>JAPTMU010000091.1:185400-540553 GCA_028583405.1 Pogonophryne albipinna
AGCAAAACACGGAGATATGCTCACCTCTTGCTGTTATTCTGATCAAAAACGAGAAAAACCCGGCTGAAGGTTAATCCATAGGTTAATCCAATGTGTCTGTCACCGACGGGTGAAAAATAGTGTTTTGGTAACACGGGTGTTCAGGTAACACTTAAAGACTTTGTTATGGAACGCAAAGCAGAGTAGGGGGCTAGTACACCCTCCTGAGGGTCCGATTGTGTTTGTCATGCGAGCAAAACACGGTGAAAACCGTCTGTCTAAATTATAAATCTGGACGGAAATGTTGGGATTTCCAAAGGGAGGTTCTTTGAGTAAATAAAAAATCAAGAACCTAAAGAATTGAACTATTCATATCTTAGACTGCACTGTAACTTGTAATGTTTATTTTATTAGCTTTTCTTTTTAATGACTGATTTTAAATGCCATTTTCTTAATGTCTTTCATTTTTTTTATTTTTTTTAATGTTTCTTCTATTATCTTTTACTGTTTTTAAATGCCTTTGTCTGAATGTCTTTCATTTTTGTAAAGCACCTTGAATTGCCTGGTGCTGAAAGGTGCTATATAAATAAACTTGCCTTGCCTTTGAAAAAACTATTGATAATCCATCATTCAATTTTTATGTCAAAAACGGAGTTTTCCTATTAGCTGCTAATGATAGCTTCCAGAGTGTATGACAGCTTTCTGTTTTGTCTCCTTGGATACGAGTCCAAACAACTCACAGACTGCACCGGGCGCTGACAAGGCGCCCTGTGCCCATCAGATTTGACGACGCTGATTGGCTGAAATTATGTTTTGGCGGCATAGTTCAAAGATAGCAACAGTTGGCTTCTGCTGCACTTGCTGCACTGTCGTCTGGGCGCTGTGCAGACGACAGAGGGTAATGATACACGGGCACGGCCAGGCAGGAAACATGTGACTTATCAGTAACTTTAGACATCGTAACACAATTTTAAACGAGATTTTATTGTAGATTATACATTTTACTGATACAAATTATATAATATTTACCTTGTTCATTAAAAATAAAAATAAAAAAGATATTTTTGAAATATGTATTTTTTTATTTTTTTTATTTTTAATGTGGGAAGAGGAGGGGCGGCCGCATACATACTCAAATACAGAGGTACAGTAACTACCATTTAGAGGTACTTTACTTTAGTATTTCAACATTATGCTACTGTGTACTTCTACTCACTACAGTTCAGAGGTACATGGTGTACTTCTAATCCACTACAGTTCAGAGGTACATGGTGTACTTCTACTCACTACAGTTCAGAGGTACATGGTGTACTTCTACTCACTACAGTTCAGAGGTACATGGTGTACTTCTAATCCACTACAGTTCAGAGGTACATGGTGTACTTCTAATCCACTACAGTTCAGAGGTACATGGTGTACTTCTACTCACTACAGTTCAGAGGTACATGGTGTACTTCTAATCCACTACAGTTCAGAGGTACATGGTGTACTTCTACTCCTCTACAGTTCAGAGGTACATGGTGTACTTCTACTCACTACAGTTCAGAGGTACATGGTGTACTTATACTCACTACAGTTCAGAGGTACATGGTGTACTTCTACTCCTCTACAGTTCAGAGGTACATGATGTACTTCTACTCCACTACAGTTCAGAGGTACATGGTGTACTTCTACTACAGTTCAGAGGTACATTGTGTACTTCTACTCACTACAGTTCTAAAAAGCCCTAAAGGCTAAAAGCCTGAGATTATGGAATAAAACCAATAAATAAAAACAAGGATAATTGTGTGTTATTGGTGAGTAAATAAAAGTGTGTTATTTAGAAAAGAATAACAAATTAGAAGGAAAAAAAGATTAAAGAAATACAGGTGTCAGTATTCTGAGGCTCTGAGACATTTATTTTCCTCACAGACGACAAAAAAAGTCTGACATTATACGATTTAAAATAAAAGCAATGATCGTGGCTTGATATTGAGTTAGAACATGTTGTTATGAACCACAGCTTTCCGGTCTTCCAGGACCCGAACGGAGAGAAAGACGCAGGCACGAAACACACTACCCGTAGAAATACATGGCTTTTAAAATCGTTCTGTGTGACACGAAAAAAAGGGGGAAATCGTGTTGGTGAACACGAATCAATAGATTACATGTCGTGACTATAACACGAAATGCCGTGAGACTGGGTTGATCATCAATACACCGATTTAATGATGTGTGTGTTTTGGTTTTTCAGAACGACTTCTCAACTCAGGAGGACTTTTGAATCGAGACTTATTTTGAACATGAAGGAAACTATTTAAGAACTTATGTTTCTATTTGTAGGCCTTGACACACACACACACACACACACACCCTCCCATAGACACACACACACCCTCTCACACACATACAGAAACCCACACTCAAATACACACCCTCCCATAGACACACACACACACACACACAAAGACACACCCTCGCTCCCATAGACACACACACCCTCTCACACACACACAGAAACCCACACTCAAATACACACCGTCCCACACACACACACACACACACACACACACACACACACACACACACACACACACACACACACACGCTCAGCCAGACTTCACATGTCACAGTCCATGATATTGACAGAAATTGACTCAAACCTCTCCTCCCAGTATTAAGACCAGAGGCCAGTTATTGTCAACCATTAATATCGTGTCTCATTCTCAGTTCAAAGCATTTGAACATAGAATAGAGTTGTGTCTCTAACATGTTCAATACATTGACAAATCTAAATAATAATAATAATAATGATAATAATACAGTTGTAGAAGTTGTACCCAAATATCAGAGGTGGAAGAAGTACTCAGATCAGAATCAGGTTTATTGCAGGTGCGTTTACACATAAGAGGAATTAGCTTTGGTATCTGCGAACATCCACGATCTAACAAAATAAGTTGCCAAGTAGGTAGGCTAACAAAATAAATATATAAGGATAATAGAATATAAGCATTTAAAGACAAGTATTTACACAAAATGTAAATGTAACTATACAAATAACGTTAAAAGCTAAAAAACAAAAGGACAATGAGTATATGGCAAACTACAGTGTATTATTATATGAGATGACCGCTCCACCCCACTGGACATGAGACTGTCAAAGGTCCCATGTCCAGAACTACTGATCATAATTCCATTGTTGAGGTATACTAAAATACATTTATATTGTGCAATTTTCCAAACTCACGCCAACCCCAGCTCACAGTGTCCCGCTCCTCGCAGCAGCGAGCCTCGCAACGTCCTGCCGAGTGTGTGTGTGAGGAAGTCCGCGGATTGGTCCAAACGTAATGGTTCCGCAGACGTTACGTCACTATACCGAAATACGTCACTATACCCAGGAAGTAAACAATGGAAACAGAGAAATGTCCAACGAGGCGTTCTGGGGCAGGCAGGTCTTCTCTGTGTGAGAGTGTTACTCTCTACAGGGTGCACTTTGAGGGTTTGAGACTCTGCAGACAGGTCTTCTCTGTGTCAGAGTGTTACTCCCTACAGGGTGCACTTTGAGGGTTTGAGACTCTGCAGACAGGTCTTCTCTGTGTGAGAGTGTTACTCTCTACAGGGTGCACTTTGAGGGTTTGAGACTCTGCAGACAGGTCTTCTCTGTGTCAGAGTGTTACTCTCTACAGGGGGCACTTTGAGGGTTTGAGACTCTGCAGACAGGTCTTCTCTGTGTCAGAGTGTTTCTCCCTACAGGGTGCACTTTGAGGGTTTGAGACTCTGCAGACAGGTCTTCTCTGTGTCAGAGTGTTACTCCCTACAGGGTGCACTTTGAGGGTTTGAGACTCTGCAGACAGGTCTTCTCTGTGTCAGAGTGTTACTCCCTACAGGGGGCACTTTGAGGGTTTGAGACTCTGCAGACAGGTCTTCTCTGTGTCAGAGTGTTACTCTCTACAGGGGGCACTTTGAGGGTTTGAGACTCTGCAGACAGGTCTTCTCTGTGTCAGAGTGTTACTCCCTACAGGGGGCACTTTGAGGGTTTGAGACTCTGCAGACAGGTCTTCTCTGTGTCAGAGTGTTACTCCCTACAGGGTGCACTTTGAGGGTTTGAGACTCTGCAGACAGGTCTTCTCTGTGTCAGAGTGTTACTCTCTACAGGGTGCACTTTGAGGGTGTGAGACTCTGCAGACAGGTCTTCTCTGTGTCAGAGTGTTACTCCCTACAGGGTGCACTTTGAGGGTTTGAGACTCTGCAGACAGGTCTTCTCTGTGTCAGAGTGTTACTCCCTACAGGGTGCACTTTGAGGGTTTGAGACTCTGCAGACAGGTCTTCTCTGTGTCAGAGTGTTACTCCCTACAGGGTGCACTTTGAGGGTTTGAGACTCTGCAGACAGGTCTTCTCTGTGTCAGAGTGTTACTCCCTACAGGGTGCACTTTGAGGGTTTGAGACTCTGCAGACAGGTCTTCTCTGTGTCAGAGTGTTACTCTCTACAGGGTGCACTTTGAGGGTTTGAGACTCTGCAGACAGGTCTTCTCTGTGTCAGAGTGTTACTCCCTACAGGGTGCACTTTGAGGGTTTGAGACTCTGCAGACAGGTCTTCTCTGTGTCAGAGTGTTACTCTCTACAGGGTGCACTTTGAGGGTTTGAGACTCTGCAGACAGGTCTTCTCTGTGTCAGAGTGTTACTCCCTACAGGGTGCACTTTGAGGGTTTGAGACTCTGCAGACAGGTCTTCTCTGTGTCAGAGTGTTACTCCCTACAGGGGGCACTCTGAGGGTTTGAGACTCTGCAGACAGGTCTTCTCTGTGTCAGAGTGTTACTCTCTACAGGGTGCACTTTGAGGGTGTGAGACTCTGCAGACAGGTCTTCTCTGTGTCAGAGTGTTACTCCCTACAGGGGGCACTCTGAGGGTTTGAGACTCTGCAGACAGGTCTTCTCTGTGTCAGAGTGTTACTCCCTACAGGGGGCACTTTGAGGGTTTGAGACTCTGCAGACAGGTCTTCTCTGTGTCAGAGTGTTACTCCCTACAGGGTGCACTTTGAGGGTTTGAGACTCTGCAGACAGGTCTTCTCTGTGTCAGAGTGTTACTCCCTACAGGGTGCACTTTGAGGGTTTGAGACTCTGCAGACAGGTCTTCTCTGTGTCAGAGTGTTACTCCCTACAGGGTGCACTTTGAGGGTTTGAGACTCTGCAGACAGGTCTTCTCTGTGTCAGAGTGTTACTCCCTACAGGGGGCACTTTGAGGGTTTGAGACTCTGCAGACAGGTCTTCTCTGTGTCAGAGTGTTTCTCCCTACAGGGTGCACTTTGAGGGTTTGAGACTCTGCAGACAGGTCTTCTCTGTGTCAGAGTGTTTCTCCCTACAGGGTGCACTTTGAGGGTTTGAGACTCTGCAGAGCGTTCACATGCAGAAGCTACAGAACACAAGGGGACGGGTCAGAACCAGAGAAGCAGGACATGGGACCAGGGTTCGAATTACCTATTTGCTTTCAGGGAGCCCTATTTTGTTTTGGCAATCATATATAGGCAGACCTGAAAGATGTATATGTTTCCTGCATTAGATCAACATTGATTGCCAATACCTTGTTTGGTAGGACATCTTTTTTTCTCCTCTCCGAATTCTCGATCTCTTTTTCGGTGCCTGTCTCTTATGGTGCTTATAGATCTGTTCCCGCAGGCTGTTGATCACTGCTGACTTTCCCCTGAATCCATTCTTGTGAAAGGTGCACTCCGGTGGGTTGTTCTGCCAGCGGCAGGGAGATCAATACACTTTTCGCCTCTTTGAAAATCTCACATCCACATTTTTTTTGCCGCCGTAACCATAGCAACGTAAGTAGCTTAAAGAATGCAGCGCCGCCACGTACAGATGGCAACACCCAGAAACTGTAATGAACAATGACTTTTATTTACAGAAAGTCAACATTTCTAATCTGTGTGACACAAATCTGCGTCTCCCCCTATTTATCTCAAAGTCGGTCTTCAGGGGAGCCCCCCCCCCTCTTTAGAGGAGCCTGGCTCCCCCCCATTGCGAACACTGCATGGGACCTTTAAACACCCGAACTCTGTGAAGAACATCCATTACATTCATCTGTTTGCATCTTGAACATTATTCATCTACATATCATATTCCATGTATTTGTATATAGACTCTCCTTGCACTATTTCATATATATTTGTATTTACTTGCACATCTCAAAACATTCTCTTGCACTATTTGATCAGTTCGATGTCCTATATTCCTGTTGCTCTGTTGGAGGACGACTTCAGTTTTCATTGAGATATCTACACTGCAGTTGCTGAGCTCATGGTGAGAGAGACTTGAAATGATTTGAATAATTTTGATGTGTTACTTAAAGGTGGGGTCATTTCAGAGAAACCAGCTCGAGTGCGCTAGAATTTGAAAATACACAACCGGAAGAAATCTGCCCCTTCCTCACAGAGCCCCTCCTCCAACACACACGAACGCGCACATGACCAATGAGGGCAGAGATCAGTGTGTGCACAGATGGAAGGCTGACAGGCAGGTAGGCCATCCAGTTACTTTAGCCGGCTCAGATGATTGGTCGTGCTTTTTACAGCGCCACAATATTCTAAATGTTTTATTGTATTTACTGCCATTTTAATCGCAGCGAGTCTTTCCCCAATAAGGGGCGTGGCCTTAGTAGAGGGAAAGCAGCGTCATTCTATTATAGAGTGGTGAAGTCACGCCCATCTACTTCCGCCCCATGGGACCTTATTTCAGAAAAATAATGTATTGAAGTCAATGGAGAGAGAAAACGTATCTTTCGATCCCGTTTGAATTGTGCCATGAATTACAAATATGATGTTTGTCAATCTTAAAAAATAATTTCCACGTCAAAAAAGTCAGTTTGTCGTAAAACTGCGCTTCACACAAAAACATTTGTTACTTCAGTTTTACGACACATTTTTATTTTTTTGACTTGCAAAATTATCTTTTAAATTGACAAACATCATATGTGTAATTCGTGGCACAATTCAAACGGGATCGAAAGATAATCTTTCTCTCCCCATTGACTTCAATACATACTTTTTCCAAAATAAGGTCCCATGGAGGTCCACCGGAAGGGGAGGGGCTTCGCCTCTCTGAAAACATAATTAAAATAAAAGGAAAATAATTGACAAGTACGAAGATGAGAGGAAAGTGCTAGCTACAGTTAGCTAACGAAACACTCAGCCTTGCTCTGGGGAATCTGCTAGGGACCTCAGAGAGAGTCTTTAAGCTGCTGAACACATTCTTAGAAGCAGGGGCGGTTCTCCCCTAACACTGACTTTGGACCCCCCTGTGGCCCACCTAAAAAAAAAAAAAAGTTTATGATTAAACGATTTCTTGGCTGACGGAATAGGTGGAAGTAACGATATTTGTCATTCTAGTCGGACCCATTAGAGCAGGGGTCTCCAACACGTCGATCACAAGCTACCGGTATCTCGCAAGCCCTCAATAGCCCACACTTTACAAATGTTTTTTTTTATAACGCAAGCCGTCATCGGCTGCATGCCCCCGGACCCCCCTAGAGGAGGTGAGGTCCACCCCCAAATAAAGCAGGTTAAAATAATTAAATAACATACATTTTATTTTAGTAAACACTGCAAACGGGTCCCACAGACCCGAACAGCACACAAAGGTAGGCATATAATAATGTGTAATGAAACAAATACCAATAACTGTATTGCATTGTTTTCTTAGGTGTATGCGAAATTACTTCATACGGTCTTTGTCTTTTTCGTCCTGCATTTATTGGGCCCCCCTCAGACAATAACTGGCCCCCCAGTCAAATTGGTCTAGAACCGCCACTGCTTAGAAGCAACCAGAATTACAGAAATATATATTTATTTTTATAATTTTTTCTTTTTCTACTATTTAGTTATCAACACCGTTTAATTTATATGTATTTATTTTACCTGCTTTAGACATGTGGATTGGGGGATTTTGTTCCGAGGAAAAATTCTGAATTCTGACTTTTCTGAAAATTCAGATTTCTTGATTTTCTCAAAATTCTGACTTTTTTCTGAAAATCTGATAATTCTGACTTTTTTCTGAAAATCTGATAATTCTGACTTTTTCTGAAAATCTTAGATTCATGATTTCTCTTCTGATAATTAAATTGGTTGTTGTGTTACCATATCTACATTTTTGGGACGACGACGACGACCTGAAAATTCGAAAATCTCTAAATTGAGTTTTTTTTGGGGAAATCTAAGAATTCTTACTTTTATCTGAAAACCACAATTTTTTGATCAGAAAATGTGGACTTTTCTCTAATCTCAAAATTCAGATATGTCTGAAAATCTCAAAATTCACAGTCTTTATTAAAAAAAATGATTTATTTACAAGGCAGATTGTGTACAACACTATTTACACAGACGTGAACCACAGCATGAGTCAAGATTGGCATTTAACAAACACAGAGGGGACAAATCTGCTCAGATTAACAAAACAGATTCAAACACGGGTCACCAGAGAGAAGGGGACTGGGTTTCTGATGAGGCCCAAATCTGCTCAGATTAACAAAACAGATTCAAACACGGGTCACCAGAGAGAAGGGGACTGGGTTTCTGATGAGGCCCAAATCTGTGTGCTCACTGGTGACACCGACACACACTTTCTGACACACACACACACACATTTTCTGACACACACACAAACACGTTCTCTCACACACACAAACACTTTCTCACACAAACACACACACTCTCTGTTCAGTCGGAGTCACTGCTGCTGGACGAGTCGGTGGACATGGCTTCCACGTCGTCCTCGTTCTTTCTGACACACACACAAACACTTTCTCACACACACACTTTGACACACACAAACACTTTCTCACACACACACACAAACACTTTCTCACACACACACAAACACTTTCTCACACAAACACACACTTTCTCACACACACTCTGTGTTCAGTCGGAGTCGCTGCTGCTGCTGGACGAGTCGGTGGACATGGCCTCCACGTCGTCCTCGTTCTCCTTGTTGTGACCCGGAGGCTCCAGGCCGAAGTCGTTGCCGTGGTGAGGAGGAAGCATCGACACGGAAACATCTGAAGACTGCCACGGGTAGTGAGGGGTCAGGACGTCTGGGGGGGAGAGAGAGAGAGGGAGAGAGAGGGGGAGAGAGAGAGAGAGAGAGGGGGAGAGAGAGAGAGAGAGAGAGGGGGAGAGAGAGAGAGGAATCTCAAGATTCTGACATTTTTGGAAAATCTCAGAATTCTGAAATTTGTTCAGAAAATGCTGACTTTTACCAAAAAACAAAAAAAAAGATTCAGAAAATTCAGACTTTATTCTCAAAATCTCAGAATTCTGTATTTTTTCTGAAAATCCAGACTTTCTGAGAATTAAATTAGTTGGTTACTGTCTCCGCATCTTGGGGATGTAACGACGATGTAGTGACCGCAGGTGGAAAGGACAGAAGATGAGCAAAACCTCAGGTCTCTCAGAATTATGACCTTTATTCTGAAAATCTGACTTTTTTAGAAAATCTCAAAATTATGACTTTCTGAAAATCTGAACATTTTAACTTTATTCTCAACATCTATAAATTCTTACTTTTTTTTGAAAATCTAAGAATGCTGACTTTTTTCTGAAAATGTGGACTTTATTCTCAACATTATGTTTGTTATATATAATTATTATTTGCATAATGAAAATAAGAAAATTCTGATTTTTTTTGTGGAAAATCTCAGAATCATAATTGTTTCTTCTGAGAATGAAATGATTGGTTGCTATGTTACCGTCTCCACATCTTAAGGACAGAAGATGAGCAAAACCTCAGAACTCTCAGAATTCTGACCTTTATTCTGAAAATCTGATTTTTTGGAAAATCTGAAAATTCTATCTTTGTTCTCAAAATCCTGACTTTTTGTGGACTTTATTCACAACAATATTTTTGTTATATATAATTATTATTTGCATAATGATATTTTTTCTGAAAATTAAAGAATTCAGACTATAATCTCAAAATCCACACTATTTCTGAAAATCTCAGAATCATGATTGGTTGCTATGTTACGGTCTCCACATCTTGGGGACAGAAGATGTGATGACCGCAGGTGGAAAGGACAGAAGATGTAATGACCGCAGGTAGAAAGGACAGAAGATGTAATGACCGCAGGTGGAAAGGACAGAAGATGTAATGACCGCAGGTGGAAAGGACAGAAGATGTAATGACCGCAGGTGGAAAGGACAGAAGATGTAATGACCGCAGGTGGAAAGGACAGAAGATGTAATGACCGCAGGTGGAAAGGACAGAAGATGTAATGACCGCAGGTGGAAAGGACAGAAGATGTAATGACCGCAGGTGGAAAGGACAGAAGATGTAATGACCGCAGGTGGAAAGGACAGAAGATGTAATGACCGCAGGTGGAAAGGACAGAAGATGTAATGACCGCAGGTGGAAAGGACAGAAGATGTAATGACCGCAGGTGGAAAGGACAGAAGATGTAATGACCGCAGGTGGAAAGGACAGAAGATGTGCAAAACCTCAGATCTCTCAGAATTCTGACTTTTCTTCTCAAAATTCAGAATTCTCAAAATGCTCTCAGCGTACCTGGAAGCCTCCCGGCAGCGAGGGCGTCTCCCGGCAGGTGTCCGTTCACCCCATTGGTCGGCAGGTTGGCCATGTGACCCAGCATGCCGCTGCGCATCTCCAGGTCCGTGGGGTACGGCCTGCGGGGGTCGCCTGAAACAACAGGTGTTACCAGGTTTCTGAGGAGAAGTCATTAAAGCAGCTTCCCTGCGCCTCGTAGCTCCCTGGTTCAACCAATCAACAACTTTGTTAACCCTGCAAGGGGCAATAGGTGCCAGGTACACACAGGAAGAAAGCACACCTGGATGGGGATCATTCACACCATCAAAAGTTCATCACAATAAATAAGTAAAAGTTTGAGTGCATGAATGATTTTGAAATGCGATTTGTCTTAAAAGCAGGCAGAGCGTGTGTTTGTTCTGAAGGCTTATGAACCTTTAAATTGAGTTTTCATTCAAACCACTAACATCTGGTTTTGTGTCGCTTCCCTTTTCCCAACGAGCTGGGACGTAGCCCAAAGACTTCAATCCTATCACCTGCTACCACACTACACTTATCTATTGAAGACACTGGATGTGTATTTTGAGAATGTTCAGCATGCTTATCCTTTAACACTAAGCTGCCTCTGGAGCTTGACTTGTGACATGTCCCTCTGTGGGACGAATAAAGGTCTTCTGCTTCATCGATCTCCTTCTGAAGCACTGGATCGGTTTTCTCTTTCCTATCAAACACGGAATCCGCTTCAAGCTGATCTTAAAACCCTTTGCTCAATAAAGACATCATAGTAGAGACGAGGAACATTTAGGGAGGAGACAGACAAGAAGTGGTTCCTACCGGGGACCCAGTTGAGCGGCGCACACACGGCGTTGCTGGCGCTGATCCTGTGAGCGTACTTTATGATTTCCTCTGAGGAGATGCTCCCTAAAGACAGAGAGAGAGAGAGAGAGACATGGAGAGAGAGAGAGAGAGAGAGGGAGGAGAGAGATGGAGAGAGAGAGAGACGGAGGGAGAGAGATGGAGAGAGAGGAGAGAGAGATGGAGAGAGAGAGAGAGGAGAGAGAGAGAGGAGAGAGACGGAGGGAAAGGAGAGAGAGAGACGGAGAGAGATGGAGAGAGAGAGGAGAGAGAGACACAGAGAGAGAGAGAGAGAGGAGAGAGAGACGGAGGGAGAGGAGAGAGAGAGATGGAGAGAGAGAGGAGAGAGAGACACAGAGAGAGAGGAGAGAGAGAGAGAGAGAGAGAGAGGAGAGAGAGACGGAGGGAGAGGAGAGAGAGAGATGGAGAGAGAGAGAGAGGAGAGAGAGAGGAGAGAGACGGAGAGAGAGGAGAGATGGAGAGAGAGAGGAGAGATGGAGAGAGAGAGATGGAGAGAGACACAGAAGGAGAGAGAGAGACGGAGAGAGAGAGAGAGGAGAGAGAGAGGAGAGAGATGGAGAGAGGAGAGAGAGATGGAGAGAGAGACGGAGAGAGAGAGGAGAGAGATGGAGAGAGAGAGAGGGAGAGAGAGAGAGAGGAGAGAGAGAGAGAGCGTCAGACACTAAGACACACGGAGGTAAAGACGTCCCTCCACCAGGAAGCGCCGCTCACCCTTCCTGGCTTTGTCGATGGACTTCAGTTTCTCCTTGGCCTGGTACACTGCAGTCGCCTGGGGACAGAGAGGACTCATTTAAAGGCTGCTATTATACAATGTTTAGGCAGACATCACAGGTCATTGTAGCCGCACCCCCTCTCCTCCAGCTGTTACTAAGGAGACGATGACAGACGGCAGAGAAACACCTTTAAGAATGCTTGTTGTCTGAATGGTGATTGGCTAAGCTAACGCAGTATATGCTCCGACCGTCCACACTCACAACAACGGCCTGCAGACAGAAACAAACTAACAGCTGATGTTGGTTTTGTGTTTCGCATTGAAGATGACGTCACGGCTCCGGCTACACTGCGTTGCTATAGTTACCGCCCCAGCTACTAAACTGTAATGGAAACACAGCATAAAGTGAGCCTGGCCTACCAAGGCCTAACTATACCGTACTAAGCCGTGCGAGGCCCTGCTGTGGAAAAGCGCCATTACTGAGGTTTCAGCGTCTGTTACAGGGCTCACATCTAGGGTTGGGTACCGCTCTCCGTAGCCTAGAGCCTACTGTATGACTGCGGCGGGGCGGGAAATGTAGCGTTGTACCTACACTTCCTACAGCGTAACCTGAGACCAGGGCCGGCCCGTAGCACTGGCGTTATAGATGTTCGCCTAGGGCGCCAGATCTGTGGAGGCGCTGCGCTGACAGCTCTGGGAGGAAAACAAATGTTTTGACCGTTGGGGCTCATCCTAATGTTCGGCCTTGATGTAACAACATTCATAATTAAGTAAATGTAACACTCTTTTCACCCCGGTTACACGTTTCATTCGCCCTGTACGATGGGCGCTGTAAGTGATGAACATGGGGGATGTTGGCTTATCTGGCGCCCGCAGCTCACAGCCAAAGTGCGAGGGAGCGAGGGAGGGAGCGAGGGAGGGAGCGAGGGAGGGTGCACCGGTACGCACTGTTGTTATTAGCATCTGGTGCTGCTCTAACGGAAGAACAAGATGTTTCTCCAATGATGTGGAGGGAGAGTCCTCTCCAGTCAGACTGAGAGGCTGATAACTACAGCTCAGTGAGGTAAAGGACTCTGAGGGTTTAGATAGTTCACTTTAGTCTAAGTTCAAACGGTTTGGTCACAATTTCTGTAAACACATATTTCCAAGGCTCTCCTTTATAATGATTGGGATAAAACAGGTTTGAAATCATTTCAATGTAAACTATAGGACAGAAAACCAGACATATCGTTTTAAACTGGAGAGAACATAAAATACGTTACATGTATTTGTTATTGGCTATGGGTTATTGGTTATGCTCACATACTTATTTAATTATTAAAATGTAACCCGATCTTTTTCATATGGGTGTTTAGAGTTGTGCCCCCTAGATCTAGTCTCTAGTCATTCTGCTTAAAGTGCACCAGATTGAAGCATTTTGCTTTAAAATGTTCAAACCTTTCTTCCAGGTTTGCCTGAGAGGCAGATCTGCTGGTTTCTCTCAACAACAACTGTTTTTAAATGGGGGGGGGGTTCCTTTAAAAGTTGCACTGTTGCAGCTTCAGTGGTTCAGGTTACAGTGAATATAAACAGATTCATGAGAATATTACTGGAAACTAACCTGTGTCAAAGTTTCTCCAATAAATGTAATTGTTTTGGTGGAAGAAGCGTGTATCACTTTTTTACCCTCCCTCAAAGAATCGGAATTGAAAAGTAGAATCGTGGAAATTCAAACGATACCCAACCCTACTCACACCCCTCCCTAAATATCTAATTCACAGACTTTTAAAGCCCTTTCCGCCCAAAGCAAGGACCAATCACAGATCTGGGTCACTACTCCAACATCCCGGAGAGCTAACAGTCTTTTTAGAATCCAAGAGGCATTTCAAAAGAGAGAGTAAAAAATACTTTCAATAAACTTTGAGTAAATAAATGCAGATCCATATTGTGACGCTGCATCCTGACGTTGAGATGCACAGTTTAATTTGAGTAAGCAGATAGGAGACCTTGAAGCTGTCTGTAACCCGTGTACATGTGCCCTCAGTGGGACGAATGGAGGTGCTCTGAGTGGTGTGTGAAGCCTCACCAGGATGTGCTCGGCCTCCTTCAGCTGTTTCTGCAGCTGCTGGATGTCGCTGTCTCTCTTCTCCACCTCCTTCTCCAGCAGCTGCATCTCCTCCTGAACCTTCCCCTGCTGCTGAGCCACCTCCATCAGGTCCTGGAGCTCCTGGTCCCTCTGCACCAGCAGCTCCAGGACCTGAGACACACACGTTAATATATATGATCCTGGTCCCTCTGCACCAGCAGCTCCAGGACCTGAGACACACACGTTAATATATATGATCCTGGTCCCTCTGCACCAGCAGCTCCAGGACCTGAGACACACACGTTAATATATATGATCCTGGTCCCTCTGCACCAGCAGCTCCAGGACCTGAGACACACACGTTAATATATATGATCCTGGTCCCTCTGCACCAGCAGCTCCAGGACCTGAGACACACACGTTAATATATATGATCCTGGTCCCTCTGCACCAGCAGCTCCAGGACCTGAGACACACACGTTAATATATATGACCCTGGTCCCTCTGCACCAGCAGCTCCAGGACCTGAGACACACACGTTAATATATATGATCCTGGTCCCTCTGCACCAGCAGCTCCAGGACCTGAGACACACACGTTAATATATATGATCCTGGTCCCTCTGCACCAGCAGCTCCAGGACCTGAGACACACACGTTAATATATATGATCCTGGTCCCTCTGCACCAGCAGCTCCAGGACCTGAGACACACACGTTAATATATATGATCCTGGTCCCTCTGCACCAGCAGCTCCAGGACCTGAGACACACACGTTAATATATATGACCCTGGTCCCTCTGCACCAGGGAGACAACAAATATACTGTGTGTGTGTGTGTGTGTGTGTGTGTGTACCCGGATGTCCTCCCCAGGCTGCGGAAGCTTCTGGCTCCGGGACAGCGCCAACATCTCGATCAGCTCCCTGAGAGAAACACAAATATCATGTTTTATTACTTTATCTACCGCTGATGTGAAGTAGAAGTACTCAGACCTTGTACTTGAGTAAAAGTAGAAGTACTCAGACCTTGTACTTGAGTAAAAGTAGAAGTACTCAGATCTTGTACTTGAGTAAAAGTAGAAGTACTCAGATCTTGTACTTGAGTAAAAGTAGAAGTACTCAGATCGTGTTCTTGAGTAAAAGTAGAAGTACTCAGATCTTGTACTTGAGTAAAAGTAGAAGTACTCAGATCTTGTACTTGAGTAAAAGTTGAAGTACTCAGATCTTGTACTTTAGTAAAAGTAGAAGTACTCAGATCTTGTACTTGAGTAAAAGTAGAAGTACTCAGATCTTGTACTTGAGTAAAAGTAGAAGTACCAGAGTGTAGGAATACTCTGTTACAGTAAAAGTCCTGCTTTCAAAATGTTCCTCAAGTGAAAGTATAAAAGTATTCTCATCAAAATATAGTGAAAGACAGTAAAAGTAGTCGTTGTGCAGATTGGTCCATTTCAGAATAATATATATGATATGTTTTATAATGATTGATCATGAAAGTGTTCTCAAAGCTGGTGAAGGTGCAGCTAGTCTGAATGGCTTTGTAGACTGCAGGGTAGCTGGTGAAGGAGCAGCTAGTCTGAATGGCTTTGTAGACTGCAGGGTAGCTGGTGAAGGTGCAGCTAGTCTGAATGGCTTTGTAGACTGCAGGGTAGCTGGTGAAGGTGCAGCTAGTCTGAATGGCTTTGTAGACTGCAGGGTAGCTGGTGAAGGTGCAGCTAGTCTGAATGGCTTTGTAGACTGCAGGGTAGCTGGTGAAGGTGCAGCTAGTCTGAATGGCTTTGTAGACTGCAGGGTAGCTGGTGAAGGAGCAGCTAGTCTGAATGGCTTTGTAGACTGCAGGGTAGCTGGTGAAGGTGCAGCTAGTCTGAATGGCTTTGTAGACTGCAGGGTAGCTGGTGAAGGTGCAGCTAGTCTGAATGGCTTTGTAGACTGCAGGGTAGCTGGTGAAGGTGCAGCTAGTCTGAATGGCTTTGTCGACTGCAGGGTAGCTGGTGAAGGAGCAGCTAGTCTGAATGGCTTTGTAGACTGCAGGGTAGCTGGTGAAGGTGCAGCTAGTCTGAATGGCTTTGTAGACTGCAGGGTAGCTGGTGAAGGTGCAGCTAGTCTGAATGGCTTTGTAGACTGCAGGGTAGCTGGTGAAGGTGCAGCTAGTCTGAATGGCTTTGTAGACTGCAGGGTAGCTGGTAAAGGTGCAGCTAGTCTGAATGGCTTTGTAGACTGCAGGGTAGCTGGTGGATTTACTCCAGGTGGAACTAAAGTCTGATTCTACACTTGGTTATATTTCACATCATTCATCCAGATCTGTGAAGTAACTAAAGGTATTAAATACATGTAGTGGAGGAAAAGTACACAGTACCTCTTTAGTGTACTCAAGTACTGAGTAAATGTGAACGATATAAACACCCGGCTCCTCTCAGATGGGTTCCCCAGGAGAACCACGAACACAGAAACATCCCTAGAGAGAGCGCCATGAAGCAGGGGGTAATAAAGAGTAATAAAGAGTAATAAAGAGTAAACTGTACCGAGATAAAACCTCCAGATCCTCCAGAACTGAGAGGAGACGATCTTTAGTGGACTTCTCTACCGCCGCCATGTTGTCTGCGTCTTCTTCTGCGCAGCACGGGAAGTGACGTCAGATACTGCTTCTTCTTCTTCTTCTCTTGCTTTTGGCGGATTTCAAACAACTTAAAAGGTGCATACCGCCACCTACTGTACATGAGTATGAATCATCACATCATTCCAACTCTTTAACTTATGCTCTAATCAAAATTAAATTAAAATCAATAAATAAATCAATAAAACCATGAAATAAATAAAAATAAAAATAAATCAATGTTCTTTCCTGACCTAATGTTAAATTATTTTTCCTATGAATTTAAACAGTGCCTTTCTGGTAGCTCCTCCTTTTGTTCCCAAAACACCAACCACAGGGGCGGACTGGGGGGAAAAGTGGCCCGGGGATTAATTGACAGACAGGCCCACTTAATGCTCGGCATGTATCGGCCGGCCGGCGACGAAAGTTTGTTACTTAACAAAAAACCCTGCATTTAATGTTATTTTGGACCATTATTCATAAAGTAATCACATTACCTGAGCAGCCCTTGAGTTGTCTAGAGCAAAATAGTTACAGCATATATTTAGTGATTTTAATGTTAACAGATCTTTGATGCAATAACATTTTGACCCAATTTGCCTGACTTGACGCATGGAATAAAACATGGGCGTAGGAAGCATCCTCAATGTGGGTGAGACAATTTAACAGGGGGTGTGGGCAGGTGGTGGACCTCACCTCCTCTAGGGGGGTCCAGGGGCATGCTCCCCCGGGATTTTATTTTTTTTAAATGTTGAAGTTAAATGCATCAATCTGGTGCACTTTGAGAGCAAAATTAGAGACTAAATCTATGGCAGTCAGTAGGGGCTTGGACTGTGAGCCGTAGGGTCGCCGGTTCAAGTCCCCGATCAGACCTATTTGGAGTGTGGACTTCTACTTGGAGAGGTCCCAGTTCACCTCCTGCCGTGGTGCCCTTGAGCAAGTGTTATCTGTGTTGGTTATTCTCACGTCCAGGAGAGAAGCTTAAAAGGAGACTAAATTGAGTCTCTGAGATGGGGTCAAATTGGTACTTTAATTAAAAATAAAGGCGCGGTTATGTTACAAACAGAATATTTGTTCGACAGGAAAAACAGCTGTGGTTCCTGGCTCTGGCTCTGGCAGGTGAAGAAAGAGGCCGAACCCCCAGGTCCCGCTGTTTTTATATCCTCTGCTGGCTCCTCCCTGCGGGCCGGCTCTCCACGTCTTAATGTCCGTTGTTTTACATATCAGAGGATACAGACATTGTATATTCAATATATATCTAAACACACCTTTTCTCTTCCTTAACTCTTTCATGACTTTTCATTTAACACATTCTAAACGCTGTAATCAATACTCCAAAAAATACAGGAAATACTTCACAGCTGGGGTTTCTGGTCGTTCCGGAAGTTGTCACATGCTACCCACATCTGTAAACAATAACGTACCCAAATAAACTGTACCTTCATTTAATATTCAACAACAATAATAATATCTCGACGTCTATAGTTGTAGTGTTGAAATCAGTAGGTTTCGGTGTGCAACATCATATCGCTGCTAAATTCACCTCTATAGTAAATGGTATATTAGCCACATGCTAAATGCTAACCGGAGATGAAGGATTTTCAGAATAAAAGCTTAACAACTGGTTGTGCACAGGAACTTCTGGTTTTTCAGTATAAAACAGCTTTTAAACTGACGGTATGTTTTATGGTTCATTATGCTATCAAAACATTGATTTTAATTTCTAACAGTCACACTATGTCACACCAGAGGAGAGGATCCCTGCTAAATTAGAAAAAGTGTTGGATCCTTCTCCTCTGGCTGGTCCACTGACATCCACCTCCACCTCCACAACCACCTCCACACCCGCATCCTCCAAGAGCATGGCTCCATCTACGGACTGCCAGGCAAGAGGAGCATCGTCTGATGAAGAGACTTGTAAGTAAACTGACACAAAGTACACCTCAAAGTATGCATTTCATTAATAACGAACATGTTTTTTTTACAGTAATCCGAGACATATGGGCAGGGAGGAGGAAGGAGACGCTGCGGGCCAAGTATGGTCCATACAAGGTCTACAGTGAAAATCTTTTGGTCTTGGCCCCGGGAAAGGAGTTGGAGGGAGAAGTAAGCCTACTTTCTAAGAACAATGTACGTATGCAAACTGATCATTCTCTAGAAATTGGTTAAAAAGATACTGTTGTATTTATAGATTGTGAATGCCTATCTATCGTGGATTGGGGCCAAAGCTGGGGTATACATTTTTAATTCCTATTTGATGACTTCCCTCTGGCAAGGAACCCACAAGGGAGGGTTAAGAAAGGTGACTAGAGTAGGACTAGAAATAAGTGTTTATTTGAACATATGTACTGATGTATGTACAAATATTTTTCAGTTGGACTTGTCAAAACATGAGGTGGCAGCTGGAGCTGTCTGTGACGGGGCACACTGGACCCTCATTGTAAGTAATCTAAAATGTTAATGGTCAAGACATTTTTATTTATTTAAAGGTCCCATGTCATGCTTTTCCGGTTATTACCCGTCTCCTTGTGTGTTATGAAGGTGTCCATGCATGTAAACAGTCTGCAAAGTCAAAACCCCTCAAAGTACACCCTGTAGGGTGGAAAAAGACCTCCCCCAAAAGCCTCGTTGGAGATTTCTCAGTTTCCATTGTTTACTTCCTGCCCCGCGTGACGTAGCTGCACCGCGTGACGTCACTTCCTCTGCCAGCCGACCATATTAAGTGTCGTAAAACCTGCTTCTTTTCAAAGCTCTATCCAGTCATGTCGCGGAGGATCTGTTGCCTGTCTTGTGTGGAGAAATCCACAATGTTTGCAGTGCCGAAGGCAGAACCACGACGAAGTCAGTGGTTGACATTCACTGTTCCAGCTGATTTACCAGCCGGTACTGTTGTGTGTGCGCGGCATTTCACGGACCAAAGCTTTAAAAACTTAACAATGTTTAGCTTCGGACTTGCAAAGCTGATATTGGAGGACGATGCTGTTCCTACTTTGTTTGGACCAGCGGGAGATTCGGGTACACAACCTGTAAGTATTCATTGTGGTTTGTGTATTTATTCTGTTTAAAACAAACAATGTATCTACCACGACTGTGTAAATGCTATGCTATGCTAATGCTATGCTACCGAGGTAAACACGAGGGCTAACGAGCATTCCCAGACCTCAACACCGATGTTAGCACATGGCCTTACATGTATCTCATAGCAGGAGAATGTCTGCAAACACACACGAAATACTCAGACAGTATACTCCGGGTGATTTAACCGTACTGTCAGTAATTACAGTTGCCGTTCGTGTATTCTACCGAGCTACCATTGTGACGACCCCTCCACACCACGTGGGGTGCCGTCCAGGCAGGGGGGTGTTTTGGTGGGTGTTTACAGGTTCCACGGCTGAGGAGCTGAGGAGCTGATGAGTTGATGAGCTGCAGCTGCGGGAGGGGTAGAAGAGGAGCCAACCCGGATACGTCGAGAGACTTCCTGGGGCTCTCTCTCCGAGGCAGTCGGAGGATCTGCTGCTGGTGCCGCATTGTTCACCTTGATTATTTAGTGAAAATAAAAGTCTCTATTTCACAACCCTCGTCTCGTCTCGCCGGTTCATGTTACAGCCTACGAGCCAGGTTGTAACATATGGGGGCTCGTCGCTTTGGATCTGGAAAACGTTACAAACCTGATGTCCGTTGATGGGACGGATTTCGCGCAGTTGTTGTCGCGGAAGGCAGCTAATTGTTGGGGAGTAGCGTTACGGGGGTGAGTTATTGCAGTTGGAATGTACAGGAGTCTGTGTGGCAGAGAGTATAAGCACAGGCATGTTAGTTACCGTGGTTTCTGTCCCTGTTAGGGTTTAGTACGGTCTTCCTTGGAGGTCGTAGGGGGGGCTGTTAGTGTGGTGTGAAAGTGGTTAGAGCTATTAGCTCGGGAGCACGCCGAGGCTGCAGGTGGAGTTGCCGGTTTTCTGGTCGCTTCGCTGAGCTTACGGTATAAAGTGTGTAAGTACCCGCCATAACTAGCACCTGAAGACTAGTTGGGGAGTTTAGCTAGTTCCTGTGAGGCAGTTAGAGGGACAGGCCGCGGTAGCGTGTGCGGTGCAGGTAGCGTGAACCTGCCATACAGTGTTGTCAACATGGGGAGTGTGGAGGTTTTTTTGAGAGCGCCTTCAGAGAAGCAGCTGGAGGATTTCTCGCGTGAGCAGCTGGTCTATGTTGCGGAGCATTTCCGGTTGGATGTTGGGGATAAGAGAATGAAGGAGAACATGAGGGAGATTATTAGGGCAAATCTGTTTGAGGAAGGGGTTTTAAAGGAGGCGTTGTCGACTGTTGGTCATGGTAAAGACAGGGTCGATATGTCTGGCGGCCATGATGCAGGCCTGACGTTTGAGCAGAGAGAGAGACTGTTGCTGTTGCAAACAGAAATGGAGAAGCTGGCAGTGGAAAAAACGAGGGGGGAGGTAGACATTAGAAGGCTTGAATTAGAGGTCCGGAGGTTGGGTTTACCTGTTGGTGATGCAAGCCAGGCTTCTAATCTCCCTCTTAGAGCAACCCCGTTTGACGTTGGCGGTAATCTGCGGGTTATGCCTCCGTTTAACGAACGAGATCCGGATACCTTTTTCTCCCTTTTTGAGCGTGTGGCTGAGGGTAGAGACTGGTCGGATGCTAATAGCACCTTATTGCTGCAGTGTGTGCTAACAGGTAGGGCCCAGGAAGCTTATTCTGCGCTAACGGTGGCGGAGAGCAAAGTGTATTTGACCGTTAAAACTGCTGTGTTGAAGGCTTACGAGTTGGTTCCGGAGGCCTATCGACAGAGGTTTCGGTCCTGGCAGAAGTCTGGGAGACAGACACATGTTGAGTTTGCCAGGGATCTAGTTACCTCTTTCGGGAGGTGGTGTAACTCGTTGAGTGTGGATACGTATGTCGCATTAGGTGATTTAATGGTGTTGGAGCAATTTAAAAATTCTGTGCCCAGCCACATTGCTGTTTACATCAGCGAGCGTAAGGTAAAAACTGCTGCAGAGGCTGCTGCTCTGGCAGATGACTATGTGTTAACGCACAGGGGCGGTCGCGACTTCAAGGTCCAGGATGAAGGAGGTAGATGGGAGGAGAAAACTAGGTCAAACTGGGTTAGACCAGAACGTGTGATGCGAGGCCAGGCACAGGGTGATTCAGATATATGTCATTTCTGCAGGGGGAGAGGACACTGGAAGGCTGACTGTCCCAAAGCTAGGGCTGGCAGGGGGGACCATGTAGGCCAGGGTAACTCTGCTGCTTGTGCGGTGTCAGTTAAACCTGTCCCTGTCATCTCCCCCTATCAGCAGGTTAATGAGCCATGCAGGTTGAAGGAACCGGATTTCTCTGCGTTTGTGTCAAACGGATACGTGTCACTGGTGGGAAGTGACATCAGGGTGCCGGTAAAGGTTTTGAGGGACACCGCAGCATATGATTCCTACATTTTGAGCTCTGTGTTACCGTTTTCACACAAATCTGGAACGGGGGATTTTGTCCTGATGCAGGGGATGGGGATGAAGGTTGTGCCGGTTCCTCTGCATTTGCTTGTGCTTAACTCTGATTTGGTACAGGGTGAGGTCATCATGGGGGTCCGTCCTGTACTGCCGATTGAGGGTGTGGATATCATCCTGGGGAACGGCCTGGCTGGCAGCCGGGTGTGGGCTGAGGGCCCTCCGCCGCCTGTAGTGTCATCTTCACCCACAGTGACTGAGTACCCCGATGAGATCGCTAGGTGTTTTCCTGAGGCGTTTGTAGCCTGTGCGGTGACACGGGCTGGGAGCCGTGCCCAGGAGGAATCTGAGGAGGATGTGAGTGAAGTAGATTTTGTGGTTGTTCCTGACTCATTGTTGTCTGTTTCCCGCAGTGAGTTGGGGGTAGAGCAGAAGGCTGACGTCTCTCTCAGCCGGTTCTTTGAGGCGGTTCTTTCCACTGAGGATGGAAAGAGCACCACCGGTGGTTATCTGCTGCAGGGGGAGCTCCTAGTCAGAAAATGGTTATCACATGGGGAGGATTTCATCGGTGAGCCAGTGTTTCAGGTTGTGGTTCCGGTAAAATTTCGTGAGGAGGTTCTTAGGACCGCACATAATCAATTGGGACATCTGGGCGTCCGTAAAACGTATAACTACATCTTGCGGTATTTTTTTTGGCCTCTGCTAAAGAAAGATGTGTCTGGGTATATCAGATCGTGTCACACATGCCAAATGACGGGTAAGCCAAATCAGAAGGTGAAACCTGCTCCTTTGTCTCCCATCCCAGCGGTAGGGCAAGCTTTTGATTATTTGATTATTGATTGCGTTGGGCCTTTACCTCGTTCTAAGGCAGGTAGTAATTATTTGCTTACTGTGATGTGTCAAAGCACAAGGTACCCGCTGCGTTCCATCACCACGAAGTCAGTTGTTAAAGCCCTGACACGGTTCATGTCAATTTTTGGAATCCCAAGAGTTATTCAGAGCGATCAGGGTTCAAACTTCTCGTCACATCTTTTTGCGCAAGTGGTGAAACAGTTGAGGGTCCAGCATAAGCAGTCTTCTGCATATCACGCACAGAGCCAAGGAGCGTTAGAGAGGTTCCATCAGACTCTGAAGTCTCTGTTACGGGGTTATTGTGTGGAGATGAATCAGGATTGGGAGGAGGGGCTGCCATGGCTCATGTTAGCAGCAAGAGAGGTTGTGCAGGAGAGTACAGGGTTTAGCCCTAATGAACTTGTGTTTGGCCACAGAGTGCGTGGGCCGCTTGCGTTGTTGAGCGATGCTGTCACGCCGTCAGAAACCCCAAGTAGTCTTGTGGATTATGTAAATGGGTTCCGGCATCGGCTGTATTCAGCTGCAGAGATGGCCAGGGAGAAGTTGTCGTCTGCCCAGGGTAAAATGAAGCGCCTGTATGACCGTAAAACCGAGCAGCGCTCGTTCAGTCCTGGTGATCAGGTCCTGGCTTTGTTGCCAATGGTTAATTCGCCGTTTCAGGCGAAATTTTCTGGCCCTTTCACAGTACTCGATCAGGTATCTGACCAAAATGTACTCCTGTCCACGCCGAAGCGTAGGAAAGCCACTCAACTCTGCCATGTAAACCTGCTGAAGTCGTACTATGGTAGTGAGTCAAAACCTCTCTCAGCAGCAGCGGCAGTGGGGAGTCAGTTCTTCGCAGGGGAGGATGATGGGGTGACAGCGCCTGATGAGAGCTTGTTGCGGGGAAGATTGAAAAACACTGAAACTTTGCGGAGTCTGGAGTCACTGTTGGGTCATTTGTCGGCAGTAGAAAGATCTGAGTTGACGGTTCTGATTCGTAGTAATCTGGGTCTATTCGGTGATACACCAAGCCGAACACACATGTTAGTGCATGATATAGATGTAGAGGGGGCGCGTCCCATTCGCCAGCGTTTCTATCGTGTATCTGAGGAAAAACGCAAGGTCATGGACACCGAAATCAAGTACATGCTCGAAAATGGCATCGCCGAACTGTCTGGTTCAAGCTGGGCATCACCCTGTCTGCTTGTGGAGAAGTCGGATAAAAGTCCTAGGTTTTGCACAGATTATCGGAAGGTTAATACTGTTACTAAACCTGATGCGTATCCACTGCCTCGTATGGATGATTGTATTGATCAAGTTGGTTCTGCGCAGTTTGTGAGCAAGTTTGATCTTCTCAAGGGTTACTGGCAGGTTCCACTCTCCCCAAGGGCCAAGGAAATCTCCGCCTTTATTACACCCTCAGGGTTGTATTCCTATAATGTGATGAGTTTTGGTCTGCGTAATGCTCCCTCCACATTCCAGCGACTTATGAACAGGGTGGTGTCGGGGTTGGAAGGTTGTGCCGTGTACTTGGATGACGTTGTGATCTATAGCGATACGTGGGAGGAACATTTGGCCCGTATTAAGAGACTGTTCGACCGGTTGAGTGAGGCGTGCCTGACCGTGAACTTGGCAAAGTGTGACTTTGCAAAGGCCACCGTCACTTACCTCGGAAAAGTGGTAGGGCAGGGGACTGTGTGTGCCGTCGAGGCCAAAGTGAGTGCGATAACGAAGTACCCAGTTCCTACCACCAAAAAAGAACTTCAGCGTTTCCTTGGGTTAGTGGGTTAATAAGCTAAGCTAGAAGCTCTAACCTAGAGATGTTATGAAAAACATTGTTTTCATGCCAGCTACAATGAATGACCGAACGTAGCAGACCAACTGTATAATATTACAATTGTAAGATGTTCTTGCTAAGCCTAGTCCATCACAGCACGTCATTTCCACACTATGGCTTGAATATTAACTTGTGCATGTGCTTTTTTTTAATCAGGTTTGTCCAAGAAACTTCTGAAACTTACACAGAACAAGGACTGTGACACGAAGTTGAAGAGGTGGCTGCGCAGCATAAAAAAACATGTCTACTGGAGTGCGACGAGCACAACCTCGGGGCCGGAGAAGGTGGCAAGGTGGACGTCACTGGTCAACCACCTACAAAACGTTCACGTGCATGATGACCCCCTGTTCCCCAAGTGCAAATAAACCTTACCTAAAAGGTGGTAAGTTCAATATTTCACTTCCTTCATAAGATCAACAATATAGAATGTAAATATAACATTGTTGTTATGGCAAATTATTGTAATGTTCTAATGTGCTGGTGATTTACCTAATGTCTGTCATTTTACTCAAGGCTCAATAACACTCGCCAGAGTTGAAACGATACTCACCAACAAGAGAGTTCTGTGAGAGATGTGCTAAAGCTAAGCCATCACTACCAGACCTCATCCCTGGAGTCCTTCCACAACTTAATTCTGCGTTTTACCCCAAAAATGTGGTTTTCCCCTTCATTGGAATGTTGTGCAGGTAATACACTGTATACTTTATTCTGTAGCATCTTATAACACAGTCACTGTTTAGTGGCATGAGGGTTTTATTCTGTCATAACACAAAGTCTCATTTTATTTTGCTATTCTATAGGTTGTGTCTCGCAGCAATGCATCACAACGAGAATGCTGGGCGTGACCAAGCGACAACTGCTGCAGAAAAACTTGTCTTCAAATTGGCTTATCCAAAATCAAAGAGGGGAGAGTGTACGGTCAAGCCTGTTAAGAACGACCCGACATACAGTAAGTTGAGAAATATTTGTTTTTATTTTTATTATTATTAACCGAACTTACATTTCAAATGATTAAGGATACAATGAACAATAAAAGTATTACATTAAATACAAAAAGTGAATAACAATAACAAATTATTTATACAATGCTTTCTTTTTCAGTCTATGTGGATGAGCTGACGAGGCTTGTGTTTCACAAAGTCTTTCTGGACCCTACACCCTTTGTGGACGAGCGGAAACGAATCCACGTCCCAGAGGACCTGTCAACTCAATTTGACAGGCCCCCCAAGGAGGAAATGATTATCAGCCGTTTCTCCCGTTTCCCCCCAAAGGAGGTCGAAATCCTACATATTGTCCAGCCAGATCTGGAAACTCCTGGCGCACAACACACTGATGCCTCGCCCTAAATATCCCCAGCACCAGCTTACAAAGCTGCGATACGCAAGATATCGAAAACGCTTATCAGGAGAGGAATGGATGATGTACAGTGTATAAATATACATTCACACATTTTATACATTTGTAAAAATAAAGTTTGATGGAAATACTTAGTAGCCTTTCTTTCCTGAATGATTTGCTCCTATAACATATCATTCATATATAGCAAACCATGATTTGATTTTTCATCAAATGGTAGTAGTTTATTACAGGTAACAATAACTTACTCTTCTTCCGTTGTATTTGTCAAAGGTCCGAAACTGTATTTATAAATATTGTGGAGATTCTGCAGGGTGTATGGGTTCAAGCAGTTAGGCTCTAGTCCTGGGTGGTCAACCATGCAGTTAATGGGTTCTGGAACCTATGAAGGTAAGATGTGTTACAAAACACGTTTAGCAATTAAACCAACTATGGGAAAGGTTTACAAAATAAACATTCAATTACTAAAAGTGCATATAATAGTCTATTGACTTGAAAAATATGTATGCTGTATATCTTGGTATATGTGTGCTACTGTTGGTGTTTTCAGCTAGCTGCCGACATAATGTAACTAAGCTAGGCTACCTTTCTTATGCTATTGCAGCACATGTTCTCCGTCACTTGGCATCAAAGCGCAGTTTCCACAACGGCACCCAAATAACAACAGTTGTAGGTACATCTGAAATGTAAGACATCTACTAGATAAAAACGTACCACAATGACACCGTTTGGTCTGCTCTAGTGAACGGCGAGGCAAGACTCGCGATTTGGTCTATTCTAGGATCGAAATTGTATGCTATATGTAAGCTATCTATTTATCTATCGATTCTCAAATCTAGTGTTGCTAAGTACCCGCTAAACCACTTTACGGCAGATGTCAACAGGGGCAGAGCCTCTCTGGTGGTTGACTAATCAGAACAGTGGCAGAGCTGACCAATCGGAGCACACTGGACGCACAGGAGGGTGGGGGCAGGAACTCCATCGAGCCGTTTAGCACAGGGAGTGAAAACTCATACTATACAGAGATAATGTATGAGAAACCAATCTGAGTTTGGAAAATTGCACAGTATTTTTCTATTGTAATATCCCTCAACAATGGTATTATGATCAGTAGAAAGGACCATGCAATGAGACCTTTAACACTTTCTTTGCACTTCCATAGATCATGTATCTAAACGAGAACAGGTCACTGTTCTTGGAACCACTCGGGGCCAAGGAAGAGCAGTTAAGCCGATGCAAAGATTTAACAAGGCGAATAAAATATAAGCTCTAATAGCCGCGTTCACACCGGAGTACTTTTCCCACAATAATTCACCAGAACTACGATATATTTGCGTTCACACCAAAAAGCCCCAGGAACTAAATTAGTTCATGAGAACCTTTTTACCCCCTTTTTTGAAGTGAGTGCTGCGGAGGATGTGCAGCGTGGATTCAAGGAGAATATTGCCAGAAAACACCCCAGATGCTTCGCTGTCGTTAATTGAAGGATAACAGGTCGCTTACAGTTGTGACCCGTTACAGGTCACCTGCTAGAGAGCAGGTTCCTATGTCTGATTGGCTGGGCGGATTGCAAACCACGCCCTGTAAAACTCCCAAAAAGTTTTGTGAAGCCGCCATTTTTTTGCATTATTAGCATTAGCCCAGCGCAGAAACGCAGAGAGACTACCCAGATAGCAAAAGATATTAATTCAACATTGGATTTTGGTTAAATTGGTTATTTTTGGTTGAGGTTGAAAAATCAATGTTGATTCAATGTGTTTTTACAGATACAATTTCAACGTTTGAAAAAATGTTGTTGAATCAATTTAATATAGATGCCGGTTTTTCAACGTTGAAATTCCCTACATTGAATTGACATTGTTTCAATGTGTGGCGCTCCCCTCTCGGGCGAGATCATGATACAGCGTCGGAGGCGGGGTCTGGTTCTTTCCTATGAGAGCTGCTGTGCATGAAGACAAAATGGCCCAACTTTTGAGAGAGCGAAACGTCACAGATTACCCGTCATGCCTGTTGCACGTAGGGTTGGGTACCGAGAACCGGTTCCGGTTCGGAACCAACATTTCGATTCCAACGGCATCATTTAGAAATGTGAATTTCGGTTCCGCTTTTCGATGCCTGAGGAAATGTTTCTCCCGCTCTCCGTAGCCGACTGTATGACTGCGGCGGGGCGGGAAATGTAGCGTTGTACCTACACTTCCTACAGCGTAACCTGAGACCAGGGCCGGCCCGTCGCACTGGCGTTATAGATGTTCGCCTCGGGCGCCAGATCTGTGGAGGCGCTGCGCTGACAGCTCTGGGAGGGAAAACAAAAAGTTTTGACCGTTGGTGCTGATCCTAATGTTCGGCCTTGATGTAACAACATTCATAATTAAGTAAATGTAACACCCTTTTTCACCCCGGTTACACGTTTCATTCGCCCTGTACGATGGGCGCTGTAAGTGATGAAAATGGGGGATGTTGGCTTATCTGGCACCCGCAGCTCACAGCCAAAATGCGAGTGAGCGAGGGAGAGAGGGAGGGTGCACCGGAACCGGCGCTGTTATTAGCATCTGGTGCTAGCTGCTCTAACGGAAGAAGAAGATGTTTCTACAACAAGGTGGAGGAGAGTCCTCTCCAGTCAGACTGAGGCTGATAACTACAGCTCAGTGAGGTAAAGGACTCTGAGGGTTTAGATAGTTCACTTTAGTCTAAGTTATCTCAGTGGGTCTCAAACGGTTTGATCACAATTTATGTAAACACATATTTCCAAGGCACTCCTTTATAATGATTGGGATAAAACAGGTTTGAAATCATTTCAATGTAAACTATAGGACAGTAAACCAGACATATCGTTTACAACTGGAGAGATAAAAAAATATGCATAAATAAAATAGTAAAATAAGATATGAATGAACAACAAAAATAAAATACGTTACTCTGGTAGGTTACTGGTTATGTTCACATACACATTTGATTTTCTCAACAAGAACTGTTCTTTAAAAGTTGGATTGTCTCAGGTTACAGTTACATAGCAGTGAATATAAACAGATTAATGTGAATATTACTGTAAACTAACCTGTGTAAAAGTTTCTCGAATAAATGTAATTTTTTTAGTGGAAGAAGCGTGTATCATTTTTTTACCCTGCCTCAAAGAACCGGAATTGAGAACCGTTAAAAACCGGAATCGAAAAGTAGAATCGGAATCAGAATCGCGGAAATTCAAACGATACCCAACCCTAGTTGCACGTTGCACTTAATCTTGAAAGCACGTTGGTCACGTGGAAGAGCGTACACCTCAGGGTGTGGAGGAAGGCAGGCTTCAGTTCAGTTGCCGCCAAGCCGCTTGAAGAGAAGAGACAGATATCACAAATCGGTAAGAAATGTAAGGTGACCGTTGCGCATGCCTACTCTATATGTTTACCTCAGTTACACCCGGTTATGTTTTTTAGGCTATTCCAGAGCGCAAAAGAGGGAACTAATTACTTATAATAATATATATCATCAACGAATTTAACGTCGTTCATCGCATGACGCAGTTGATATTTTATTGCCCTGACTAGCACCTAGCTAACACAATCTGACATTAAACTCTACCATCCTACAGAAATTACATAAAGTGTCCACTGATGCAGTCAAGCTAAAGCATTATTTAGGATATTTGGGTGAAATTGTGCATATTTTTTGTTATAATATAGCCTATATCATAAATTAATTAAACCGTTCATCGAATGACGCAGTTGATATTTTCTTGCCCTGGCTAGCACCTAGCTAACGCAGCAGATACACTAGCTAACACAATCTGACATTAAACTCTACCATCCTACTAGGGATGCCAGCGATTAATCGATTATTCGTTACAGTCTCCATAATCGAAGATTATTTTTAAAATTCGATTTTATTTATATGTTTTTTTGTTTTTTTGTCTGGCTTAGTTTCAACCAAAATATCGACTAATGCTCATAATAGTAATAGTATTAATAATTGTAAATGGCCATTGGTCACACCACCAGTTTGTTTTACTGTAAACTTGGAGGAAGCCAGCAGCGCAGGCTGTGCAGAGTGCAGCTTGCTCCACACCGACCCCGCCGATTTTGATCATGGTCAGTTTCTGGCATCCCTACATCCTACAGAATAGGATATTTGGGTAAAATGTATGTCCTAGGGGTCCTGGACTCCCGGTTGAAGACCCATGGAATAAAACATGTAATTCTAGGGAATTTCGTCCGTACAGTTATATTTGCATTGCACCAGGAGGCTGATATATATTTTTACTGTTAGTTTATGCATACTTTTTTTTAATCTGCTTTGTTTTCCTCCATTTTCAGGATTATACTACAAGACGAGTCAAGGGGATCACTGCAATACACAAGGCCAAGTAAAGTAATTATAGCAGCGCCACCTCTCTTTACCTAAGATGGCTTCTTATTGGTCTAAAAGACGTAGAGTCATCAGAACTGTAAGGGACATGGAGAAAGATATCCTTAAGGAATACGAGGAAACTCTTTATAATAACAAGTCACATTTAGACCCCCAGTGTGAATAGGGAACCACCCTTCAGAATCTCACACGTTTCCCAACTAGATACACCACCAGCTTCCCATGTACACATGGAAAATGATCATACTGATGGTAGTTTAGCTGGAGATGATGAAGTTGAATCAGATCATGTACAAATGGGAAATGATCATACTGATGGTAGGGGGCTGGGAATGTTGAATCAGATTCTGACTCCGACAGCCATGACGAGCATCAGCCTCGTCAGGATCTGCTTATGAGGAGCCTAAGATATTGGGCAACATCCTACTCAATCAGTCTGGTTGCTTTGTCTGCTCTGCTGTCCATCTTAAAGCTTTTTCACCCTATGCTCCCTAAGGATGGAAGAACTCTGCTTAGAACACAACATGATGTTGCAACCACTCAAATGCAAGGTGGCGAGTACTACCATTTTGGATTAGTGCAAGGGATTCTTTCACGATTGAAATGTTTGAGTTTACCAGTGAGCCTCAGAACTCTTACTTTACAGTTCAACATAGATGGTCTCCCTCTCTTTAAGAGTTCAAGACTTCAATTCTGGCCTATACTTGCAATTCTGAAATGTGATTATACTAAGTCCCCATTTATTGTCGGTATCTTTTGTGGTTTAAGCAAGCCCAAGTGTGTTGTTGAGTATCTGCAGCAATTTATTAGCGACCTTAAAAATGTACTGGCTAATGGCGTTGTTCATAATTGTAACCGATTGAAAGTAGTGGTTTCCTCATTTGTGTGTGATGCTCCAGCCAGAGCCTACGTTAAGAATATCAAGTCACATAATGGCTATTCAGGGTGCGACAAGTGTGATCAACATGGTGTGTGGAGGAAGAAAATGACTTATCCTGAAACAAATGTCAGGCTCAGGACAGACTCAAGTTATTGTGATATGATTGATGACTTGAAACAGACACTCAGTCCTTTAACAGGGACAGTAAAGATGGTTTCTTCATTCCCAATAGATTATATGCACCTCTGTTGTCTTGGTGTGATGAGAAAACTGTTGAATATGTGGTTAAAGGGCAATCTAGCCACTAGGCTTCCTTCACAAACTGTTAACAGTATATCAAGCAAACTGCTGGGGTTACATTCCCACACCCCTTGTGAATTCAATCGCAAGCCAAGGGGTTTGAATGAGCTGGATCGTTGGAAAGCTACAGAGCTCCGATCCTTCATACTGTACTGGGGCCCTGTAGTTCTGAAGGATTGCCTTCCCAGTGAGATTTATGACAACTTTATGTTGTTTTCAGTGGCCATGTATTTGTTTTTGTCTCCTGGAATTTCTGGCCAAAAGGTTGAATTAGCGCATAGATTGATGATTTCCTTTGTGGAACACTTTGGACAGTTGTATGGCAGGGATCAGATTGTGTTCAGTGTACACCAGCTTATACATTTAGCCGATGAATACAAACAATTTGGACCTTTAGATAATGTTTCAGGATTCCCTTTTGAGAATTATCTTGGCCAAATAAAGCATCTTTTACGCAAGCCACACCAACCTCTACAACAGGTGGTCAAAAGGTTGTCAGAACAGCCACGTTTTGAGGTTCCATTACCAACAGATGAACCAGTCTTACAGAAAATCCACACTGATGGTCCACTCCCTCAACATTTCGGTGTTGCTGTACAGTACACAAAGGTCTCCAGTAGTCGTTTTACCTTGTCTACAAAGCAGGGGGATAATTGTATTGAGGTGGGACATAGTATTGCAGTAGTGCAGAATATAGTCCAGGAAGAAGATGAGGTCTATGTGATCTACAAAAGGTTCAGACACCAAGAATCATATTACACTTATCCCTGCGAGTCCTCATGCATAGGTACATACAAGGTTAGAGAGTTGTGTGACAATATCGGGGTTGGTAAACTTGGATGTATCAAACGTAAATGTGTTCTGTATCCAGAGTCAGAAGGAAATGGCCTCATAGCTATTCCAATAGCTCATATGCAGTAGCATACCGCTCATACTGCTGGGCGAGTAAATGACATCTTATGATTTATGAGCAGGTTTTTTTTTAATCATTTACATTATTTCATTTATTGTATACAGAATGGAAAGGGAGGTGGTGCTTTGGGCCGTTGTACTTTTTCCAAATGGCGGAGCTGCAACAGTTCTTGCCAGCTGGTTCAGTCTAAAGGAAGGTAAATTGTTATGGCCCCCAAAAAACATGTATTTGAAGGCCCTTAAAGAACACATGACGGCCCATAAAGGATGGACCACATATGCGAATGTCCGGCTCTTGATTACTTGTGGTAAGTAGTCACTGCATTACTATTGTCTATTTTCAAGTATATAGGTATCCACACGTTTTTATGGATGGCAGTTTGAATGTGTGTGGTGCCATACCACATATGACATATCTGTCACAAGTGAGACTAGTCAGTAAAATGTCATCCTGTTATTTTATGCTTTTTCTTTTACAGACTCATTGGGAAAGGCCAAACGATACGAAGAAAAGTATGTGAATACTGGATGTCCAACCACTGATCTGAGCTCTGAGGACGAAGCAGGTGAACGTGGGAAAAGAAGAGTAAGGGACAGTTGAATTCCTGTAGGAGGTCAGGTTCCATGTCTGGCCTGACTTTAACCCTTATCAGACAGCGTCGCATTGCTAAGAACCAGTATGCGTGCATAGGCTGGAACCAAAAGAACCCAACCGCTCATAAGATGCGATGGAAAAGTGGTCACAGCACTCCCAGTGTGGAGGAAGCAGGCTTAGGATGTTTACTTTGATCGCTCCCTCTTGAAATATATAATCCTTGGTTTCTGTGTAAACAATAAGTAAAAACCCCACCTCCAGTGCTGTGATAGACTAGTGTCATCTCTATGTGTACCTGTACGTCAAGCTGCCTCATTCTACAGAAATGGGCCATGGGCCAAATTAGTTCAATTAATGGGAATGTTGAATGTTTCATTTTTATTTTCCAGGCCAAATCCTGTGTACATGGAGTCAGATGGGGAGTCAGAAACCAGCTGTGTGAAGAGAAGATTTGCCAAGCCACCTGATGTTCATTGTCCTACAGTGCTCCCAGAATCCAGCCAGTACCCCTCAGTACCAACCCCAAATGCAAGCAGTGGTATGTCATTACTTTTTAAAATGGCAGAAACAATATGTTTGCTTTAATTTACAAGCATTTAGTTCCTCCATCAATACATTCAAACATCAGTCATGTGATATGTGTTCAAAAGTTACAGCATCCATTATTCCTGTCTTTTGTTCCCTTTTAGCCTCTGGAGGAAGCCACTCGGAGGATGTTCTGTCAATTCACCAGGCTGATAATGGTAAGTGAACCACTTCACACGAGGGATCGACCGATATGGCTTTTTCAAGGCCGATACCGATTATTAGTAATCAAGGAGACCGATATACATTTGCAGTAATATCAGAAAATCTTGGTCTCAAAATGTAGAATAACACAAACTCCAACACAACTTCTTTGAAATGCCTTTTTATGTTTGATGAACTTTTCAACATCTTAAAACTGGTTTCCTCTCTGTGACCTTGAGTAAAGTAAATGAAATAAAAATAAAATAAAAACTACTAAAACTTGTTCTGAACTTCTGATATTTGAGTCTCACTCATTTAGTAGTCCCAATTAAGCAGCACCAGATTGTGGTGTAGAAAGCAGAGTTGCTGCGAGGCTCCACTAGCAGCCCCCCCCCTCACAGTTTATCCGCTGCGAGACGCTACCCGCGTAACTGGGAAACTGATAGAATTGGATCGGGACATTGCTCGTGAACACAGAGTGGTGACTGCAACCAGAGAAACGGCCGCATCAGATCCAAAGTTTTATCTGCAATTTGATTTAAAAAAAGGCCGATAGCGATAATCTGTAAAATGCGGAATATCGGCCTCGATAATCGGTCGACCCCTACTTCACACTACTACCTCCGGGCGGACAGTATGTAAATGTGCTTTGTCCGAGTTACAGCATTCATAGTTCATGTTTTGTGTTCTCTCATTGTAGGCTTTTGTGGAAGCTATTTGGCGGAGTTGGACCAGTCAATGGACCACTGTAATGATGGTAAGTAAACTAATGGTGTAAAAGTCAGGCACATTAATGTGGCTGCCAATGACCATTTATTCAGGACACCGGAAATATGACCCAATGTTTCAGTCTGTCCGAAACGTTGGTCATATTTTCTGTATTCTGAATAAATTGTCATCGGCAGCCACTTGAGTGCACCCCTCGTTATTAAGTAGACTAATAGGCTATTATATGTCTTTTTTATCTTTGGATCACAGGGATTATCAGCACCTTAGGTGGGAAACTATTCTTTAATTACTCACTCGGTAGTCAAGTGTGTTCATCCCACAGATCTCCTTTATCTAAAGTTGGAAAGTAACTATATGGGGCTAGCTAGGTGCAATTGCTATATGGTGCACATGGATAACAACTTTGATAGTGCTCATTTGCCTTATTTAGTTATTTCTGTCTTTTTCTAGGATTGCCAACATATAACTCCAGCCCCTACCACGCTATGCCATTAGAGAAAGCAAGGAATGGTATTTCTCATCTTAAATGTTGTTGTTTTTTGTGGAAAATTCCCAAATTCATGTTCAATATAAATAATTAATACCAGCTCAGTGGCCTTGTGGGTAGTGTCCGCTCTGAGATTGGGAGGTTGTGAGTTTGATCGCCGACCGAGTCATACCAGACTGTTAAAAATGGTACCCGATATCTCCCTGCTTGGCACTCAGTATCAAGGGTTGGATTGGGTTAAGTCCCTGCGACATACTAGCATCATGTCCAGGGGGTGTACTTGTACATCATGCTTACTTATAAACAATTAATAATGGTGTCTTATCTTTTAGACGGCGGTGCCAGCTATGCACATGGCTCAAGATTAGCTGACTTCAGCGCACCGGGCTTGGCTCACCTGACCCCGCAGCACCCATCCCACCCCCCTTCAGCTCCAGAAACACCACGGGGGAGATTATATGGAGGGGAATCAAGCCGAGTGTTGAAAGGCAAGTATCATTTTCTGAGCAGGTTCTTAACCGTACTGATTCAATTCAATTCAAAACCTTTATTTATCCAGGTAAAATCCCATTGAGATCAATGATCTCTTTTTCAAGGGAGACCTGCAGCAGTAGGTTCCACAAGAAGACATAAAAACATAAACAACAGAACAACAAAAGGACATCATACAGCAAAATGTACAGGGATTACAATTTACATATTTAACCACATGTACAGGTACCAACAGCATCTGATTGGTTAGCATCCAGCCGAGCTTTAAAAACATGTAGTGGTACTAGCTTGGTAATTTTCCATTCTTTTTGCAGACTGTTCCAAGTTAGTGGAGCTGCACATCTAAAAGCTTTCTTCCCTAAGACAGTCCTAGCACTTGGCACATTTAATAAAACCACAGCATGCGATCTCAGGCAATAAGTACTTTCAATTCGCAGAGAGATCAGGGAGCAGATATAAGATGGTAGTTTATCCAACATGGCTTTGTAAATGAAAATGTACCAGTGACTGAGCCTCTGTACAGGAAGTGATGGCATAACCGCCTTGGTATACAGGGTACAGTGATGCGTAAGTGCTTTACAATTTGTCAAAAATCTCAGTGCGCTGTGATACGCAGCATCTAACTTGCTCAGGTAATTGGCAGGTGCATTCATATATAACAAATCACCATAGTCCAGCACAGGTCAAAAGGTCACAGAGCCTTTTCCTGGCCTCAAGCGAGAAACAGGACTTGTTCCTGTAGAAGAAACCTAGCCTAACCCTCAGTTTTTTAAGCAGGTTATTTACATGAAGTTTAAAAGAGAGACAATCATCAAGCCAGATACCAAGGTATTTGTAACAGGTAACAACTTCAAGTTTTATTCCTTGCGTAGTTACAATATCCAAAACAGGCTCTTGTGTCTTTTTAGCTTTTGAAAATAGCATTACCTTGGTTTTATCAACATTTAAAAGAAGCTTTAGTTCAGAGAGCTGAGTCTGAATAATGTTAAAAACAGCCTGTAATTTAACACCAGCCTCCTGAATGGAGGGACCTGCACAGGACATCACGGTATCGTCCGCATAAAAATGTAAAGTAGCTTCATCCACATTTTCACCTAAACTGTTGATGTAGATGGAGAATAAAAGTGGACCTAAAACAGAACCTTGAGGAACACCATTAGCAATGTTTAACCACTCAGAAGACAGCCCATCAAAGTGAACACATTGGGACCTTTCAGAGAGGTAGTTCACAAACCACCCACTGCATGGCTGGACATTCCAATACTGGCTAGCCTCTGCTTTAAGATGAGATGATCGACGGTATCAAACGCTTTGGAAAGGTCAACAAATAGAGCTGCACAACTCTGCTTATTATCTAAAATACTAGTAATGTCATTCACCACTTTCATTGTGGCAGTGATGGTGCTGTGTTGCTTTCTGAAGCCTGACTGATGTTTAGACAGGATATCATTGTTACATAAAAACTCCTTTACTTGTTCACTCACTAGGCGTTCAAGAACCTTAGCCAGAACTGACCATTTAGAGATGGGCCTATAATTATTTAAAATAGTTGCCTCCCCTCCTTTCAGTAAAGGCAAGACATAAGCAGACTTCCATACTTTTGGAATTGTATTTGTGCTGAGGGTGAGGCTAAAAAGAGAAGTAAGAGGTGGAGCAATCAAATCTGCAGCTATCTTTAAAAAGAAAGGCTCTAAGCTGTCCGGGCCAGCCGGTTTCCTAGGATCTAACTTGGATAATGCTTCATGAACAATACCAATAGTTAAAGGAGTAAAACTGAAAGGGTTTTCCAGACCACATTGTTCAGAGTCAAGGATTGGAGCGTTCACAGAAGCAGAAGTACAGTCAGTGACAGAATCAAACAGAGATGCCTTCTGAATTGAGAAACCTATCCCTTGTGACTTTCCCATCTTTTCATGTTTTTTGTCATGGTGTTAAGGCTTAAAATGTAAGCACTTAAACCTGCACTATGTAACCTTTTTGTGATTACAATGTTATTTTGTCCAATCTGTATGGTAGTGTTAATACAATATAACTTACAATTGGGGTGGTTGATTTTGGTCTCCCTGCTCTTCTATTGAGACATTTAGATCCTTTATCTAGGTGAGACATGACCGTGGTTTGACAAAAATTATGACTTTATGGTCAATTTCTCCCCCGAGCAAGCAGGCAGGCTCTATAAGCTCAGTGGTAAATATGTCAGCAGTTGTGCTGGAGACCTGTGTTCAAATTCAGGGTAGAATAGGAAAGTTACATAGTGCAGCTTTAATGGTTACTGTTGGCAAACACTTATCAGTGAGTTACTTAGTGTCATTCTAAATGATTGGAAATTAAAAATCTATCCTTGAAATGTAAATTAAAACCTTTATTTTTTTATTTTTCAAGACATTGCTGCCATGAGAACCACGAAGATGCTTACCGAGCTATGTATGGAGGTGAAGCAGATCTCACGTGACATTAACTTTATAAAGACTGAACACACATGGAGCTGGACCAGAGTCACAAGAAGACAACTTCCCCAAAATGCTTCCACTCACCAACGAGGAGAAGTTTGATGAGACTGAAGCTGCTCTGAGGGAGGAAGCAGTCCGTCGAAAGATGGTAAACAATTTTTACACAAAGCATTTTCTCTATAATCTGTCGAGGCTTCTAATATTTTCTGTATGCATTTGCAGGTATCCTGTGGATCCTTATAAGTTTTAAAAGTCTTACATTTCTTGTTTGAAATCTTAAGGGCTTATGTCTGGAATTGTAGGAGTGGATAAATTACATTTAGTTTTTCTCTTGGATGTGTGTTTGACAGAAATATTGTAAAAATACGCCTCACAAATCACGATAATATTTTTATTAATCAATATTTGACAATTTCTTTAGGATTGCCAATTTGGTTGTTGGCATTGTTTGTCGATTAGTTTGGACACAGTAGTGGTCTTATTTCTTCCTTAGAGGTAATACAAATGTGTTCAAATTCATTACATTTGTATTTATTTATAAATGAGAAGATGTCTATTTACGTAGTACACTGTAGCACACTAACCATTTTCTCTCGTCTGTTAAGATTACCCGCCTGGCATTAGTCGGAGGGACCAACTCGGAAAATATGATCCGGCGAATGCTATCCGCTGCCATGACAAACAGTCTAGCCTGCATCTTCAACTGGGTGGGAAAGGGAGAGAAGAGGGCCTTCAAGGACACGCTGATAAAGGACTGCATGTTTGGTGAGCCTGCACCTCAAAATACTAGGTTTACTACTTTACAACAGATTAGGCAAATATTGAATTTAATTCATAAGTCTTTTAAATGTCTTTCTCAAGTTGATAAGAATGGATGCAAAATGCATCCATTCTTATCCTTATCTTCATATAAGTGGTCCACATTAATGCTCATAATAGGACGGCAGCATTTCTGTCTACTCGCTCTGCATCTCAAAGGTGGGCTGTGGACAGTTCAGAAACCTGCCTACCAGTGACATTATTCCTAGCTAATGGAAATTGGAAATGACCACTGATGGGCACGTTTCTGAATTGTCCACTACCGTCCTCTGAGACACAGAGCGAGTAGACAGAAATCAGTAATAGTGTGAATCAATTATATGAAGATGGGGTTGATGGGTGAATTGCTCAATTAAGGCCGCCTGAAAACCTAGTACACTAAACAGTACACACTGGAACGCATCCATTGCAGCTTTCTTCTTCTTATTTCAATAAACAAACAAAAAATGTAACATCTTTTTTTTCAGCTGCTGCTCGTCAATTTGACCGCAGGCTGACGGAATTGACATTCAGGGTTGGAGCGAGACACAGAGGAACTCAGGCTGAGCACACAGACACACACTCACAGCCAGGTGTAAATCCACGGGGCTGAGTGAGAGTGTGTGTGTGTTACGCCACTATGCCCGTTACGTTACTTTACTGAGGAAGAAGTTCTGGGACAGCGTAGACAGGTCTTTTCTGTGTTAGAGTTTTACTCGCTACAGGGTGTACTTTGAGGGTTTGTGACTGCAGACCGTTTACATGCAGAAAAAGCTACATAACACCCAAGGGGACGGGTAATGACATGTGACCTTAAGAGACAATGTTTTTCATGCTTGTGGACAAAAGATGTTAAAGATGTTCATATCATTGAATCTGAATAAATAACTGAATAAGTAATGGGCTCTTTTTTTGTTTGTTCATTTTAGTTTATTTTCAATGTCCGACGTCAATTGCAATCTTCAGCATGACAATATCTCAATGTTGATTCAATGACTTTTTGCAATCTGATAATAACATTGTTTCAATGTATAATGCAATGCATAATATAGTTGAATCAATGTTGATCCAATTCTACATTCTTTCAATGTTGATCATATCGTAATTGAATCAAGGTTGATTCATTGTTGGGATTGGTTGAAAATGCAATGTTGTTTCAATGCTGATCATAGCGAGCACATTCACTGTTGTTTCAATGTCTGTCTTCAATGTTGAACACAATCTTCAGCGTGACCATATCTCAATGTTGATTCAATGACTTTTTGCTATCTGGGTAGGGTCCATTTAAAAAAGGTACACTTGTAAAATGTGCTAAAACAATGCAAATGTAATCTACAGGCCATATTGCCCGCCCCCTAATGATTTTGATTTGTGAGAATAGATCAATAATACTTGCGTAATAGTGTATTTGTTAATTAATAATACATTTTTCTCAAATACAAATAAAGATTTGACCACTAACAAACGCATCTGCAATAACGGTGAGGTGACGTGAAGGGGCCCTGACCGATCGTTAATATGTGACGAGTGAGAATGGTTTGGCCCGTTACCCGCGCTTTTATAAACATGTTATCGAAATGTGCCGGCCGAGAAAGCCTGTATTGTGCTTGTGCGGGAGCCTGTCTGCAGTTCGCTTTGCTCCGGAACAGACAGCTGACTGCATTCACCCCCCACCCCTCAAAAATAATAACTAATCGGATATACACGATTAAGGTGAATTACATATATTAGACCCCATTGTTAAATTCAGAGTTACGTGCACAGCGCCGCAGTTACCGCCTGCTTCGCGCTATTTTTTGAATGTCGGACTGCCGGTTAAGTACTGTAAGGACGTTAACGTCAGAGCAGCAGCATGTTAACTTTAGCTAGTAACTCCTATTAGTCAACGGCAGCCCTACTGTTTATAAGTGTGTTCCTGGTGCTTAATGTTATCCGCTATTATCTTGTAAATGTGATGTTATTCCTGAATTAAGCTAGTAGCTAGCTAGAGCTGTTTTCCACAATTACGTTGAGGCTTACACACAGGTATGTTTGCTAGTCACAGTAAGCTAATGAAAACTGCAAACTTGTATTAAAAGTCTGCACATTTCTTTTTGTCGTAGGGTGAAGCTGGTGCATAGCAGTGAGACTCAAGATTCAAGGTAACTTGAACAGAACTGGCCTTTCTACAGATGCGATCATCATGCTTTGTTGAAATTGCATGGTTGAAATGGTTCAATGGCGTGGAAGTGCAAATGGTGTGCTGTCTCGTCAGACACCCAGGCTCAGTTATTTAGGCACTATCGTTTGAAGCATAGCCAGTACTCAATAGTTAGCCCTTTGCCATGTGTCTATGACTCTTGCATTTTTTACATTTCAATCATTTATCATTGCAGGAAGTTGAGAAAGGTGAGAAGAACCTCATCTTGATAGAAAAGCTCATGCAGACGACTTTTGCCCTTCGTCGCCAGGAGATCGTTCAGGAAAATCCCTTGGTCGGGGACTTTTTAGAGAAATGGCCGGCCCTCCGGAAGGAATCACAGGTACAACACAGACGCTCAGACGTTTTAATCTTTCTCTTTTCTGCCCCTTGTCACATCTTTCTCATAGTCTGCACACCGTTTCCCAATTTTGCTTGCAGAAACTGCCTACTTTGCACACAGTGAACAGTGTTGTTGTTCAATGTTAATATATTATAAATAGGGCTGTCAGTCGATTCAAATAGTTAATCGCGATTAATCGCAAATTAATCGCACATTTTTTATCTGTTCTAAATGTACCTTAGAGGAATATTTTTCAAGTTTTGAATACTCTTATCAACATATGAGTGGACAAATATGCTTTATGCAAATGTTTATTATCATTTGAACAATGACAAATATTCTCATGAATATTAAACACAACAACCTCTGAACGTTACAAACATTCGCCTCAATTCAACCTGGAACCTCTCATACAATACAGTGTGTGTGTGTGTGTGTGTGTGTGTGTGTGTGTGTGTGTGTGTGTGTGTGTGTGTGTGTGTGTGTGTGTGTGTGTGTGTGTGTGTGTGTGTGTGTGTGTGTGTGTGTGTGTGTGTGTGTGTGTGTGTGTGTGTGTGTGTGTGTGTGTGTGTGTGTGTGTGTGCGTGCGTTGGAGCTATGTGCAACTCAAGGCATATGCTCGAACGGGAGCTGCCTGGACGCTGCAATCATGTTGTGCACTATCCGTGCTGAGTGTGCTGAGTGTTCGTACAATGTCCCACTGTCTGGCTTCCTGCATAAAGTCAAGTGCTCGGCGCAGTTGTCGGCGAAATGTCGCTCCTCTGTTTTCATTTAAACAGCTCCTTATATCCGTTAGTGCAGCTAGCTAGCACCAGATGCTAACAACAACAATACACGTAAGGTCTCTCTCTCGCTCGCTCGGGCCACACATACACACACCCTCCCGATGGCCAGCCGGTGCCTGCCGGTGAGCGTGGAAGTGTGGTCTGCCGCAAGCGGGCGGCAGGAGCGGGGCTGTCAGCATCAGCTTGTAGATGGTATTTTAAACTCGATGCGCTCTGAAACTACGGGGCGGCCGAGGACAAAAAATACATATGCGTTAATCGCGTTAAAATAATTAGTGGCGCGACCCCCACTTTGGGAACCCCTGCCCTAGACAATGAATGGGGCTCTGGCTTTCTGCCTTATTTCTATTACAGTCCGATAGAGGTAAAATAAACAATGGCATACTGGTATTGTCAGTGTAGAAACACGTCAACAGTGATTTACTGTAATTCTCATGTATTCTTTCCCCCCAGGTTACAGAGCCTTTGGAACTGGTTGGGATGGACTTGGTGGGTAAACTCACAGTAACAGATGGTGGCACCCAGTACATATGTGTAATGGTTGACTATTTCACCAAATGGGCAGAGGCCTACCCACTAAAGAGTAAAACAGCGGAAGAGGTGACCAATTGTATCCTTGATTTCTTTTACAAATGTGGTGCACCTCAAAGACTGCTAACAGACCAGGGCTCAGAGTTGTGCAACAAGGTACAGTGTTGATGCAGTATGAATCCCCAATATGTAACTGTAGTTGCTGTGCTAACCTATTGCTTGTTTGTCCTAATGATAATAGCAAGGTCAACTCTGGCCTGTGTGAGAGGCTGGACATAAAGAGAAGCCTGTGCTCCGCCTACCATCCACAGACCAATGGCCTTGTGGAGAAACTGAACGGCACTATCCAGAGGTATTGGTTTTCAGTACCTGATGGAATTCACGCTCTTCATAGAATAACAAACACATTTCCTGTTCCTATGTGAACAGGTAATCAGTAATGATATGTTGCTTTATCATACATGAGAACCCATATTCTCTCCTGCTTCCTCATACCTATACTTGAATTCTGCATTTTAAGGTCGTTGAACAAAATGGTGGCTGGTCACCCCAAACGTTGGGACCAGGTGCTCCAGTCCACCATGTTTGGTCTTCGGACCAAAAAACAGCTGACCACGAAATACAGCCTGTATTATTTGATGTTTGGGAGGGAGGCTAGGTATCCTTCAGAGGTGCCAAAGGAGTACGAGGTAAGATGTTCTAATGTTGTCATCCTTTTAAACGTTTTCATTTGGATCACCTGTCTTCTAAAATTCTAACTGATTTGTTGCAGGTCAAAGAAGACAAAGGTCTAAATGTGTTTTGGGGGAAATGTCCGGGCTGCAAAGTAACCAGTACGGTAATAGCCTTTCAGTTCCCCCCAACAATTTGTATTGAAATAAATCAACATGGAACCAGTAATCACTAACTTTGCATCCCCCCCCGGCCCCTTATCGGAGAACACCCAGCTAGTAACCTAGCAAACTCCCAGACATTTCAATGCTTTGTATGGCAAAGTACGATTTGGAAACGATATAATTTCCTTTTTGGAGGGCATGCATAACACCAGAGCCTCGCTGCGGGGAAACTTTTGCGCTGTTCCGAGTTCGTCAAAATGAAAGACTGCTTTCAGATTTTTCCGTCATTGTTAAAAGAAATACGTCATGGATGGAAAATATTCGGTTAACGCCACCACTGCCTCCGGGTGACATTTGGGTCGACGTCAACCCTAAAAGTGGAGGTGCTGTGGACGCTAAATACCGTAGCTAAACACCAATCCTACAACAGCAACGATGAAAGATTGTAGCTCAGAAGAGAGCTCTTGTCACACATACACAGAGACATACACACACTTTCACGGTTAGGCAGTTCTTTTTTTTCTGGTTTTTGGCTAACACAGTTCTGTGCGCTGTTATGTTCAGTCATCGTTCTTATGTTAAACGTGAATACATTGCAGGAGGACATTATGCATTAGAAAAAACACATGGGCTGAAGTCGAATAGTCCATTTAGCTTAGGAACCTTTCTCACGGAGTGAAATGACCCGGAAGTCCCTCAGTGGCAGCCATGATAAGTGCCGTTCCAATTCTCTAGATGATAGGAAAGGAGGTTTGAAACTTCCTTTATAACCTCCTTTAGCTTAGGAACCACTGGACCTCCCTTGACGAAAGGAGAGGAGAAAATGCTGCCCCACAATGCCTTGCGTCCGCGGCATTTATCGCGAGGGAATATTCGGTCGTTCAGGGAAACAACAGATCGACATCATGACAGGCAAACGAAGATCATGTAAGTTACCGCTGCTCTCTTAAGCTTTTACATTCTTAAGCCATAACTTGCAAAAATGCTTATATGAAATTAGTGTTGTGAAATTATCCAGGTAAAGTTAACATCGTACTAAAACCTTTATGCTCAGTTTGCATTATTTAATTCTTAGTTTCCAGCGTTGTTCCATGCAAGCCTAATATGATGTATTTATTTCAGTCACAGATGCTGAAACCCTTGCCCTAATTAGCGCAAGGGTTAAGATGGAGCAGCTGTTCAGTGGGAAACGACATGCTGGGAGTAAGTACACCTATATTTGTCTGATATGTTTTAATAAATGTGCATGGTGAATTAAGATAATGTGTAACTAATGGCAGGTTGTTAAAGAGATGGGTCTGGAGGGCCAGGTGACTGGTCCACAGACAGCAAAGAAATGGGACAACCTGAAAACAAAATACAAGGTAAAGCAAATCACATGGCTGGGCACTGTGGTGGGTTAGTGTTTGTAGATACAGACTTAAATTGGCGACCCCAGCCTCCTATATTAAAATGTGAATTTGCTTAGTTGTTTACACTTTTTAACATTTAAGGCGTAAGCAATTACACATTTATAATTAGTAAAATGTTTCGTTTGCTGTGCATTTAAATACTATCAAAGCACTCATATACTAACAAAGGAGAGGCTTATCTAAAGCCCTCACTGCCCTTTCACTAACAGTCTGTTATCTGTGGTGTCAATAGGAGTTAAAGAATCCCCCAACTGGGACAGGAACAGACCGGGGAGAGGCCTCAGCAGCTACCTGGCCATGGTTTGAGGCCATGCATGAGGCAATTGGGGGAAGGCCATCAATTCAGCCTCCCAGCCTAGTTGTCAAGCCATGGCCAGGCTGCTGCTGAGGCCTCCACCTCTGCTGAAGAAGGGCCTTCCCAAGTGTCCCTCAGCAGTGAGGAGGAGCCCGTGCCCTCCACCAGCTCCCAACCACCAACTAAAAGGCCAAGGCGAAGAAGCAGCGGTTTGGCCTTCCTGAACAAGCAGGCAGAGAAGGACGAGGCCCGTGATGCAGCGCTCAATGAGCAGAATGAGCGACTTGTGAATTTAATTTCAGAGCTTGTGAAAAATAAAAATAAATAAATGTTGAAGTTGTTGAAAACACTAAAGTGGAGTTCTTCAGTTGATGATTTGGATAACACTCAGAAGCAGTGCTTCAATAAACAAGCACTTTACATAAAAGGGAAAATTGCCCAAAAGCACCTCATGTCATAGCAGCTTTTTCACATAAAATACAAGTTACTTTAGGCCATATTTTAATACAACAGGTTATACACTTAAGAATGGTGATATGTACAGCAATACATGTGTAGGTCTAACACGGTTTCCATCAATTGTTTTGTATGTTGCCCAGGAGGGTGAGGTGAGCAACAATTATCAATGTGACAACGATTTCCTTTCACGTGACTGATTTGTTTTAATTTCCACCGTAATGAACAACATATTGTTCGCTGTTGCACACGTTCATAAAGCATAAAACACAATAACAGCGCTTATTAAAAAAGGATTGTATGTCCAAAACATAATCTGTTCCCTGTGTAGATCGCTGGTCCGCAAGAAAAACCCAGCTGTTGGGAGATGGGCAAGCGAGAGCCTGGATCATCCCAAACAGCAGGACACGACATCATGCGGTGTGTTCATTTGCAAGGTAACATTTATGAATGTGTATTGTCATGGCCTGGCTCTTGGCCAGAACAACAAACGTGGTAAGGACACGATATAAGGAAAGATATTTATTATAACCGCTCAACAAAAGAGCTCCCACGATGGGATGTGTTAATCAGTAAGATCAGTAGTGTCGGTGTGGGTGTGTGGTGCAAGGTGTTTGAATGCCAAACTAAGATGAAGGGAAACAAAAGCATAAATCAGGTAGCTGCTCTCAAACAGATCCTCCAGCAGAGAGCGCGAACGAGACTCTGGCTCGGGCCTTTCAGTCCTCAGGTACCGGCAGCCAGGTGCCCTCAATCAGTGCTGATAGGGAGGAAGGGAGATCCTTAAAGGGCCACACACACACAGCAGGAGAGAGTAAAGCAGGGGTCGTCACACACACACACACACACAGCAGGAGAGAGTAAAGCAGGGGTCGTCACACACACACACAGCAGGAGAGAGTAAAGCAGGGGTCGTCACACACACACACACAGCAGGAGAGAGTAAAGCAGGGGTCGTCACACACACACACACACACACAGCAGGAGAGAGTAAAGCAGGGGTCGTCACACACACACACACAGCAGGAGAGAGTAAAGCAGGGGTTGTCACACACACACACACACACACAGCAGGAGAGAGTAAAGCAGGGGTCGTCACACACACACACACAGCAGGAGAGAGTAAAGCAGGGGTCGTCACACACACACACACACACACACACACACACACACACACACACACACACACACACACACACACACACACAGCAGGAGAGAGTAAAGCAGGGGTCGTCACACACACACACACACAGCAGGAGAGAGTAAAGCAGGGGTCGTCACACACACACACAGCAGGAGAGAGTAAAGCAGGGGTCGTCACACACACACACACACAGCAGGAGAGAGTAAAGCAGGGGTCGTCACACACACACACAGCAGGAGAGAGTAAAGCAGGGGTCGTCACACACACACAGCAGGAGAGAGTAAAGCAGGGGTCGTCACACACACACACACACAGCAGGAGAGAGTAAAGCAGGGGTCGTCACACACACACACACAGCAGGAGAGAGTAAAGCAGGGGTCGTCACACACACACACAGCAGGAGAGAGTAAAGCAGGGGTCGTCACACACACACACACACACAGCAGGAGAGAGTAAAGCAGGGGTCGTCACACACACACACACACACAGCAGGAGAGAGTAAAGCAGGGGTCGTCACACACACACACAGCAGGAGAGAGTAAAGCAGGGGTCGTCACACACACACACAGCAGGAGAGAGTAAAGCAGGGGTCGTCACACACACACACACACACACACACACACACACACACACACACACACACAGCAGGAGAGAGTAAAGCAGGGGTCGTCTCACACACACACACAGCAGGAGAGAGTAAAGCAGGGGTCGTCACACACACACACACACACACACACACACACACACACACACACACAGCAGGAGAGAGTAAAGCAGGGGTCGTCACACACACACACAGCAGGAGAGAGTAAAGCAGGGGTCGTCACACACACACACAGCAGGAGAGAGTAAAGCAGGGGTCGTCACACACACACACACACACAGCAGGAGAGAGTAAAGCAGGGGTCGTCACTCACACACACACAGCAGGAGAGAGTAAAGCAGGGGTCGTCACACACACACACACACACACACACACACACACACACACACACACACATATATATATATATAAAATATAACATGCATTATTATACAGCTCTGTAGTCCAAACCTTTCTTTAATCAAATCAGTTTTATTTATTATTATCTCACAGCACTTTACATAAACTATACTCTTTGTAGTTTATTACAATCATCATCATTTACCAAAGCCCCAGTTTCAGAGTCTTTGGCTGCAGTCGAATATTCCACAAATCAGCTCCTATCTCCTATTCTTTGACCTCTGAGTGAAAGGTCACGGGTTAAGGGATAGTGGATAGGAGAATTCAAAAGGACTTAGGAGAAGAGGCTGCGGTGCTTTGAGAATCGACTGCACTTTCACTATCCACGTGTTTTTGATGCACCAGCGGACGTCATGAATGTGCGTCTGCTGCTGTGGGGAAAGTGCTCTAAACAGCGACTACATGGATGTTTAATAAGAACGGCGGACGCATCTAGAGACTTTGCACCGCGCTCTGATGGAGTTGTTTACGTGTTAGTCCTTAACATCTGTCACTGTGTATATCACCCAGGGTATATTCAGGAATCCTGAAGTCAAATGTAATACCTTTTTAAGACCTTTTTCAAGACCCTTTCCTTACATTTTAAGATCTCATCGCCACTTCGAGTTCTAACCGGTTACATTGGCAACACACTTTACTATATACCAGTGACGTGCGGTGAGGTTCATGGCTGGTGAGGCACTGACTCTTTCAGGGTCAGATTTACAAATATTATATTTTGACCTTAATCAAAATCTTTTTTAGTCTGATGCTTCGATTCATTTTAAACAGACCGTTCAACAAAAGGATACCCAACATCTAAATATTGGATTGTTCTCTCTTAGTAAGATCCCATGTTCATTACAAATGTGGTCTTACCTTGACTTGAAGATGAAGTCCATGCTATCCTTCTGTACAACAATCTCTATTACTGTTTTGTAAAAGTCCTCCTTATCTTCCTCTAGTTTCTAAAGTCTAGCTTGTTGTTTGCGTCTACCGTCTCTGCGTAGAATAACAGTAGCAACAAGAACCTGTGGGCTTACTTGCGCCCCCTTCAGTGCGGCAGAGGTTGTGGCTGCCTCCCCTGGTGCTTTTTTCATTGCCGTTGTATGATGAGACCAGCGAGCTTAAATATCATATATACGTGAAATAAGTTCTTTAGAGACTATGGATGGCGAGGATAAATGTAATAAAGGGATCTACAAACATTACATTGGTGACATACAGTGAGATGGTGCAGGCATGCGCTTAGGGCCCGCTTTCCAGACAGTTTCTGTGGGGTGACGCATTCTGAGGTGAGGCAGAGCTCATCTGTGCCTCACCTCACCCCACAGTAACTGGCTGGAGCGCGCTCACAAAATAAGTGCCCGCGCTAAATTAGTGCCCGTGCTAATAAATCAATGCCCGTGCTCCAGCCAGTTACTGTGGGCTTACGTGAGGCAGAACTCGTCCCTGCCTCACTTCTCATCGCTCCCCGTAGTTGTAGCGGAGCTCGGCAAATTTGCTGATTTTGACTATAAAAAGCGATTGGAATCAAACAGAAATTACATTTACAACACAGATCAGTGGACACATTTTATTATTATTTAGTTTTTCTTTAGTTGTTTTTCCGTTACATTGGAGTATGACAGGTGAGGCTCTGCCTCCCCTGACTGCACGTTGCTGCTGTATACAGTATTGATTGTAAAATAGCACAACTAAACAGTTTATGATAACTCCTTGTCATAATTCAGATAAAACAAAGCACAAGAGAATTAATTGTGAGACCAACCCAATGCAAGGTTTATTAGAAAGTAGTATTTGATTTAGGCATTGTTCCCAAGAGATACAACAGACAGACTACTGAAGCCTCCTTTCCACATGAACTTCAACCTCTCTGTCAAGGTCAGGTTTAATGCAGTCTGCTGCTTTGTTGCTTCTGTACTTTGTGCTCTTTCATTCCAGTAAAACTCCTCAGAAACCATTAGAAACCAGTATGTGACCAATAAACAGCCCCGGCACAGAGGACGATGTTCTGACGTCATCACCCTCGCACATTTGTCATATGTTTACAAAAAACGATACATATGTTAAGACTTTTCTCGTTGTTAATATAGACTATATTTAGGGTCGATATGTGTTGACTTTACTTTAAAATAGCAGATCTCTGGGACCGGATATAGTTTGTGTATCGTGAACGTGTGTCTCTTCCTTGGAGGAGCAGCATCGCCCGGACTCCGCTGCTCCTCCGTGCAGAGAGTCTGCACTGCAGCGGTGTGCGTCAGCGACGTGCGGTCAGGGGAGGCACGGATTGGCTATCGTAACCTAAAATGGACGCGCACGTGCTTACTCCTCCTCATGCCTTAAAACTAAAATGGCGGCCCACTTGAAATTAATTAAGAGAACAAGTGAATTGTAAATAAATAAGGAGACAACATAACAATTTGGAATGACAATGTTATTGGGGTTACAAAGGTCCAACATAGGATTAAGAAAATACATGGCAAATTACCTGCTTACGGGAACATACGGTAGCTTCACGAACTCACAGACAAATAAGCTCCTCCCACACCTATATATACAAGAGTGCAGACGCCCTTTTCGGCTCACTCAGTCCTGATGCATGGCAGCAAAGGCATTTCTCCTGCTTACTCGTCTCTGATATCCTCCTGAATGCTGAAAGCACAAACGCACAGCTACATGTTCCTATAATACACACTGCTTGGATTTGATCACCTTGCAGGGCGATCCTGGGGGGAGATTGTTTAGTTATAATAAGCCGAAACAATCAGACTCCTGGGATTACTACTGAAGATGTGTATTAGAATTGTTATATGTGAGTGATAGTAAAAACACTACTATGATAGCTATCACTCAACGTCATTTCATTTTACTTGGGGCCTAAGGTGAGAGTTGGCCTGCCTCGTGGTGAACAAGGATGGCCCGAGCACTCGATCCTACAGCCGGTCCCTGGCAGTAGGATCCAAGCCTCTTATTCCCTAACGCAGCCGGTGCCCCATGTTCTCATTTCTGGGGTAGGTTGGCTCTCTCCGATGGCCCCTCAGGGGTCGCTGCCTGATACTCTCTCGCCCTCAATCGAACGCTATTCCTAACCGCCCCCTTTTCCAGGCCATAACCTAAAATGGACGCCCACGTGCTTACTCCTCTTCACGCCTGAAATAATTAAATGGAGGCCCACTTTAAAAAAAACGATGGATCACCTGCTCACCGTGACATACGGAGGCTTCACGAAAGTTACATGGGGAATAAGCCCCTCCTACACCTCTATATAAACAGCGTGTGGAAGCCCTTTCCGGCTCACTCTGTCCTGATGCAGTGCAGCGAATGCATCTCTCTTGCTCACGCGTATAGCTGCATATCCTCCTGAATGCTGAAAACTCACACGCACAGCAACATGTTCCTATAATACACACTGCTTGGATTTGATCACCTTGCAGGGCGATCCTGGGGGGAGATTGTTTAGTTATAATAAGCCGAAACAATCAGACTCCTGGGATTACTACTGAAGATGTGTATTAGAATTGTTATATGTGAGTGATAGTAAAAACACTACTATGATAGCTATCACTCAACGTCATTTCATTTTTCTTGCGGTCTAAGGAGGGAGTTGAACAAATGTTCGATACAAATGCAATTGGAACGTGAATTTGATGAACAATCAAAAAGAGATGAACAAAAGAATACTGATACGTTCCAAAAGTATGTTTTTACGGTTATAAACGACTTATATCAGAAAATATATAATATCACAGTAACATTTACTTAGCCTTTGTCAAAACCGCAATCGAAGAAAGAAATATGTTTTTTATAAAAGTTTTACAGATATTTTAGTGTTTTTTAAATTAGCATTGAACTGGTCCTTAACTTGGACAAACACATCAAGAAACCATAGCATACAAATGAATATGTGAGGTTATGTGTATGTTTAACAAATCTATGAGATTAGGCCCCGTTCATGCAGACTAAGAGATATTGAGCAGTTGAAGTAGGCAATATGTTAAGGCTCTTTGAACAATGTAGTATGTTACATTCCAATGTTTTGTCTCTGAGTAGCATCCCGGCTTCCCATGATTTAAGAGTATTTTACAGTCGGGCCCCGTTCATGCAGACTCCAACTGATAATCACAATAAACACTGCAAACAAATACCCAGAATATTTATTAAATGTGAGACAACACTTACCTGTTTAACAGCAGACATTTACTCAGGCCCCTTTCATGCGGGCTCCAAGCAACATATACAATGTTTAGTGTTCTAGGTGTGTTAATTGGCCACGACACGTAAAACATATTGGACATACAAAACAAACCAATAACTTAAAGGTGGGGTAGGTAATTTCAGAGAAACCAGCTGGAGTGGCTAGAATTTGAAAATACCGAGCCGGAAAAAATCTGCCACTTCCTTACAGAGCCCCTCCTCCAACACACGAACGCGCACGAGACAAGTTTGTGCACAGATGGAAGGCTGACAGGCAGGTAGGGTGTCCGCGGGGTCTTGAAAAGTATTAAAAGTTGATGAATCAATTTAGCGAAAATTAAGGCTATTAAAAAGTATTAAACGGCCATTGCGTAGGTGTGTAGTGTGATTCTGTGTAGTTTTATTTATTGCATCCCGTTGGGTTTGACGTCATCTGAACAGGACATTGCTGCTTGTTGGTGCGTGAAGGTCCGTTTACGCCGGTTGTTAAACAACATGTTTATGGGGAAATGCAAGTCTGCGTCCAAATGGTTGGAAGTTCAGGAGGAAGGACAATCAATACTGTATATAGTGAATGTGAGGTAAAGTGTGTCGCCAATGTAACCGGTTAGAACTCAAAGTGGTGATGAGGTCTTAAAATGTATGGTAAGGGTCTTAAAAAAGGTATTAAATTTGACTTTAGGATTGAAATAACCAAAATGAACTTTAAAACAATAGTGCTTGATCCTAATGGACATATATTTGTGTTATACATTTTAAGGAAAAAGAAGACCCCAGTTCCTACTTGAAGAAGCGACCTCTCCCGTGTCCAGTCCTGATTGTGAGCTCGTCCAGCTGCCTCCTGGCCATAGGTGATGCGCCAATAGCTACATTCCCAAAACAGGACATTGCTGTGGGTGCCGTATACCTTATGGCCTACTATTATGCCTTTCACCCTACATACCCCAAGTGTGTAGCCACCCTGCTTTCAGTCATACAAACAGAGATCCTCTTGGACAAAGACCTCACACCATCCTACAAGAAAGGCATGGCCGAATGGAAAGCTTTTCTTGGCCAATAGAACAAAAAGTGATATATTAGACCCTCCAGAAAAACGCAGGCAAAAATCCTTGATTATGCGATTAAACATGCGGGGTTTTTATGTGATTTTATGCGGTGAAATTGCGGAAAGTTGCGAAAAGTTCAACCAAAAAAAAAAAGAATAGATTTTTTTTTAAATATTGGGCCGTCTTATCTTTTCTCTCTCACACACAACCTGCCACTAACGTTAAACCCCTTTACTATTCAATTAAACACATTCAATGTTTATTTATTGTAAAAGCAATTGGGCTATTTTAATCGCACACTCTCTCTCACACACACACACACACACACACACACACTTCTCCGCCTCATTCTGTTTTCATGTACTCGTTCGTTATCTGACCAGCTTCAATCTTGTAGGCTTCTCACCTCGTTTCTTGTAGCCCTCGAAAGGGTTTTGGAGGTCGATGCCTCGGTGAACGTGAGTTGTTTGGCTTTCTTGTCCGCAGCAGCATTTTCGAATGTTTGAATGAATCAAAGTGGGTCGTCACCGTGGATTTTCTCTTATGCTCCAACACAGTTGCACGGGGTGCAGAATAGTTCACCCCCACTTTCGTGCAAGACATCGAGGGAATTCTGCTTTGCCCGGTCTTTAGCAGAAATGTTCGTCGGTAAATGAGATGGATTAGATTTTTTCATTTTGGTGTTTTCTCTCTCGTGTGAGCTCCCCACGTTCACTCTACGGTGTTGTTTACCTTCTGTGATGCCTCGCGTCATCATCACTACTTCACGTCAAGACGAGTTCACTTTTTTTCCCTCAACTTTGTGTGGAAAAATGCGGGGATTATGCGCACTTTTAATAAATATGTGCCCTTTTAATAAATATGTGCACTTTTAATAAATATGTGCCCTTTTAATAAATATGTGCACTTTTAATAAATATGTGCCCTTTTAATAAATATGTGCACTTTTAATAAATATGCGCCCTTTTAATAAATATGTGCCCTTTTAATAAATATGTGCACTTTTAATAAATATGTGCACTTTTAATAAATATGTGCCCTTTTAATAAATATGTGCACTTTTAATAAATATGCGCCCTTTTAATAAATGTGCACTTTTAATAAATATGTGCACTTTTAATAAATATGTGCACTTTTAATAAATATGTGCACTTTTAATAAATATGTGCCCTTTTAATAAATATGCGCCCTTTTAATAAATATGTGCCCTTTTAATAAATATGTGCACTTTTAATAAATATGTGCCATTTTGCTGATTATGTGGTAAATTATGGCCAGATGTTCTCAAGTTCTGTTATTCTATTCCAGGCCACTGAAGTTTGTGTCAGTGTTAATGTGCATTCATTATCTGCTAAGGAAGTTATGTTTTTGGTGCTGTGTGTATTACTGTAAGGAAAAAACAACTAGGCTTTTGAATATGAAACTTTGTGGAAGGGTATATCATGGGCCAAGGAAAAGTGTTTTTTTCAATTCTGGAGCAGTTTGTACAGTTTTGGAAATGATGTCTCGTGTTTTCTTGTGCTCATTTCCATGTAAGTACTTTGCCGTGTATTCTCCTGTAGTTCACTGGTAGAAAATAAACTGCTAAATTAAAGACTTGTTTGGAGAATGCGATAGTTCTAGATCTGTATCACCATTGTAGAGCTTACAAAGAGTTAAATTCTTGACTTAATAATAGTAGTAAATGCTTAAATTGAAGTTAAATGCATCAATCTGGTGCACTTTGAGGGCACAATTAAGAGATTTATGGATACAGCTCTCAACACTCATTTAAAACAGAACTGTATAATGCTTCAATTAACTGGCTATTCTTTATAATATACTCAGATCAAGAGGAGACAGAGATGTTAAGTTATAAATCAAGGGTTTTTATTATTATTTACAGGTAGTTATTATACACTTTTGACTTTAAGGGCTTCAGTTTTTCTTCTTCTTTGCTTGCGAAAGTGTTTCTACTGCTTTACGTCTGCTTTACTAACTGCTTTACGCAACCGACTGGTACTGGACAACTCCGGACGGCAACCCAAGAAGGACACTTGACACAGTGGCTTTTGGCAAAACACAAAAAGAAAACTCGAGAGAGATGAGTTATTGTTATTACAACGTGACTTCACTATTATTTAACAACTCTTTTTATTGTGTTCTTTTATTTGAGGTTAAGTACATTGTCAGAATAAGTGAGAAATGGATTTAACTTCTGTTAGACAGCTATATGCCGTACATTGTTGCACACATTCACAGTAAATATTTATTCAGTATGATACTCGCGGCTGGATACACAAATATACTTTGGCGGCCGTTAATAGCAGGGTTCGTACGGTCATTGAAAACCTGGAAAAGTCATGGAAATTCAAAATGCAAATTACAGGCCCTGGAAAAGTTATGGAAAACAATATTTTTTCCAAAGTTTTGGAAAAGTCATGGAAATGTAACTAAAGTTGCGTCAAATTTAATTTACATTTGATCTAATCGCCGAAATAATCTGCGGTCGCGAGCTGTTATGTGCCATCATGACGCGCATGGTGTTATTTTTTAATATATGAAGCGCGAGCTGTGTGCTCGAGTCTTCCTGCCTGTCGGCTGAACTCTGCTGCTCCGGGATGAGGGTCAGCTACATTAGCTACGGTGCGTTCGTTAACTGTGCGGAGTCACTGTGGCACAGACTGAGCCGCTGGTGAACAGCTGTTAGAGCGGGCCGTTCAGGTGTTCAGAGCAGAGCGGCAGAGCGTGATGTGAACTGAAACGTCTTTCTGTCGCAATATTATTTAAGGAATCGTTGAGCTAGCTAGCTAGCTAGCATACATTGTCACTATCTGCTAACGTTAGCTTTAGCCTTCGTTTTCTAATAGTTTTTTTCATAGGCTATAAACAGAGGTGGTATACATATAGATATTTACTAGAGTAAAAGTAGAAGTACTCAGATCTTGTTCTTGAGTAAAAGTAGAAGTACTCAGATCTTGTTCTTGAGTAAAAGTAGAAGTACTCAGATCTTGTTCTTGAGTAAAAGTAGAAGTACTCAGATCTTGTTCTTGAGTAAAAGTAGAAGTACTCAGGTCTTGTACTTGAGTAAAAGTAGAAGTACTCAGATCTTGTACTTGAGTAAAAGTAGAAGTACTCAGGTTTTGTACTTGAGTAAAAGTAGAAGTACTCAGATCTTGTACTTGAGTAAAAGTAGAAGTACTCAGATCTTGTACTTGAGTAAAAGTAGAAGTACTCAGATCTTGTACTTGAGTAAAAGTAGAAGTACTCAGATCTTGTACTTGAGTAAAAGTAGAAGTACTCAGATCTTGTACTTGAGTAAAAGTAGAAGTACTCAGATATTGTACTTGAGTAAAAGTAGAAGTACCAGAGTGTAGGAATACTCTGTTACAGTAAAAGTATTCAAAATGTTCCTCAAGTGAAAGTAGAAAAGTATTCTCATCAAAATATAGTGAAAGACAGTAAAAGTAGTCGTTGTGCAGATTGGTCCATTTCAGAATAATATATATGATATGTTTTATAATGATTGATCATGAAAGTGTTCTCAAAGCTGGTGAAGGAGCAGCTAGTCTGAATGGCTTTGTAGACTGCAGGGTAGCTGGTGAAGGTGCAGCTAGTCTGAATGGCTTTGTAGACTGCAGGGTAGCTGGTGAAGGTGCAGCTAGTCTGAATGGCTTTGTAGACTGCAGGGTAGCTGGTGAAGGAGCAGCTAGTCTGAATGGCTTTGTAGACTGCAGGGTAGCTGGTGAAGGTGCAGCTAGTCTGAATGGCTTTGTAGACTGCAGGGTAGCTGGTGAAGGTGCAGCTAGTCTGAATGGCTTTGTAGACTGCAGGGTAGCTGGTGGAGGTGCAGCTAGTCTGAATGGCTTTGTAGACTGCAGGGTAGCTGGTGAAGGTGCAGCTAGTCTGAATGGCTTTGTAGACTGCAGGGTAGCTGGTGAAGGTGCAGCTAGTCTGAATGACTTTGTAGACTGCAGGGTAGCTGGTGGAGGTGCAGCTAGTCTGAATGGCTTTGTAGACTGCAGGGTAGCTGGTGAAGGTGCAGCTAGTCTGAATGGCTTTGTAGACTGCAGGGTAGCTGGTGGATTTACTCCAGGTGGAACTAAAGTCTGATTCAACACTTGATTATATTTCACATCATTCATCCAGATCTGAGAAGTAACTAAAGGGATGAAATACATGTAGTGGAGGAAAAGTACACCATGTACCTCTGAACTGTAGAGGAGAAGAAGAACAAAGTAGCAAAACATTGAAATACTTAAAGTACAAGTATCTCTAAATTGTACCCAAGTATAGTACTTGAGTTTATGAACTTAGATACTTTACACCACTGGCTATACAGATAGAAAGACTAAGCCTTGCACAGAGGCATGAAAATACATTTCCTCAACAGTGCTGCCAAAATTATAAACTGACTGCTACACAATTAAAATAAATGCTTTTATATAGTTCTACTAGATGTGACTCTTTGGCGTTTCTGTTATTATTACCTGCTGCTTTAGTTGCTCTGACTGCTAAACTCCTCTGTTATTCCTAAACCGATATTCCGTGGGGTCAGGGGTCGGGTCCTTGTCACCTTTTTCATACCTGATGACTTTGCCTCCCTGACTGCAGTTGCTTTAGCGAGTAGAAGCTAGTAAGCCTACTATTTGATTTGTTTTAGATAGGCACTACATGTTTCATATGCAGACCTTATTTTCCTGTTCCATGTTGTTGGAGTAAACACAGTAGTGGTGGCTTAAAGCCCACCTCTGCTCCGCGCCGTCCGTTAGATGAGCCTGGTCAGATTTAATAAGAGAAGGAGTTCAAAACACCGGCATAAAAGTTATAACAATAATCTGATTTTAATGGTAAAAAACACAATACGAAATACAGAGTGCCCTGTAACAGAGCACTCCGGGCTCCCCGCTCCACTGCCGTGCGATACAGGTATCGGGACCAGCCAGTCAGAAACAGGGGACGCATTTTGCATGAATAAACAACAGTATATATGGACATATTTGGAGCGGAGATGTGAGATGTCTCTTCCGTCCCATTTTACTCCTCAGCGAATCAGAGTTCTGGGAAAAAGTATTTTTCTTCTGAACAGAGCGTGAGAGCCTCGGAACTAGACAAGGTCAGAATCTCTTTTTATCTTACACCTGGGTTAACTCCTTTACTTTCCCAGGGAAGATTTCACACAAACTATTCTTTCCCAAAACAATCAAACATTGTACACAGAGATATTAGTATCAAACATTGTACACAGAGATATTGGTGCTTGAGATTATACTGGCCCCAGGAAGAACCTTGAATAAGAACATGTGCATGTGCTGGTGGGGGGAAAGTGTATGTGTGTGTGTGTGCTGATATCTGGGTCAGTGAGTGTAAGTGTGTGTGCTGGAGACAGGAGGTGTAAGTGTGTGTGTCAGGGTATCTGGGTCATTGAGTGTAAGTAAAAAGGGTTATATATATATATAGGATTACTTTAAAACAGTCCCAAATAATACATGTTTACTTCAATACAGTTTAGAACAATATCTGTTTGCTTTAATGTTCAAATAAACCATTTTCAGTGGTCATTTTTTTTGGTCATGGAAAATTAGGTAAAGGTCATTGAGAAGTCATGGAAAAGTCATTGAAAATCATTGGTGAAAACGTGTATGAACCCTGTTATGTACATTACATTACATCACATGTCACTTTGTCAGAATAAGTGAGAAATGGATTTAACTTCTGTTAGACAGCTATATGCCGTACATTTTTGCATACATTCACAGTAAAAATGTTAGTCATGTTCTGTATACATACTAACATATAAGGGTATACTTAGTGTGGTTACTCCATGTTTACTAGCTATAACATTAACGTCACATCACTCTTTTTCACTTCTTACTCAGTCAGCCAGAGTGCAGATATCACCATTAGATTCACAAACCTGAAGCATCATCCATTTCTTCACTGCTGGTGATGACATTGTTGTCAGCTGCTGATACTGCTGCTGCTGCAGCGTGTGGCGCCTGCTTCAATGACAATAACTTTCTAATATCCATAACTGTATAGGCTATTAGCTTAAAACTCGTCTGCTTTCCTCTTCCAGAGGGCCACCTCCCCTTTCAGGGTCTCCACCTTCTGCTCCGCAGCATGGCGGAGCCTCAGCTGCCGCACCAGCAGCTGGAAGCAGCGCCACAACACCTGTAGCCCTCGGGCGTACAAAGCCTGGCGGCCCACCGAGACATCCAAGATGGAATACTGCAAATAAACAACACATTTACACATAAATCAGAAAACTATTAACAACCATTTAGACAGTGATTCTTGAGACATGGGGCTGCACCCCCCTAAGGGAACCCCAGAGCCACCCCTGAAATTGAAGATGTTTTTTTTTTAAATATAAAGTGCAAAAGCACAACTGAAGTACAGCCAACTGACGGCCTGTCAGGAGAGGGAGAGGAAGAGGGATGCTCCCTTTATTATTCTTATATTATAGAGTCATTATCACATCTTTTTAAAGCTCACTATGACATGGCTTAGTTGAATTCACGATTCTGATTGCTCAATTCAGAACACGTGACACGTTGTTAATCCAGAACAGACGGACCGCTGTCAAGGACTTATTGACCGTTGTTAAGGACGCTCACATCTGCACAAAGAACTCCGGTCGATTGAACTGTATACAGTTTGGCTTTTCGAACTGACGAGACAAGAGCGACAACAAAACAGCGGAGAAGTAACGGGCAGAAACCGTTCTTTTTACGCAGCGGTCCAAATAGACATCAAGCGGCAAAACATATTCAGTGTGCAGTTCCTTTGGCATTGGGGCAGGGATATCTACATACTTTCCAAGGTTTGACATCATGAATTGTGCTACTTTTAAACCAAGCAACGATGTTTTCAAATCTGTAATCAAAAAGCTCCACCTTCCTGCCGTTGCTGCATATTTCAAACGGTAACAACGGACTATTTTTCTTTGCGGATGTCCATTTAAATAAATACAACTATTTTTTAAATCGATAAAAACATTTTCTAAATCCATAACAGCATTTAAATTAATATTGGAAGTCATATCGTTACTTTGTTGAGAATGTGCCCATGTAATAAGCAGGATAATGTGCAGCGACTTCATGCAGATCTAGATCCCTCCGCTACGCGTCGGGCTCCTGATCTGCCTGTCGGGTGTTCTTTTCCCCTCGCTGCACATTATCCCTTACATAAATACTTTTGTCATTTCAATGTTTTACTTACAATGAAGAGTTGGCCCTCTCCTCGGAGTGTCTACGCCTCGCTGTCCTGCAGTTGAGGGATTTTAGATGGAGAATCCATTTTTTCAGCCTAAAAACACAACACATTAACACTTCACATTAACTAATGCAAAGTTAGCTCTACACAGGTCTAAGCTGTGGACCTACACATTAATACTTAAGTAAATATTAATTAATTAATTAATACTGTTTCTTGTCAAAGCAATGATAAACCTGTGAGTTGGATGTAGAACAGTTAGAATCAATATAGATGTTTTTATTTTAAAGTAAATTCAGATTGAACATAGTAAAAACATGTAAATTATAGTTTCCCTCCAAAGAAAAAACATGACTTATAGTGAAAACCACCTTGAATGAGGGGATAATCCAAACTATAACATATAATAATTACCCTGTATCAACAATGATGCAAAACAAGTGACATTTTACCTTTTTTAGAGACATTTAGCAAAAAAAACGCCTCTGGAATTATCTGGGAGTATTTACCTTAGTGCTAATTCAGACGCCTGGCTTTAGACTTCTGTTTTCTTTCAGTAAAAATGGTTAATATAGCTTAGTGCGTCAGTTAGCTGAGTTTCTTCCCGTTAAGTGGGTATGACACATTAATAGGTTGTTAAATAATAAGGAGACTGTCGGGGTTAACAGCTTAAACATGACAATAGCGCCAAAATCAACTCTACACATGATGTAATTCATGCTAATTATACATAACTAAGCGCAAGTGGAGGCTGCAACGCTAAAGTAAAGAAGAGCACCTTACCCTTTGCATGCGAAGAGAGAAATGAGGGAGAGAACTAACGTTCACAGACGTCAAGTTATGATGCGTTCAAACGCCATTTGTAAAATACATTCTTTCGCCCAAAACTTCTAATAATTTCTGAAATAAATCTGCCTGCATATAAACTCAAGGAACTATTGGATTTTCATTCATAAATTGCTTTGAAAATAATAATTATTAACGTTAGTATTTCTTTTTTATGCTCAGGGCTGGTAAGGCCTATAGATTTCAACAGGAGTTTCAACACAAGCGTTTTTGATTGGCTGTTTGTCTTTGTGGTAGTTTAAAAATAAATAGCTTTTTTGAATACTTGTCTGGTTGGCTGTTCGATTTGAAAATGATGCAGTATTTAAACATTCGTCAACAAGAAAAAACCACAAAGCCAACATGGATTCCCATGGTAAATTGCATGTCACTTGTTAGAGAAATTGCCGAATTTAGATTAATGTTACTTGTTATTAATTCATATGTGCTTGTTTTAGGGGTGCCTGATAGAATATGATTGAATGTATTTAACTAATTGAAATGATCTTTTTAGATCAAACTGGTGTGCTACACTGCAGCAGGACAGACCTTCGCGGTGAGGAAAGGTAGGCTGCTTTAATATTGTTTGCAATAAAATTTGAATTACAAACTTATTATTTTTCTAGTGTTTCTTTTAATGTTTCGTGCAAAGTTTCTATATATACAAGAGTGCAGAAGCCCTTTTCGGTGTCTGGGAGTATTTGCTTTACGCTGTGCGCGCTCCCGCGAGGTGCAGTGGACATGCATTACACCGCGCTAACAGTCCCCTGTTGACGAGCGTGCTTTTCCATATGCTTACTCGTTTAGCAGTGAACAGTTGCTTAACTTGGACACACAACTTATGAAACTATTTACAAAAACATGAATATGGAGGTTGCAAATGTACTTTACACGGTTTATGGATAACAGATCAAAAGAAAGAATAGAGGAACATACGTTGGTAACATTAAATAAATTTATAAAACGGACAAGTCAAATCAAGCAATCTGATTGGTTCTTACCCGTGATATACTGAGCGTATACCACGGGTAGAATTGTAAGTTACTTTTCACAACAAATCAGTATCCCTCCGTGTCTGAGAAAAACAGTATATCGTTGGGCTGAAAAGCAAACTGCTTGCAGTTTGCTTTTCATACTGGAACAAGAAAGCAGCGGAGAAGTAACGGGGCAGAAACCCTCATTTTTACGCAGCGGTCCAGACATAGACATTAAACGGCAAAACATATTCAGTGTGCAGTTCCTTTGGCATTAGGGCAGGGGTATCTAGATACTTTCCAAGGTTTGACATCATGAGTTGTGCTACTTTTAAAGCAAGCAACGATGTTTTCAAATCTGTAATCAAAGAGCTCCGCAAAAACACTATCGACCAATCAGATTGCTTGATTTGACTTGTCAGTTTTATAAATATATTTACATTTCTTCCGTTACAAAACAAACTTACAAAGCATAAAATAGAAACATTTAAGATTAACTTCGACCTCCGGGGCGGGTCTTACTATGGAGGAGTGGATTGAGGAGTGCCTATCTCCCGAAAAAAAAAGCACCTAAACGACGACATGCAGAGCTACGTGAAGAGCAGGTAGACCAACTGGAAAAGTAGCACCATTCAAAAGCTTTCTGATGCAGGTCTTGAAACAAAGCAGATAAATTATGACCGTTAGTGGCCACAGGTGCGAAAGCTCTCTCCAGAGCTACTGGAAGCCGAATCTCGGGGACCGGAGAAAGTGGAGCAATATTCTCGCCACGCCAAGCAACAGCCTAGAACAACCTCAACCTATACAAGTAACCTCGTAAGCCATTCTACTGATGCTGGACAGTTTTTCAGTGGCTGCACAATAAACGGTAACATACAAATTAATGTAAATAAATAGCCAACTAATGGATCAACGCTCTCTGTCTAATATGTTCGCTAGCTGTTAGTGTTGTTGCATAGCAACCACCTCGCACTATGTTTTGTGCAGAAGGCAACGGAGGGACTATTTTATTTTGAACATCATTATTTACTAATAAAAACTATTTAAATTAGAGTGTGTATTTTTCTTTCATATTGCCACACTTGGTAACCGTTTTATCCTTAGCTGTGATATAATGAGCATATACCACGGCCTGTCGTGAGCTATTGCTTAAATATACAATGATTATAAATATTTTTAAAAGCCTGGTTTGTTCCCTTCAAAGATTGTCAACCCAATGCTTGCTTCATAAATTAATGTATGTATTTCAAACTTTACAAAGTTCTTCTGCTGCGTTGGCAGTCTTTGAAGGGAAGGAAGCAGACTTTGGAGGAAATGCTCATCCTCTGAGAGTGGGGCGGCAGGCAGAGCACCGGACCCCCGTGTCAGGGCCTCAAGGAGGCGTTCATGCACCTCATTTTCATTGTTTACATTCCTGGGCCTTTTTCTTCCTGCAAGATCAAAAACAAATAGCATCTTTTAGTGAAGGTACAGCAATGCATCAATACAATAAAATGCAATCAAAACTGTCATTTACATACCCCTGGTGCTCTGCCTACACCACTAGGTCCTGCAGGGGCATCAGTGGGGACAGCAGCAGGGGCATCATCATGATCCTCTGCCTCACTGCCCTCTGAAAACTCATGTTCATCTGTAAATATTGAAAATATTAGAAAGATGTATTTTGTATTCCATTGAGGCAAATATAATAATGAGATAGTAAAATGGAACAGGTAATGTAATTCTAGATTTTGTGAGAATACAACTTTTTACAATTGCACTAATTATTATAATTACTTGTTGATAAATTAAGCAGTTATCGCCCTGATATTCTCTTAAACTTTGATTTTTACATTTTTTTTGTAGATATTCTGTATGACTTTCCTATGCAGTGCGAATGAGTGTCTCCACTTGTCAACCAACCTCTCCCGTCTGCTCCCTGCGCTTCACCTCCGTACTCTGAGGTCCTGTCTTCCTCGACCCCATATTGCTGGTGGTTTTTCTCGGGGTAACAAATGGGTCGAGGAAGGATAGGACCGCAGAGTATCTCCACTTTGTATTGGTCCCTGCTGCTGACCCACTCCTTTATCTTCCTTCTCCCTCTTCCTTTCTTTGACATATGTGTCCCTCATACTCTTCCATTTCTTTCGGCATACCTCCTCTGACAAGAAAAAAACGTTTACAAACGGTAACTTTTAACCCTTATCTGCCGATAAACCGGCGGTTGAGCTAACTTAGTTAATGCTAAATCTGTAATCAAGCAAACAACGGATGTATATTTTAACTTACCAGGTACGCTTATTTTCCTCCATGCGAGCTCTTTCTTGTTGCGGTCCCGGTAGATATACGACATTGTATCGTATATCTCCGGGAACCCACTCACAGCAACAACTATTTTCTCTTCCATCTTTACAACTGATCAACAGCAGTCAGAGGGAATCCCAACGCTGATTGCTTTCCAACTGAGTAAACAACGCACGCTTCATTTGGAGGCTGTCTGAAGGTGTACACAGGTCTCAGATGGACTTGGTATCACATTAACCTGTTAAGCCCCACGGACCCGAAACCACTACATCTGCAAGCAACAGTGTTTGAGGGCATCTTAAGATTTAATAAACTATGAATGTTTCATATCCATGTAACGGGAAGAAACCCAGCTAACTGATGATTTTTTTTTATAGCAAAAAAGACTAACGCTGAGCCTCTGAATTAGCCCTGAGCGAAACAATTCTAACGCCGTTAGCACAGAACTCACGGTATAACACCCGGCGTCCGTCGTTCTTATTAAACATCCATGTAGTACGCTGTACAGAAAACTGCAGTTTACCCACAGCAGACACATATTCATGACGTCCGTTGGCGCATCATAAATACATCGATAGTGTAAGTGCAGTCGGATTCTCAAAGCACCGCAGTCTCTTCTCCTAAATCCTTTTGAATTCTCCTATCCACTTTTCCTTAACCCTGTGACGTTTCACACAGAGGTCAAGGAATAGACGATAGGAGCTGATTTTTTTACTATAAACCTCCAGGATGACTCCGCCCTTTGTCAGCCTGCCGGTCTGGCAGTACAGCTGCACACCCGGTGGGTGCTGAATGCAGCTGAGGTGGCGCCTCTGCATGTCCTGGATGAGGAAAGGGTCAAGCAACGGGATGTCCAGGTTGTCGCATCCTGCCGCAAGGTTTTGAGGGGGTCCTGGATCAGGAGCACCGTCTCCTCCGCCCAGACGGCAGTGGAGCCTCCACTCCTACCTGGAGATCCTCCGGATCACCTCGGTGTCGGTCAGGGCGACCATCGCGTGCTTCACCTCCATTTTGGACCGCTTGGCCTCGGTGAGACAGCGGGCATCTCCGGGGTCCACCTCGAAGATGCAGCAGTCTCGATCCACGTAGATCAGCTGGGGGGGTGGTACCCCGGCAAGTCGGTACCGCCTCATCAATCCGGCCGCCATACTGGACAAGCCCTCGGAGCAGGTGAGGACGCTGATGAGGACCTGCCCGTACTCGTCACCGACATTAGTAACCCAGGCGGCCGTGTCGGAAGCAGTACCAGCGAGCTTCTTCGTCACCTGGACAGAGAGAGAGATTTCAAAAGTTAATGTGAGTGCATAAACACACGGCGGCTCTAAGAAAAAAATGAAATCGTTACAAACTATACTGGCCTTCTTGGTGGTATCCATCTTTAGGATGGATGTGAAGGTGGACGTGATCCTGGCCTTGTACTCATCCAGCCGCGTCAGCACGTCGTAGCCGTACACCGTCAGCAGCCAGATGGGTGAGGGCAGAGTGGGCATTTTTTATTTAACCTTTATTTAACCAGATAAAAGCATTGAGATAGAATCTCATTTGCAATGCTGACCTGGCCAAGAAGGCAGCAACGTTACACATAACACAAACATATAAAATACAGAGAACATAACTAAGAAAACAAAAGACAAAAAAGCAGTCACTACATTATGCACATTAGGACAGTAAGAAAGGTGCACTACTTATTACTGCAAGAGCAGCTAGTGGTAAGGACTTCAGACAACTTCAATTTAAAACATGCTATTGAGACAAGTGCCGTCAGTTTGAGGCGTGATTGAAGGTCATTCCAAGACCAAGGACCATAATAAAAAAGACTCCTTTTCCCAGCCTCAGTCCGCGGTGGTGCCGAGGTACTGGATCGCTCTCCGCATCCAGGCGTCCGAGTGCTGCTCTTGGTGTAGCGGCCGGCGTTCTCCATCTGCGTGCCGGGTATGGGCATCTTCCTCCGGAGGTAGTTGACAAATCTACAAAAATCAGACGATTTGTCACGTGATTCTTATCAACTGAATTTGAATCCACATGTGATAGTACGACATACCAGATTGTTTTTGGGGTCCACAGAGTCGCACAGGCTGTCCAGGGTCTCAAATTTAAAGTCCCCGAAGCCCAGTCCCTCCTGACCGGGCAGGAGGGACTTCGCCCGCGCCTCCTCAAACGACCGGTGGAACCTGACTGCCTCCGCAAAGTCAGGGTACGCTGAGGAGTAGCGGGTGAAGGCGTCCTGTAAATTAAGGTAAAGAGGTTAAAACTGTTGTCACTCTTTTAATGGTATTGTGAATCAGGCTGAAGGACTCCACCTTGTTGGCCATCAGCGGTGACTGAGACCCTGTCCTCTTGCTCCTTCTGGTGGGGGGCGACCAGATTGATGGCGTAGCCCAAGTCGTTCTCCAGGAGCCAGTGGACGGTCTTGCCCTGGTACCGGCCGAACTGGACCTTCCACCGGCTCAGGACGAGGATGGCGTTGGCGGTGGAGCCACCCTCGGAGGAGACGTGGGCCCAGGCCTCCGCGTCCACCTCCTCTGGCTTCTTTGCCCTGTACGGGGCTTGGCCGGGGGGCGAGGGTGGTGGCTTTGGCCGTGGCCTATTAGGGGCCCTCCTCCAATATATTATTATTATAATATAATATTATCCAAACCTTAAAATGTAAGCTCATTCCACATGCTACACCCAGCTTAGTCACGTGTCCTTTTAATCACTTCACCTGGAGTTTGTACTTCATGTCTAAAGAAAACCGCAGTGATCTACTCTCAGGAGCACTGAAACTCATCCACAAACTATAACAGCATCACCTTAAACTATGTTTTAATATGAGATAAGAGAGATTTTAACTAAAAAACAACTGGTGAGTTGACTTCATGTTATATTCTTTGTTGATTCACTTTTGTAAATAGTTGCATTTATAACCAAAATGAATAAATAAAGGAAAAGTACAAAATAAAGTTGAACTCTAACTCAGTGGTTCTCAAACTTTTTCTGAGAACCACTTTATTTTGGGGGTGCTGTGGGGTAGCTTGACGTTTCATAGAGGGTTCTCAAACATTTAGAGTTTCCCATTAATGTCCCCGTCGCTACAGAGGAATGTTCTACTGCAACAATCCCCATGCACACACACACACACACACACACACACACACACACAGTGTTCCCGCGACTGTTACAATGAAGGCTCGATAATCAGCTCACGGCATATAGGTGTAAGCAGGGGTAAAGTGCTGTTTTTATAGGTGGTGTGTGGACCTCACAGAGGGGGGTCCGGGGGCATGCTCCCCCGGGAAGATTTATTTTTAAATGTTGAAGTTAAAGCATCAATCTGGTGCACTTTGAGAGCAACATGAGAGATCTATGGAAACATCTCTCAACACCCAGATGAAACAGAACTGTAAACAGATTTACTTTTTCTTTATGGATATTTTACAAATCACTCTTTTAAACTTTATTCTTGTTTTACTGTCATATAGTTTTTCATACCTGTTTTTCATTTATTTTTTTATAACTATAATGATCATATAAACGTGTGCCTCGGAAATAATTGTTTACATTAATGGTGACCAAAACGTTTGAGACCCACTGAGATAACACAGAGAGAGTCCTTTAGCTCACTGAGTCTCTCAGTCTGACAGGAGAGGGCTCTCCTCCACTTTGTTGTTGAAAAAACTCCTATCCGTTAGCGTAGCTCGCTAGCACCAGAAGCTAACCTCAACGATCTCCGGTACCGGTGCGCACAAAATGGCTCGTTCCACACCCACACACACACACACACACACACACACACACACACACACACACACACACACACACACACACACACACACACACACACACACACACACACACACACACACACACACACACACACACACACACACACACAGAGCCGAGCTTTAAGGCGAGACACGGCAGGCAAAAACATCGTTTTTCAAGTACTGGTCAATTTTGAGATTTTGTGCTATTTTGATTCTATAACATGTTTTCTTTCAGGCTTTTGGAAGGAAAACGTACAAAATACACATTTAAGTGTTTATTTTACTATAGTTTGTCTATTTGCGTCTGTAGATTTCTCCTAAATTCACCAAAAGTTAGCATTCTAACGTAACATAAAGTACCGCGGCCGCTGTGTGCACCATGTCCTCAGAGGTATCGCTGGAAAGCTCCGTCTCTCCTGCACAATCTCATCGGATCCAAATATGGTCATTTCCTTTGTATCAGCAACCAATCGTGAAAGCACAAAGGAGTCTTAAACCAAGAAACGAAATCTCATTGGCTGGTGTCAATTTCTGACAACGTGATTCGTTCAGATGCGTCACGTGGTGTGCTAAAACACTTCCTGGTTAGCTTTCCGCTCGAAATTGAAATCTCAAAATGACAAAAGAACGGCGAAAAAAATGTTCACAGAGAAGACGACAACAATTGTCACTTGCACGAAGCAAGGTTATACAAAAAACAAATGACCCTGAACATGAAATACCTTCACGGAGTGCGTCGATGTGCAAGCTATCATCCAAAGAACAGGAGGGTTTAGCTAGCGCCTCACTGCAATCTTTAAAGGTCGTTTTCTCAAAATGAGTTTTTTCTCCTACTCTGAGTTCGAAATTTCAACTTCAGTAGCACGTAGAGACACCAAACCTTCCAGTTATATTCCTATCAATATTATGAAGGCTTTTACAGAAGGGTTTGTTCATATATCATTCATAGCCTGAATTATACAACATTTTATACCTAAAAACATGGCGAAAATTGATATTTTAGGGCTGTTGACAGTATTTTCTGATTTATGGAGTGATAAAGAGAGATATCCAATATCCCTTCAGTAAAAGCCTTAGATACTAATATGACTACAAAATGAAACAAGAATTTTGAACCTGGCTTTATCCAAAGTTCAGATTTCGATTCCTGAAATGTGTTAAAATATGTGCATATTTAATGAGATAATGGATAATTTGCATATTTAAACATGCTATTTCAGAAAACTTGTAATACAAAAGACAATTGCCTTATTGTAAGTAATTAACTGGAGAAATGTCTAGCTGATACCTTTAAGTTAAAAAAATTACCCTATTCACCTGGGGTGTCTCGCCTTAATGAAACAGAGACCCAGACGTAATAGTACTGCATCATATTATTTTCGAATCAATAATTTTTAAATGTATGATTTTTTTATTTTTTTTATATTGTTTTATAGCCATTTTTCCTCCTGGTTTCTCGCGCCCCCCCTGGCATGCCTCTGCGCCCCCTAGGGGGGGCACGCCCCCCACTTTGAGAACCACTGCTTTAATAAAACACCACACAATAATAAAACAAATAATAATAATAAACACAAAAAACACACGAATAAAATACACAGCAAATCTATACAAATATATTCAACCCAGAATCAGTTACTCCTGGTTCAAGAATCTCCTGAACTTTGAGTCCAGACGTTAGAGATTTTGAATCCTGTCACCGTAAAACGGCAGCAGGATCGAATGCACTCCATCTTTGTCACACATCAAGGCATGTTCACTTCTCATTCAGGCCCCCGGGAAACACTGTGTCAAATCTGGCTATCCACTGTCTCTCACATCTACGTCTCTGGGCCACAGACCATCTGGAGTTCGATTCCAGGACCGCTGCTTGAACGGATTGCCATTCATGAAGCAGGAAGTGAGTAACTAATGGAGTAAGTATGTTTTTTCTTCTCAAAATGTTATATTTATGTTGTGTGAACCGTACAGAAATAGTATTACCCGTTTCACCCACATATTGTAGTCCACATTGTTTACATGTAATAATGTATACACAGTTTTTAGATTGTAGGCTGCCCAGATCCCGTGCTTTATAAACATTGCCGTTGTATTTGCTGCGTAACCAGACCTGCTGGTGAAAGAAATCCCTGTATCTTAGCTTTGACCAAGTAAGACTGTAGGTTTCTGTTTTTCCTAAATGCTGTAATTATACTATGGTCTTGTAAGATGTCAGTTTTTCCTATAATGTTTTGAAAATTCGATTTTATAACTCTGACTAATTTAACAGCTGACTGGGAATATTTAGTGATAAATGGTAATTTGGAGGAGATCAAAATGGGTTTCGTCTGTAGAAACGTTCTAAAGCATTTTCTTAAAAAGGAACGAGTATATCCTCTTGAGGTCAATGCACCAAAAAGTGTTTTGGTGGCCATTATGAAATCATCTTTATTGGTGCATATTCGATGGAACCTCAAAAGCTGTGATTTAACCAATCCCGCATACGTGTGCTGCGGATGGTGGCTTGTTCTGTGGAGCAGGGCGTGGGTGTCTGTCTCTTTAAAAAAGACTTTAATATCCAATTTGTGTGTTTTCTGGAAATTAACTCCTTTGAATGTGGTAGTGTCGAGGAAATCCACTGAGGTGTGTTGCGGCAGAAGATGGTTTTTACAACCCACCTCTGCCCAGCGTGTCGTTTTGGCGAGCTGCTTGAAATCATAACAGTAGGGAAAATCAGAAAACACCAGGATACCAGTTAAACAATAATCTGTTTTAATTATAAAAGGCAATAATACAATGCAATACAAATCAATATAATTAGGAGCGCCCCCGCTCTAGTTTCTCGTGCTGGTGGGATTCTTCGGTCTTGGCAGCAGGAGGAAAAGAGAATGAACTAAATTCAAACCCAACTTTTATACCCAAAAATCACCGGAGGAGCCGAGTCAGTCCATCTCATTGGAAGATGTAAAAGATGACTTTTCTTAGCGAATCAGCGCGAGCCAGCCAGGATAAAAAACAAGTGTCTCTGAGATGGTAATAAAATGTATCTGGCGTCCGTTATCTCACTTTCCTGCATAGACTTTCACACACACACTTTCCTGCACATTCCAGAGGCCTGAGCTCTGTCCACATAATATCCCTTTGTTCACAAAGATAATACATATTAATACTCTCATATTTTCAGCTTCTGTTTACACAGACTGCTTATTATGAATGCAAAGTAATTAAACACACACATATACTATTCAAGATATGTTGACTTCCCTGAAACATGACATACTGGAGATCTTAAGCAGAATATCCCCTCCCCCACAGAGCAATAAAACCTGTTCACTCCAAGCACCCCAGAATGTTTGAGCAAGTTTTAGTCCTCACATTTATGAAAGGATAAAACAGAGAAATCAATACAAAACACAAACACAGGTATTGTTTAAACAGTATTCACTTAACTGCTACTATTGATAATTTCCAGAGAAACTCAAGGGGCCTCTTTTAATATCTGGAAGTTGCAACAAGACTTTCTGCCATTTCAAATGTAACACACTTCCCAAATATCAGATGATAATAATCTTCAATAGGTGCAGCTGGTGACGGATTTTAGTGAGATGGATTTGTTGTGGTTATTCAGAGTGATAACAAATGAATCAAAATCCTCCTTTGAGTGAGACCACACACCCCAGATGTCATCCAGATATCTGAAATAATAAGTGGGAGTCTTTTGGCAGGAGGACAGGGCAGATGTTTCCCACTGTGCCATAAAAATGTTTGCATAGGCCGGAGCAAACTTCTTCCCCATAGCAGTACCTTTAGTTTGCAGGAAGAACTCTCCATTAAATTCAAAGTCATTACGTGTCAAATTAATCTCTAATAATTGGAGTAATTCCTTATCTGGTCTTTTTTTATTAGGGTGTTTCCAGAATGTATTTTGTATGGCTTGTATGCCTTCTTGGATATCAATATTTGTGTATAAGCTATCCACGTCCATCGTGAATAAAATGGCGTCCTGAGGTATAATGAGTTGTTTAATTCTACTTACAAAGTCGTATGTGTCCTTTAAGTAGCTTGTGTGGGTGATGGAAAGAGGATTGAGATAAAAATCAATCAACTCGGCCGTGCGGTAGGTCTCGCTGCTGCAATCAGATATTATGGGTCTGCCAGGAGGAATTTCATAAGGTAAGGACCATTTATGTCTTTCTTTGTGTATTTTCGGCAGCATATAAAATAGTCTGGCCCTGGGTTCAGAGGTGCTCGATATAAACTGGAGTTGTTTAGCATTTATGAATTTTTTGTCATAGTGTTTTTAAAATCTTGTCAACTAATTTAATTGTGTCCAGATAAATCGGTTTGTCCAATTTAGAATAGTAATTAGTGTCCAATAATTGTCTATATCCCTCCCATAGATACTGGTCACGGTCCATAACAACCACTACACTATCCTTATGGGCTGGCTTAATAATGAGATTTTTATTATTACTGAGTTCCTTCAGTGCTGCGGCCTCCTCTGGACTGAGGTTCGGTTGGAGCCGATGCATCTGGAAGCTGCTGTCAAAATGGTTGATATCAGCCGCGATGAGAGTAGTGAGTTCCAATGGAAGTGTGACAGCGGGCGGAACCCAGTACGATTTGGGAGTAAAAGGAGGTGGAACAGAATCTTTTTTGTGTTGAAAATATGTAGCTAGTTTCAATCTCCTGTGGTACTGTTGCAAATCCCATCTGCCTTGCTCGATAATATTTTTGTTGCTGCCTTTAGTAGGGATGAAATTTAAACCTCTGTTTAATAGAGTGATCTGCGGGTGAGTCAATGTAGCGTGTTTGGCTAATATTAAAACGTTTTTATTCCCCTCCTGTACAGGCAGATTTGAGGGGACATTTAGTTTACCTGCTCACACCAATGTTGAAGCATGCGTTTTGCGGTGGATTTAGTCCAATGGACATTATCCTTTTCGGTCAAAAACGACACGCTTGGCAGCTTTGGAATGTGTTCTTGATGCTGTGTGATGTAGTCATTTAAGTGGACCAAATGTTTTTGTTCCTCATATGGTAGAGAGTGTGAGTAGTTAATTACAGGTATCCAGATTGCTGCCTGTGGAAACCTCAATTTAGCAGCTCGGACTGCTGCCTGCAGCTGTTTCACGGTGGTCTGCTTGACTTTATTTGATCTGTTATTTAGTCCAAATGACAAGATCAGCTTCTCCACTACAGTGGAAAAAGTGGCCTTTTTGATAATGGCCTCAGCATGTCTGAAAGTGGCCCCCGGGTAACTGTCAATTTGCAGATCATTAATGGTGAATGGTGGGAGTCGTGCTAAATTAGAGTCCCCCATTATCAGCCATTTTTTTCCAACACTCAAACTCCAGTCCTGTAATTTTTTGACTGTGTTTATTAGTTCTGCGTGTTGGTATCATAGGCTCAGGTAGTGTGGGTCGTAACTGCTGCACTGTGTTAATTTGCAGTTGACTCTGGACTACTGCGCCGATGCTGCGTGTCGCCACTGGGGACCGAGAAAGGACGGGACAATTAGGCTGTTGCTGGGGCTTTGCTGGTATCAGAGTGTTGTCCAATTCCTCCAGTGACAGATTGAAAATAGAATCCTCTTCAGTGACCACACATGGGTTGAAAGGAGGAGGAGGAACGTGAGCAGGAGGCTGAGGTGTCTTAATGAGCTTGTCACTCGGTGTCAACCTAGGAAGCCGTCTCGTCCTCTGTGATTTAGGAGCAGGTGAGGTAAGTAACGTGCTGGGGGGAATGAGGCATTCTGTTTCAACCTCCACTATAGGTGGACAGTCCACCTTTGGGTCTGTCATAGTGGTAGTGGTGTTCATAGTTTTTGTGGGTGATGTGTGAGGTGCCGGGGTCTGTGAAGGGGACCCAATGTGTACATGTGGAGCATGTCCGGCAGTGGCTCAGTCAGTAGGGGCTTGGACTGGGAACTGTAGGGTTGCCGGTTCAAGTCCCCGACCAGACCTAAAAATATGGAGTGTGGACTTCTACTTGGAGAGGTCCCAGTTCACCTCCTGCCCTGCCGTGGTGCCCTTGAGCAAGGCACCGGACATCCCCCTTCCCCCCCTCACTCCCATTGCTCAGGGACTACGGATGGAAATTAGCTCAAAGCTATAATCCGGCATATTTACACTGGAAACATAACCTGTCTAAAGTGTTCATTAATGTGCATTGTCCCTCATCAAATAAACGATTAAATAAAAAATAAATAAAATGTATTTGTGCCACTATTGTATTTGCAGAAGGACACACAGCCGTGTGCCTTACACTCTGTTCGGGCTGTGCAGGTGTGGCTACTGTTCGGTCAACAATCTCCGACGTCAACAGGGCCGCAGTCTGTACCAGTGTTTCATCCTGTAAACGGCGTCCCAGGTTTCTCTTGGCCCAGGATGAAGCCACGTCCAGTGGATTCTGCCAGTGGTGAGTAGACAATGTATTTAATTTGGTTATCTGAGCCTCCATCTCATCTGTGTAGTGATCACGCAGGATCAACATGGTTGTAAAAGACCCATTTTTTTGCATTTCCCTCAATCAGGGCCTGGGTGTCGGAGCGAGGAGACGCCGGCTTGATGACGGTGGACAGGTGTTCGGTCATTCTGGCTATGTTAGGTGGAGGATCTTCTGCCGACACGTTTTTGAGATGATGGATAGTTTTAATGATGGTGTGGATGCAGTGTGCTTTCAATAAAAAATCTGGATCCTCTGACCGTTGTTTTTTCTCCTGATGACTGGTAATGTATGTGGGGTAAGTATTGTGTTTGTACTGTGTGTTGTACTGTTTTTTCTCATGATGACTGTTTCTGTGTGTGGGGTACTTATTGTACTGTGTTGAACTTTGTGTTGTGGTTCTCTTTGGTAGCCCTCACACTGTTATATTTGTACTTCTCATTTTGGTTTTCAGTAGGAAACCGGGGTTCAAAAAATTGTGGCTTATAGCCTGGCTCTTTGTAGCGTTGTCGGGAGCTAGTGTCCCCGTATGTTCGTGGACCAGCCCTTGTGATCGATGCGTAGGACTGCTGTTGGTCATCAGAATGCTGGTTGGAAGAACGCTGGCGGTCATTAAACCGTTGGTCGTTAGAGAGCTGGCGGCCATTAGATCTCTGTCTGTTGTAATACTGGCGGTCATCTGGCTGGTAGTAGCGATTTCGGGAGTGATTCTCCTGTGGTCCATTGAAGCCGCGACGTTTATCCCGACCACGTCGGTAATTGACCACAGTCCAATCTCCGTTATCATCGTAACTCATGACCAGAAATGTGTTGTGCCAGTAATATACTCAGATGGCTTGCCTTGAAAATATTACAAAAATAAAAAAATAAAATAAAATGTGATCGTATTAGAATAAAACTTATTAACAAGCCTTATAATCGCGACGTTTCGGTCCGAATGGACCTTCTTCAGGCTCTGGCTTGATAAAAATGAGAGCTGTGCATGTGTCAGCTTTCAGAAATGAATGAAGAGTGGCGAAGTCCCTCCCCTTCCGGTGGACCTGCATGGGACCTTAACATTATGTATTGAAGTCAATGGAGAGAGAAAGATTATCTTTCGATCCCGTTTAAATTGTGCCACGAATTACACATGATGTTTGTCAACAAAAAAAAAAGTGTCGTAAAACTGTGAAGTAACAAATGTTTGATAGTTTTTCCAATATTCACAAAACGCGGTATACACATTGCTCTTATGATTGTGGACATATTTCAAATTTGCTTTTATTAGCCCCGCCCTCCAGAAAGTAAAAAAAATGTTTTTTTTGTGTACCTTTTTATTAGCAATGTACAGTCTCTGTTCCTCTGGAAAGCAGGCAGTGTGTATCTCGGATAGGAATGTAGATATTTCTGGACAGTTTTTGGCAGGTTCTAGCATAATGGCACTGAATTGGTCCTTTAACTCTCGCCGTATCATGAACCATGGGAATGACACACGAGTGGTCATTTCCCCGAGTAGGAGGTATAGATAATTCATCGACGCAGGTGATCACGACACAGAGGAATTGCTCTCTGAGTTCCCACAATCTCATCATCAGTGTAGTCAGTCTCCATATCAGCATCATCTCCCATCCCGTGGGTGATGTAGTCAGAGATCATTTTCTCGACAGCTACTTTGGTTACGAGGTTCTGAAACCGCGGTAATCCTTCAATGAGTCGTTGCCCAGGCTGATCAAGAGTCGACCGCAGATCCATGAGATGTTCCGATAATTAGCAGACTTTACGGCTGTGGTGTCACCCTTGTAACCATAGTGAGGGTTAGCGGCCACAACCTGCAGGGCATTCAGATTCTGCGGTCCATTCCGTATGATACAACCTTTGGACCAATGGCCATGGAAACAGATGATGGTCTCTAATCGCCTCTGCAATTGTGTCGAACCCGACCATCCCGGTCCCAGCCGCTTGTGCCAAACACACTCTCAGCCTCACACACCCACCAGGGAGACATGCAGTCCAGTGAGCGAGAACTGCTCCGATTGACCGATTATCGATGTAGTGTCCGAAATTGTGCCAGGTCAGTGCCACATCATCCCTTGTCAAGTTAGCCACACAGGGCATGGTCGTTAACAAGTCTGCCTGATATTTGGCCAGCTTCTTTTGTGATATGTCCCCTCTCATAGCGAATGAGACCATGCAAAGCAGAATGGAGTACAACACTTTGTCTCGTGATTGCTGCTCATCTCTCATAACCGCTGCCTGAATGTGCCCTACTTTCTGTACGAGTGTCACAGTAGCCGCCCATTCCCCCGTTGCAGCTCCCCACACATCAGCTCCAGGGATCATGATCGCAGCATAACTCTGAAACCACGCACTCATCCTCAAATCCCCTTGAGGTCCAAGTATCACTTCCAGAGCATCACGTGCCTCGCGCTGAGTCATTAGTTTGTCCACCGGGAGACAAGGGGCCATTGTTTCGAGGATCAGTAGCTGTCTTCTCTGGTCAGCCTTCTTAGCAATCAGACTGCATATCCCGCTTGCTGTCATCAGACCAGCAAAATCAAGCTCGTGATGTGTCATTGCTTGAGCGGTGAATGGTGGTATGTCGATCAGCCCAAGCATGCTTTTGGTGAGCCCTCCGGCCCCGGCAAGTCTTCCGAACACCCCAGCGTTCGCACAGGGTCCGTGTTCTCTGACGTGTCCCCGCGAGTTGAGCGGCGGTCACTTGAGCACCTGTGAGAGCTCCCATTCTCGGATTTATACAATTTATACTATTTATTGATGTAGTGTTTATTGTATTTTATTTTGAAATGTGTTCCCCTTTCCCCATGTCTGTTGCCGTTGATTGTGTGCACCTGGTGCCCTGTGTTGTCTCCTCCCCCCTCACCTGTGTCCTGTTGGGTTGTGCATTTAGGCTCTGGGGTTTTTGAGGGAGTGTGTGTGAGATCCTTGTGGCTGGTGACTGTTCGCACGGGAACAGCAAGATTGGGGCTGTTTCCCGTGATCGAGTTTAATAAATGCCCACACCGGGTTATAATTTTGGACGTTCTGCCTCCTTGCTTGGTCGGGCCGCTCAATTGTCAGCGTCACAGGGTCCAAGAACAGTGACCTGTTCTCATTCAGATACATGATCTAAGAAAGTATTAAAGTGTTAAATAAATAAAAATGTCTTGACCATTAACATTTTAGATTACTTCCAATGAGGGTCCAGTGTGCCCCGTCACAGACAGCTCCAGCTGCCACCTCATGTTTTGACAAGTCCAACTGAAAAATATTTGTACATATGTTCAAATAAACACTTATTTCTAGTCCTACTCTACTCACCTTTCTTAACCCTCCCTTGTGGGTTCCTTGCCAGAGGGAAGTCATCAAATAGGAATCAAAAATGTATGCTTTGGCCCCAATCCACGATAGATAGGCATTCACAATCTATAAATACAACAGTATCTTTTTAACCAATTTTCTAGAGAATGATCAGTTTGCATACGTACATTGTTCTTAGAAAGTAGGCTTACTTCTCCCTCCAACTCCTTTCCCGGGGCCAAGACCAAAAGATTTTCACTGTAGACCTTTTATGGGCCATACTTGGCCCGCAGCGTCTCCTTCCTCCTCCCTGCCCATATGCCTCGGATTACTGTAAAAAAAACATGTTAGTTATTAATGAAATGCATACTTTGAGGTGTACTATGTTACAATCCGGTATGGTCCCAACATGTCTGGCTCCAGCTTTCCACCTTTTCTTTATTCTAAACGTTTGTTTCTTTTTAAAACTAAATCCCCCACTTTAAAATGGTCTACTTGCCCGGTCTAGTTTTCTTTTGCGGACCTTATCTTGGCTTTTTTTAATGATGGTGTTCACCTCGTTGAAAACTGCCTCCTGTCTTTTGAGTCCCTCGAAGAGTTCCTCTCTTTCCACCATGCTGCGGACTTTGTCTTCTGTCATCTGCCACAGAAAACCATTAGGATGTAGAGAAAACAGATGTTTGAAATAAAAAACATTCTAAAGGATGAGAACATTAGCAGATCTTACTTCGTACTTCTCGGGCACCTCTGACGGGTACCTCGCCTCCCTCCCAAACATCAGATAGTAAGGACTGAACTTTGTGGTCAACTGAGGCTTAGTCCGAAGAGCAAACATCGTCCCTTGGAGGAGTTGGTCCCACCGTTTGGGCTGACCTGCCACCAGTTTGTTCAGGGACCTACATTCAGGTAAAGTACAAACACAAGAAGGTCGAACAGAAGTTGGTTTCTAATATATGATGAAGCTGCTGATTTATTTACTCTTGTTGTTTTAGGTATCAATTCTGATTAGTTAATATAGGAACAGTAATGTTTGTTGTTCTATGAACAAATATACCTTTGTATTGTGCCATTTCATTTTTCCACCAGCCCATTGGTCTGTGGATGGTACGGCGAGCACAGGCTTCTTTTGATGCCAAGCCTCTCACAAAGGTTATAGTTGACCTTGAAGTGAACATTGGGACAAACAGGAAGTAAGTTAGCACAGTTACATAATGGGGAGTCATAATGCTTCAAAGTAGTACCTTATTGCAAAATGCCCCGCCTTGATCTGTTAGCAGTCTTTTCGTGCACCAGATTTGTAAAAGAAATCAAGAATACACTTGGTCACCTCATCTGCTGTTTTATTTTTAAGTGGGTATGCCTCTGCCCATTTGGTGAAATAATCAACCACGACACGTTTTGATTGCAACCATCGGTTACTGTGAGTTTACCCACTAGCTCCATGCCAACCAGCTCCAGAGGCTCTGTTACCTGAGAAGAAACACATACACATGAGCATTGCAGTACATTACTGTTGACATGTTTGAAAGCTGAAACTGTCTTCAAAATGTTTCCTTGTACCTCAATAGGAGTGTACTCGACCTTCTCTTTGATAAAGGCCCTCTTTGATTGGCTCTGGGGACACTGAAGAACCTATAACCAAAAACACTATAAACTTTGATGTGTTGCACTGTTGTACCATAATGTGTAATTGACCTCATTATTTTGAACTCACCCACTTGCGGATGTCCTCCGTCATGCCAGGCCAATCAAATCGTTGATTGGTGGCCAGATGAGTTTTTTCCATTCCAAGGTGTCCACCAATTTGGCTACAATGGAACTCTTCGAAGAGCATGTTGGCTTCTTTAGTTGATAAGACCACTTTTGCAAGGCGCTCAGTCCTGTTTTTTCCCCTCCTGCATATGTAGTGCAGGTCGCCATCTGGTATTGATATGATATGATGTATTAACAGTGTTATCAAAGCAGATGATGTTCTGAAGACCACATGTCTGAAATGGTTACCTTTAATCCTGAAGGACTCAGCTCTTCTCTTGATACCAAACCTTTGTTTGCTAGTCAAGCCTTCAGGATAGATATGGCGGATATGAAAATCCATCAGTTGTTTCACAAGGTCTGCCTCCATGGTTTGTTGGCCCTCTCTACTATTTAGCCCTACACTTATGCTCACACACACACACACACACACACACACACACACACACACACACACACACACACACGTACCTTATTGCAAAATGCCCCGCCTTGATCTGTTAGCAGTCTTTTCGTGCACCAGATTTGTAAAAGAAATCAAGAATACACTTGGTCACCTCATCTGCTGTTTTATTTTTAAGTGGGTATGCCTCTGCCCATTTGGTGAAATAATCAACCACGACACGTTTTGATTGCAACCATCGGTTACTGTGAGTTTACCCACTAGGTCCATGCCAACCAGCTCCAGAGGCTCTGTTACCTGAGAAGAAACACATACACATGAGCATTGCAGTACATTACTGTTGACATGTTTGAAAGCTGAAACTGTCTGCAAATGTTTCCTTGTACCTCAATAGGAGTGTACTCGACCTTCTCTTTGATAAAGGCCCTCTTTGATTGGCTCTGGGGACACTGAAGAACCTGAACCAAAACACACTATAAACTTTGATGTGTTGCACTGTTGTACCGTAATGTGTAATTGACCTCATTATTTTGAACTCACCCACTTGCGGATATCCTCCTCCATGCCAGGCCAATGATATCGTTGAATGATGGCCTGTCTTTTCCCTTCCAAAATGTCCACCAATGTGGCTATCATGGAATTCCTCAAAGAGATCGTTGGCTTCTTTGGCTGACACCACGACTTTGGCGAGGCGCATATGTAGTGCAGTTCCCCATCTGGTATTGAAATGTCGTAATTATACATGTATTGAGAGAGTTATCATAGCAGTTACAGTCTTACAGTCTGCTTTCTAATCGGTGCATGTTTATTAAACTCTTGCATAAATAACAGATTAAAGACATCAAGAGCATCATTTGGATTAAAGACATGTTTCAAACCAATCTTTTGAACATCCTTTATAAATGAGTCTTCACAAACATATTGAATTGATCTCCTCACAATTACTTTGGGTCCAGCTTTTGGCACCTTTGTCTTTTCTCACGAGCATTACTAAATTGTGATCAGTACAGCCTACTGGAATTGATATTGCCTGAGAACATAAATGGCTAAAAATGTTAAATATATGTAATCGTTTATTTACAGGGACAGTGCACATTAATGAACATTTTAAACAAAATAATGCTTTTAAATGTAAATGAGCCGGATTTTAGCTTTGAGATCATTTCCATCCGTAGTCATATATATCAGGGGTCGGCAACAGGCGGACCAAGTGCACCAAACAGGTCCAGTTTACATAATGTCCTAGTGTCTAATCCAAATTATTACATGGTTTAGTTGAATACTCGATTCTGATTGGTCAATTCAGAACCCGTGACACGTTGTTAATCCAGAACAGGCAGACCGCTGTCAAGCACTTATTGACCGTTGTTAAGGACGCTCACATCTGCACAAACAAGTCAGTTCGATTTAACTGTATACAGTTTGGCCGAAAAGCAAACTGTATACAGTTTGTTTTTCTAACTGACGAGACAAGAGCGACAAGAAAACAGCGGAGAAGTAACGGGCAGAAACCCTCCTTTGTACGCAGCGGTCCAGAGATAGACATCAATCGGCGACACATATTCAGTGTGCAGTTCCTTTGGCATTAGGGCAGGGATATCTAGATACTTCCCAAGGTTTGACATAATGAATTGTGCTACTTTTAAAGCAAGCAACGATGTTTTCAAATCTGTAATCAAAAAGCTCCTCAAAAACGCTCTCGAAGCAGTTCCTGCCGTTGCTACGTTAGTTCAAACGGTAACAACGGACTATTTTTCTTAGCGGATGCATGTCAATTTAAATCAATAAAATCATTTTCTAAATCCATAAAAGCATTTCAATTAATATTGGGAGTCATGTCGTTACTTTGTTGAGAATGTGGCCGTGTAATAAACGGGATAATGTGCAGCGACTTGGTCATTATGGGGAAAAGAACACCGACAGGAAGCGGAGGGATCTAGATCGGCCCTTACTATCCCTTACTTAACACTACTTACACTAACCCTTAGAAAGACAATGTGTGACCACAAGCAACACATGTAAGATTTCAACTTTGGGAAAAAAACAGATTTATCATTTAGATATCTCATCAGGCTGACACTTGGGTTCTGCCGGGTCCTTTCACTCCGTGAGGAACCTTCCTAAGCTTAACTGACCCTCTGCTTCCTTTGTCATGTGCCAGTTGGCCTCATTCCATGCCATCAAGAAAGCCAGCGTGTTTCAAGCTAAGAACTTTATTTACCATCTACCAAGAGCCACGTTAATTAAGTCTTGTATTATTTGCAATTTGCCTTTGCACATTCTTTCCTACATTTTGTAAAAACTTTTGTTTTTGTACTTTTGTTGTCGAGTCGCTGCATTTGAGTCGCAGTCATTGTGTCACGTTCTTTACACTTTCCACTCTTAAGAAAAACAAATGTATGCAATGCAGAAGCGCCCAAGATTAGGTAAAGAATTACTTAATACTGTATGTAATAACACAAATATATGACTTATCCACCATCTTTATATAAAATAAACGTAAATGCAAAGATGAGGATTTGTAAAAGCAGGGCAGATGAATCGATCAAATGAAACTCAAAATACAAATATTGTAAAATGAAGGAGGAGCAAAACATTCTGTGATTTAGTTACAACATTTGATGCAGACATTTTTTATTGGAAATGAAATGTTTTATGAATCATTGTGATCTTCATCCGTTCACTGTAAGGCAAGCAGGTTCATGTTGCTTTAGGGTTTTAGTGTGTCTGATATCACATTTGCATTGTTACACATGAACACATTCAAGTAAGGTCACCTGAGGCTCATTGGGTTTATTTGTTACTAGTTCAAGTGAAGGTTGACTTCATTACAGATGTTTCATATCAAACATGCAGCCTGGTGATGCATACAGTGAAATAATACGTGACTTATGGTACATCAATAATCGGTTTGGCCATAACACAAACCAGCCAAGGTGAACACCTCAGGTCACACAACAACACCTCTGTTAAAGCAGTGTTATATGAACAAATCAAGAAGTTAGAGAGAGGGTTGCTCGTGCCTAGTACTTCAAACACATCATCTTTGATTCTGATGGTCTGTCTATGAAAACGATAACACAGTTTAATCTATCAAGAGGAGTTAAAGAACGTTTGTTTGTGTTTCTCCAATTCTGCTGCCACAAACCTCATTAACCAAACAATTTGTTGTGATTAAGAAATGGCTTATTCATTTCTGAGAACCATGGTATGCTGCAGGAGGCAATGTTAAAGTATTCCCATTTAATCCCATGCAAATGTATATTTGACATCTTTCATTTTGTCTTTGTAAACAGCGTCAAAGTACGCTGCTTCTGCCGGGGTTAGCAGGTTTTTCCAGTCTCCAGCAATTCCTGAAACACAACATGGGAAGAAAAGGAAATCCTTATTCAGTTGGAGAAATATGTGCACCTTTCTATCTTTATGTTCTTGCTATTTAGAAATACAGTATGTCAGTTTCTATGTGAGGATTCCCTGATGGTCCTGATACCATCCACCAAACATGAGTCAGCCCCAATGAATGCCCTACCCCCAAAGACATGCTATGACTAGATAGTACAATATTAGTGAGAAAATAAAGCCCAGCAAACTCTCCATAAACATCATTATGTATTTCATGAACTGATCATTTCAGGTATACAGTATTTGATGTGTTAATTGTTGCATTACAAATGCAATATTACATCACTATAATCATTCTACTAAATGGCATGCTTTCTGTTGGGGAAATATTTTCCCATAACTTTGACCCATGTATCAGTTCATGCTGTCCTGACTGAGCACACACACCTGTAACCTTGGCTGCTGTGCTCTCAGTGCTCTGTCTCTGTTATGAACCGAGACACAGGACGCAGGACCCAAAAGCAGGACTCGGAGACAGTTGTCCAAAAATAGAAAAAACTAAATCGTACTTTCAAAAAATGGAAAGTAGTTAAACAGCCAAAACTAAGTTGTACAGCAACACAAAAACTCACTTGGCAAAAGGTCTACATCTCAAGGTAGGTATCAGGAGTCAAAAGGCCTAGGTGCTCACGACATGAAACATAACGAACTGACAAAGAAACACCAGGGCTATATATAGGTGAGGGGGATGGGCACAGGTGAAAACAATCAGGGCAGAGCCAAGCAATCTCACGGGCGGGAAACACACAAAGGCAGGAAATATGGGATCTGGAGACAGGAAAGATTACTTTCAAAATAAAAACAGGAAGTGACGAGATCAAAACACAAAACTAGAGTAAAAACATAACTAAACCTCACATATCTGTCGAGTCACAACAGTCTCCCTGTTCCTGCCTGTTGGCGTCAGCTGTTAAGATTCTATCTTGTTATGCACAATGTTGATTACTCTCTCTGAACTAGCTAAATACACGGGTCTGGGGAAGAGTTCTTCAGAACTGATTGTGGCATCTCTACCGTGTGGTCAACTCGTGGCCCGTGGCATGTCTTGTGAATTCTCCGTCCGGAGTTCCAAATAAACCGTCAGTTTGCCATCAGAGCTCCAGCTCTCCTCGTGTCTCTCTGAGTCCTGACTCCATCAGAGCTCCAGCTCTCCTCGTGTCTCTCTGAGTCCTGACTCCATCAGAGCTCCAGCTCTCCTCGTGTCTCTCTGAGTCCTGACTCCATCAAAGCTCCAGCTCTCCTCGTGTCTCTCTGAGTCCTGACTCCATCAGAGCTCCAGCTCTCCTCGTGTCTCTCTGAGCTCTGACTCCATCAGAGCTCCAGCTCTCCTCGTGTCTCTCTGAGTCCTGACTCCATCAGAGCTCCAGCTCTCCTCATGTCTCTCTGAGTCCTGACTCCATCAAAGCTCCAGCTCTCCTCGTGTCTCTCTGAGTCCTGACTCCATCAGAGCTCCAGCTCTCCTCGTGTCTCTCTGAGTCCTGACTCCATCAGAGCTCCAGCTCTCCTCGTGTCTCTCTGAGTCCTGACTCCATCAAAGCTCCAGCTCTCCTCGTGTCTCTCTGAGTCCTGACTCCATCAGAGCTCCAGCTCTCCTCGTGTCTCTCTGAGTCCTGACTCCATCAGAGCTCCAGCTCTCCTCGCGTCTCTCTGAGTCCTGACTCCATCAGAGCTCCAGCTCTCCTCGCGTCTCTCTGAGTCCTGACTCCATCAGAGCTCCAGCTCTCCTCGCGTCTCTCTGAGTCCTGACTCCATCAGAGCTCCAGCTCTCCTCGCGTCTCTCTGAGTCCTGACTCCATCAGAGCTCCAGCTCTCCTCGCGTCTCTCTGAGTCCTGACTCCATCAGAGCTCCAGCTCTCCTCGCGTCTCTCTGAGTCCTGACTCCATCAGAGCTCCAGCTCTCCTCGCGTCTCTTTGAGTCCTGACTCCATCAGAGCTCCAGCTCTCCTCGCGTCTCTTTGAGTCCTGACTCCATCAGAGCTCCAGCTCTCCTCGCGTCTCTCTGAGTCCTGACTCCATCAGAGCTCCAGCTCTCCTCGTGTCTCTCTGAGTCCTGACTCCATCAGAGCTCCAGCTCTCCTCGCGTCTCTTTGAGTCCTGACTCCATCAGAGCTCCAGCTCTCCTCGCGTCTCTCTGAGTCCTGACTCCATCAGAGCTCCAGCTCTCCTCGCGTCTCTCTGAGTCCTGACTCCATCAGAGCTCCAGCTCTCCTCGCGTCTCTCTGAGTCCTGACTCCATCAGAGCTCCAGCTCTCCTCGCGTCTCTCTGAGTCCTGACTCCATCAGAGCTCCAGCTCTCCTCGCGTCTCTTTGAGTCCTGACTCCATCAGAGCTCCAGCTCTCCTCGCGTCTCTCTGAGTCCTGACTCCATCAGAGCTCCAGCTCTCCTCGTGTCTCTTTGAGTCCTGACTCCATCAGAGCTCCAGCTCTCCTTGTGTCTCTCTGAGTCCTGACTCCATCAGAGCTCCAGCTCTCCTCGCGTCTCTCTGAGTCCTGACTCCATCAGAGCTCCAGCTCTCCTCGCGTCTCTTTGAGTCCTGACTCCATCAGAGCTCCAGCTCTCCTCGCGTCTCTCTGAGTCCTGACTCCATCAGAGCTCCAGCTCTCCTCGTGTCTCTTTGAGTCCTGACTCCATCAGAGCTCCAGCTCTCCTTGTGTCTCTCTGAGTCCTGACTCCATCAAAGCTCCAGCTCTCCTCGTGTCTCTCTGAGTCCTGACTCCATCAGAGCTCCAGCTCTCCTCGTGTCTCTTTGAGTCCTGACTCCATCAGAGCTCCAGCTCTCCTTGTGTCTCTCTGAGTCCTGACTCCATCAAAGCTCCAGCTCTCCTCGTGTCTCTCTGAGTCCTGACTCCATCAAAGCTCCAGCTCTCCTCGTGTCTCTCTGAGTCCTGACTCCATCAGAGCTCCAGCTCTCCTCGTGTCTCTTTGAGTCCTGACTCCATCAAAGCTCCAGCTCTCCTCGTGTCTCTGAGTCCTGACTCCATCAAAGCTCCAGCTCTCCTCGTGTCTCTGAGTCCTGACTCCATCAAAGCTCCAGCTCTCCTCGTGTCTCTGAGTCCTGACTCCATCAAAGCTCCAGCTCTCCTTGTGTCTCTTTGACTCCTGACTCCATCAAAGCTCCAGCTCTCCTCGTGTCTCTGAGTCCTGACTCCATCAAAGCTCCAGCTCTCCTTGTGTCTCTTTGATTCCTGACTCCTACTGCTACAGAACTTTCCCCCACACTTTCATGCCGTCAATTTGCATGATTTGTCTGCTACTGCTCACGTGGCAGGGGCTATAGGGTGGCGTGTTCTTTTATTCCAGGAAAGACAAACAACTTCTAAGTTCAACTATTTCTTAAAAGAGAGCAAAATATGTATTTACTTGGCCAAGGTAACAGAGTTCAGGTCATAGAAATCACAGAGCTGTAATCTGTAACTATTTAGCGCCACGTTGACACACCCCCCCTCTCCAGCGTTGTCATCCAAGGCCACTGTTTCCACGCCTGCCATCTCGCTCTCTGGCGCCACCCAACGACCAGAGGCTTCTATACCAGTGCAGCGTCCCATTTGTGTTGTGGCCTGCATACACAGGCTGGCGACTCGGACTAGTGTTGTCACGATACCAACATTTTGGTTTCGATACCGATACCAAGTCAAGAATTGCGATTCCGATTCTTTTTCGAAGGGAAACAGTCTTAAATGTAATTATTGTGCTTTATATTTCACACCAGAACCATAACCACATTGGTAAGTTAGCTAAAAATATAGCCATATTAGACACTTATCATTGCCATTAATTGCCTCGTCAAACTACGAAAACGTTCGTTTGTCACAAAATAAATTACACTGGTTTGACTTAGATTTGAGGGCATGGGCTTGAGCATGATGTAATTATGTTATCTATCACATTCGCTAACCTGTCTGGATGCCGGTTGGCGAGGTGCTTAGCGAAGTTTGATGTGTTGGCTCCCTTGGTTTGCAGGGATCTAAAACATGTCTTACAGACAGGCCTCGTGGTGTCCGTAGGCTTGCCCTCACTGTCAGAGATATAGCTAAAATACTTCCAAATTTCGCTTCTGGCGTCTTTTTTGTCAACAAGCCGAGGCGCAGCGGCAGTTGCACTCCCACTTGCAGCCACGCTTCTCGCTTTCTCACATGCTCTGGCAGCTAGCGCGTGCACGAGAGAGGGGAGGGACTTAGAGCGTGCTTGAGAGGGGAGGGACTTAGAGCGTGATTGAGAGGGGAGGGACTTAGTGCGTGCTTGAGAGGGGAGGGACTTAGTGCGTGCTTGAGAGAGGGGAGGGACTTAGAGCGTGCTTGAGAGGGGAGGGACTGCAGGCACGGCTGCAGTGCAGGGAGTGGAAGCAGAGCGCTGAACACACACGGCTCTTATTAAAACGGCGCTTTCTCACCGGAGTATTTTTCCCCGTCATTCTTAAAGTACCGATACTAATGAAACGGAGGAATCGTAACGTTTTTAACGGCAGGGTATCGCGGTACCTTTGAAGTATCTGTACACCGTGCAACACTAACTCGGACTGAGAACAGCCAACCCAGTCTCACAAAAAAAAACGTGTAATAACTACGTTGGTCCACAACTTGGGACGTAGTATTTCTACAAAAACGCCTATGAAATTGTAGGATCCCTACGTTTTTGTTCACCATTCATTCCAATGGCTGGCATCTATGTCACGTGATGGCCGAACTTCGTTTTATTCTCAGAAAATGCCTATTTTAAGGTTAGTTTGACCATTAAAATGCGTTTTGATGTCATTTGATGCGAGAAATATGAGTTGTTATTTCAGATTATGTGTGCAGTGGATGTACATGATCTTTAGTTTGCTAGTTATTACGAAGATTACTTCAGGAAATTGTGTCCATACAATACAATTGTTACCAAGGTGGTTGCTAGGGACGCTGCTATCGATATTATTTCTGTTATGTTGTGTAACTGTTTAATGGTGTTATCTTTATTGCTACTCCCTTAATATATACTAATATATATATATACCCCCCTTGAAATCCGCACCATCAGGATGCCTTTACCCACCAGACACTCTGTGTCATAAAGAGAGGAGGAGAACGAGTCAGGAGGACATGTTCTTCCAGCTCTCGTACAAAGATAACATTTGAATTGAATGACCAGATGTTTACAGATGTACAATTAATGATTGTTTTTATATTTCCAATGAACAGACATGTGTTAAATAGTGGTGATAAATATATTTTCTCTGATTAGATTACACTTTCACAATAAACACAATAAATTAATTGATATTTTCAGATTATAAGGTGTTGAACAATAAGATATTTCTAATATTATAACAGATAATGTTAATATCCTTAATTGTCCAGCAATCAGGCTTAACAACACTACTCTTCAACGTATTACCCATGCACAGACAGACTGAAGTAAACAGATATTGTTCTAAACTGTATTAAAGTAATCTGTATTGAAGTGAACATGTATTATTTGGGACTGTTTTCAAGTAATCCTATATAACCTTCTCACTCACACTCACTGACCCAGATACCAGCACACACACATATTCTTTTTAAGGTTCTTTCTGGGGCCAATTTAATCTCAGGCACCAATATATCTGTGTACAATGTTTGATTGTCTGGGAAAGAATAGTTTGTGTGAAATATTCCTTGGGAAAGTAAAGGAGTGAATTCAGGTGCAAGATAAAGATTGACTCTGTCCTTGTTTACATCCGAAACTCTCACGCTCTGTTCAGAAGTAAAATACTTTTTCCCAGAACTCTGATTCGCTGTATTGGACCCGACCAGAAGTGAAACTGGCCAATGGAGACCTACCAGCTCACGGTCTAGGGCTCGCCCAGAAGTAAAATCGCCAATAACAAATAGTTAGGGAGGAGCAACCCACACAACCCCTCCCCACTTGTGTGTATAAATATTATGATATTCTCATGCTCGGGGCTCTTTTCCTGACTGGCTGTCGTGGTACGTATATCACACGGTGGGAGGAATTGAGCCCGGAGTACTCTGTATTGTGTATTGTTGCTTTTACCATTAAAACAGATTATTGTTTAACCTTTATTCTGGTGCTTTGAGTTCCTTCTTTTATAAATTTGACCAGCTCATCAGTCATCAAGGGACGCGCGGAGCAGAGGTGAACCTTCCACCACCGCCATTGGGTGGTGCTCCAACAAGACCTACAATCATGTTTCAAGTTTTAAGAATGTGTAATCCTTCCTTTCCAGGTTTTTACAAAAGTCTTTGAATATTTGCCTAACTTTTCCTTTTCAGATTGTTAAATATTGTGAGAATTGTTAGATTTTTCCCTTCAGATTTTGAAATGACGTAATGTAATGATGTTATCATGCCATAGTCTTTTGATTTAATATGTAATGAAGTAAACGTAAAGTTATCCTAAAATTGAAGACACTGCAATTTTGCAGATTACAGATTGATCAAATCACCACTGTGAAGTGTATACCTTAGCTGGATCTCTTATGGTCCTGAGTTTAAAATGCTTTTGACTAGTGATTGCCTTAAAGAGCCTGTGACAGCATCCCAACAACTGTTGTGCAATGAGATATTGGGCTACTAGTCATCTCGAACCGTCAGTTTAAAAAAGAAGATGCGATACCGTTCCGATAAATATCAATAATTTCGAACATCGCGGGGAAATTCCTTCGAGTCATTTTGAAGTTTTGGGGGAAGCCGGAAGTGACGTCAATGCGGGAACGCTTCACTGTGCGGTGAGAGAGCCAAACACGGACAAAGTGTGTTGTCATGCGTAGAAATGGTGAATTACTGAGTTTAGGCACGTTAATAACGTTTTAATGAAGTTGACTACAGTATATTCATATTTGTCAGTGCTTTCATGTCCAATTCGGCGAACATACCACAATAAATGATCGGGTGAAGATGATGATTAAATTAGGATTACAAATCGGTAGTGAGAGCTGCTGAATTTCCTCCCGTAGGATGTGATATAAAAACAAATCGATTATTTTTGTAGTTGTAAACTCAAGTGGATGAAACTACATTTATTAGTGCTTTCATGTCAATTCGGGAACATATGATACATTAAATGATCGTGAGGATGATGATTAAAAATCGTTTGTTTGAGCTGGTCTGCATTTCCTGATGAGAAAACAAACCGATGCTTTTTGTAGTTGTAGTACACCAACATGGATTAAACGTGTGTTTTTTTTTACCACAATGTTCGGGAAATTAATGGATAAAATGTACGGATTATTATTATTATTATTCCCACTCCGATCGGGACACTAGGTCCACCGTTTCCCCGCAGCGAGGCTCCCCCCGTTGACAGTTTACGTGGGCTGGGCTGGGTGCAGTGGCGGACTGGCCATCGGGACGAATCCCGATGGGCCGGTACCGAAGTGGGCCGGTCGGATAAGTCACTAGTACATCCCCATAGGCGGCGCGTGAGGCTCAGGTTTGGGAAGGCTAAATAACTTCTTTTACCTGACGCTGCCCGCCTCCGGCGTCTATAGAAAAGAGATCAACTCAGTGTGCGGAGTTTAAATCTCTCAAGTCATATTACAGGATAAAGGAAATACAGTTTAAACTTCCGTATGCAGAGAAGACGCCGACGTGTCGCACTTATCATTCATATCACATCATCAATCAGATCATCGATCATATAATATCATAATATATCATATATTTCCTTATCCGAGTCAGCTTCTCCAGCCGTATCTGGCCGTGCAACACTTACAGTGTCACATACTGTATGCAGAAGTATTATCTTAAGCAACACATTATGTTGACGAAACACTCAAGTCAAATGTAATTAAAGTCAGATCCACTCGTGTCTTAGACGTGAACGCGCTCTCAGCTGGTGAGAGAAACCCTGGCTTGATTTACCGAGTTAATAACCAGCGTCGTAGGACCGCTTAGCGAGATCTCGTTTGTTAGTTTGTTGTTGTTGGTTTGTTTGTTACTCAAACATATCCAGGGTATGTTGAACTGGCTTCGTAGTACAGGGCACAGGTGGCTAGCAGCGCTAATGTCAAAGACACAGACATTATACATTATATTTGTATTTTACCAGGATGCAGTGACACAAATATTTGGGAAGGCTTAGCCTTCCCCAGCCTACAGCACCCGCCGCCCCCGACATCCCCCACTCCCCCCGTTGACAATTTACTAGCGGTACCGAAGTGGGCCGGTCGAGAGTCCCGGGATGATCTTTAGTCCCAGTCCACCACTGGTTACATGACCGTATGATCGCCCATATTGACGCACCTAATTCCTAACAGATACAACATAAACCGATCCTTCAGCCTCATATGAGCTCTCAGACACGTTCAAAATTAAACTGTCATCGCTGTCTGAGCTTGCTGCTGTGTGCGCCATCGTGCGTTTACATGCAGATGCTGGGATCCTGAACGGTGCAGCTGGAGCGCTGTGCCCGCAATGACGTCACCCATAATTTGGCGGGACTTGAAGAATCCCCGAGAAGATCCAGAAAATGGTCAACATTGAAGGGCAGATTAATGGTTATCAAAGTACAAATATCCAAAATCAGTTCAGTAACGGTTTTCAAGGGGACAATATTTACTCAAATTGATGGGTTTGGATGATGGGGGAAACTCGTGTCACAGGCTCTTTAAAGTAAATCTTTAAACTGCAAGCTGGTTTTGATTTTATAGTTTGATAAGTGAGATCAACTAATGGTTGAATGTTAAAATATATTTTAAAGTAGATGTTTTTGCTATTATGCATCTGTGTTTTATGTGTGTTCATTATTGTGCTTTTGACAAAAGATGATCCAAACATTGATGAGAGATGATTTTTCTATTGTGATTGTCTGTATCAATCATTGTGATTGAATGTTTCGATCTTATTCTACTTTGTGATGTAATTGATGTACGGTAAGACCACACTCAAATCTGAAGACGCCTATCGATTTAAGTATTGACCAGATTCTTATTAGACTAATGTTTTAAGGTTATCATAAATGATAAAAAGAGAAGACTGTCAAAGAATAATTACTTCTTGATATTTAACCTTTCTATCTGTTGACGTGTACGACCAACCCTGAGTCTGTTATCTCCCGTAAAGATTGTGCTAATGCAGTCATATGTTGATATTTCTCAGTCTATGATCGGTCAACTCTCGGTCACAGAGCCTAAGAGTCAGACAAGTGATTGAGTGTCTCCAGATGTTGGGGCTATCTCCAGTGTTCCCAGAACTCTCTGTAAACTAGTTAAAAGGTCTATCGAGAGAGAGGCTGGGCAGAACTGATGTGGCAACGCACCCGTGCAGTCGGAATCTCTGGCTGCTGTGACTTGTGATGTGAATTTCTCCGGCCAATACTTGTAATAAAACATCAGTGTTTGACATCAAAGCTCCAACTCTCCTCGTGTCTCTCTGAGTCCTGACTCTCCATTGCTGCAGAAGTTTCCCTTACATAAATAAAATTGCCTTGCCTATTTACGAAAAAAGAAGATTCCCTCCCTACTCTAGTCACGCTATCCTACGTCATTTGTTTTGCTAAAGTTTTTGCAATAGATAGTGGAATCCTCCATTATACTGATTTCCAGTTATGCGTAGGCGTTGAGCACACACACACAACACACACACACACACACACGGTCAGAGTGATCTCCTTTCCTCAATAACTCTGTCTTCTCCCAGTGTCTGCATCTGGTCTTTGCTACATTTCTATTGCAAGCTGAAACTGTCTTCTATGACTTTTCCCTTCGTTTCGTATCCAACCCATCAGAACCTGGGATTGGTGATTATGTCTATTTATTCCATAGTCATAGCAACATCTCATGAGCACAATAAGCATATCATGTAATAATAACAATCAACCTTGTAATGTTATATAAAAATAGACTCAACAAGGGTCAGTTGACCACGAGTTTGCGCTACATCGTAGAAGTGCTTTGTCTATGATATTCAATTCTGTTCTTACTAACGGAAATGTAAGCCAAAGCTTTTGTACTGTATTATTTAATGACACTCACCTTTCCTGAGAAATTCAGACTTTGTCTGGTCCAGTAATTCACGAGGAACAGTAGAGTAGTTTGACATGTTGTTCTTCTTCATGTTCTTGAACAAACATCGGTCGGCTATCTTCTCTATCGCTTCATGGTCCAGAGGTTTCTGCAGGAACTGAGCCATGTTGCCCACAGAGTCCTTCAGGTCCTGCAGACAAACACAGATACGCTCATAGTCCTGCAGCGGCTCTCCCAGTATACAATATCTTAGTAGGAGGAGTTTGAACTATTGGGAAAATATTTGGAAAAGTGATTTGAGGCAGATTTGAGAATTGTTCCTGAGTCTCACCATTATCATCTGTTCATAGGAGATGTGCATGATGTGCTCTTCATCTGCAGCATTCAGCCAGCTCTTCACATGATCAAACCACGAGCCAAACATCACTGGAAGGAACAGGAGACACAAGTATTCCTTTCATAAGAGGTTATCATAACTTAGTTTGTTTACTGAACCTTTCAAGATCTCCCTTGTTAAAGGCTAACATAATGCAAAATGCACTTGCTAATGGCTTTGCAAGATACACATGTATCCATGGTGTGCTAGCGACCCACAATGTATAAGAATGGACCGTCTTCTCTATTGGACTCTTGCTGGTATTTTGGGTTGCTTTAAAAAGACAGGTGCTTCAAATGAGCATTTTCAGAGGATTTATAAGAACAAGAATGTGTTTTTTGAACATTAAAGTTCGTAATCATGGGCTAGTAAAATCCCAAAACACAATTGAGAATGTGCATGATAAGTCCCCTTTGCATCATGTTACCAGGTAAAAGGTTTTTTAAGAGTTTTCGTCCCACTCACTGATATGTATGGTGTTATGAACGCATTCTAAACATTACATAGCTGTAAAATCAGAAAAACCTTTTCCATCAAGGAACTTGTGGAGGAACCGGGTCTGTGGGCCTGGGTCCACCAGGACGGAAGCCGCCTCATGATGATGAAAAGACGATGTGAACACATCTTTGGGGTTCCTCGTCACATAGATGACCTGCAGTGATGACATGACGTCAGACCCTTTCCTTCACACATACTGTCTGTGATGCGTTTATCACATTGAATCTGATCCGCCTTAGTTGATAGGTTTACCTTTGGCTTTACTTCAAAGAAAGATGGTGGCATCATGTTGTACTGGAAGTGTGTAGTCAACAGTCGTGGAGAGGGCCTCTGTTCAAGTTTGAGGGAGACGGTCTGCTGCATTTCAAGCCAGGGAACACGTTTCCAGTTAACAATCGTGTCAACAGGTTCTGGATCTCCTCCACTCATGATCAGAGGGACAATCTCCTTCATCCAGTGTGTACCTAAACAAAAAGAAAAAAAACATTTTCTTAAATATGTATTTATAGCCCTTGTAAAACTTGGGGTGAGGTGAAATTATACCCATTTTCACCTCACCCCTTACTCGTTTGCTTGTATTTAAATGCGGCCTTCAGAAAAAGATAACCACTAGTTAATTACTCATTAATTGTTAATACCATGAAAACATTCCACAGCTACGTTGACGTTACTTTGAATCGCGGGGTAAGCTAAACCGTTAGCAAGTAGCTATAGCTAGCCAGAGATATTAAATAAACACTTTGTCATACAATCTAAATGTAATGTTTTTTAGCGTTACCTGGTGATTTCAAAGAAAGCTCTCTGGGAAATGTTGACTTACTGTTCGACATGAAGCTAGAAGCTACCTTACAGTACACAGTTGATCCGGAGTCCTGTCAGTTAAAGTGTTTCATAGTTAGCTTAGCTAAGCATCAACCTAGCACTGAAATATATGGATGTTATGTGACAGTATTTCTGAGAAAAAGTCAGCTGAAATGGTGGCATAGTTGCCACTGCTTTACGTGTCGACAGCATGTTTGAACCAGGGTTTCCGTTAGCCGGTATTTACCGGTTTTTAGCTGGTCAAATTGAATAAAACCCGGTAAATTCAAAATCTGCCGGTCAAAATGTCCGATGCTCCGATCGATTGGCCGCCGATCATTATCGGCCGATATTCCCTCTTAATAGTTTGATCGGTGCTCTCTATAGGCCGATCAGGAGAGCTGGATCTGATCGATATGGACATAAACGCGAGTGAAGTGTAACCGGACGCGAGAGAGAGATCAGATCAGCTGCTGAGTCTGACCTGAAGCCCCGCCCACTGTTTAGCGCGCTGCATGAGAAACTGACGGGCTGTCAGGAGAGAGAGGGAGGGAGAGGGAGGGAGAGAGGATCCGTTTCTCCCGTGTTATTATTCAAAGTTAATGTAAACTTTTGAATAATGTACTTTATCTACTACAATAGTTTCTTTGAATGTAATAATTATGTTGTTTGTTGTTTGTGGAATAATTTATTGAAAAATGAATCTGAATTTTTCGATCTGTTACGATTATAAACTGAAGCAATATAAAAACGAGCCCCATTAACTGAGTTTTAAACATCAGCATATCTGCTCATAGTCCGGTAATTACCTGCTAACGGAAACTCTGCTACACAATTCTTATTATTATTATTGAAACATGACCAGTAAGTTTCAAATGTGTCCGGTAAAATAAATTCTGTTCGGACATTTGACCGGCGAGAAAAAATCCTAGCGGAAACCCTGGTTTGAACGTAGCAGTACATGTGTCACTGACGTTGCCATAACAACACCTGAATTTAAATGTGCAACCTCTTTTTGAGACATATTTTTGCATGAAATTATAATTCTTCTGATTGATATTCCTATGGACAGCCAGAGAGAATAAATGAAATACAGTTATGAAATACTATATGACAAAACAAGAATACAGTTTAAAAGGGGAGGGATTTGTAAAATATAAGAAAAAGTAAATCTGCTTCCAGTTCTGTTTCATATGGGTGTTGAGAGATGTATCCATATCTCTTCATGTTGCTCTCAAAGTGCATCAGATTGATGCTTTCAATATTTAAAAAAAAAAATTCCAACTCTGACTGACTTGCCGCGTCCCTGACACTAGGTCACGAGAACGATGGAAAATAGCTATGTTTTAGCAGTGATCAACAACATTTCAAATGGTTTGATTGTTATAGAACCTTTTCCCTAACTGCCTGTGAAACTCTCTGTTGGTGAAATGCTGCATCAGGACTCATATCTTGCGAATGGCAACAAATATCAGTGCTTGTGAATTATTTTGACTTGCTCTTGTCTCATCTGGCTTCTCACAGAAATACAAAGCATTCTTTTCATTTTACATTTATTTTACAAATCAAATAATAAAAACGTATCTTGAGTAGTGGTGCACACATTCAACACCCAACACTTACAACTCACCAGATTTGGGATACGTCACGATGATGATATCATCTGGGCGAAAAGCAAACTCTTCAAAGTATTTCAGACTCTCTGGCGTGTGCACAGATGAGACCACGTAGACCCCCTTGTACACCGTGTATAACTCTTCCTCCGTCATAGTTTAAGGTGCAGAATCTCTGTGGATGAGGGAACTTATATAGTGGATGTGTGTGTGTGCTGTGCGATACAGGTATCGGGACCAGCCAGTCAGAAACAAGGGGGGCATTTTGCATGAATAAACAACAGTATATATGGACATTTTTGGGGCGGAGATGTGGGTCGGCTCTTCCGTCCCATTTTACTCCTAAGTGAAGCGTGAGAGCCTCGGAACTAGTCAAGGTCAGAATCACTTTTTATCTTCCACCTAACTTCACTCCTTTACTTTCCCAGGGAAGATTTCACACAAACTATTCTTTCCCAAAACAATCAAACATTGTACCATATTATTAGTATCAAACATTGTACACAGATATTGGTGCTTGAGATTATACTGGCCCCAGGAAGAACCTTGAAAAGAACATGTGCGTGCTGGTATCTGGGTCAGTGAGTGTATGTGTGTGTGTGATGGTGAGAGGAAGTGTGTGTGTCAGGGTATCTGGGTCATGGAGTGTAGGTAAGAAGGTTTATATATATAGGATTACTTTAAAACAGTCCCAAATAATACATGTTCACTTCAATACAGTTCAAGATAATACCCGTTTACTTTAATACAGTTTAGAACAATATCTGTTTACTTTAGGACTAACACGTAAACAACTCCATCAGAGCGCGGTGCAAAGTCTCTAGATGCGTCCGCCGTTCTTATTAAACATCCATGTAGTCGCTGTTTAGAGCACTTTCCCCACAGCAGCAGACGCACATTCAGGACGTCCGCTGGTGCATCAAAAACACGTGGATAGTGAAAGTGCAGTCGATTCTCAAAGCACCGCAGCCTCTTCTCCTAAGTCCTTTTGAATTCTCCTATCCACTATCCCTTAACCCCGTGACCTTTCACTCAGAGGTCAAGGGATAGACGATAGGAGCTGATTTGTGGAATATTCGACTGCAGCCAAAGACTCTGAAACTGGGGCTTTGGTAAATGATGATGATTGTAATAAACTACAAAGAGTATAGTTTATGTAAAGTGCTGTGAGATAACAATAAATATAAAAACTGATTTGATTAAAGAAAGGTTTGGACTACAGAGCTGTATAATAATGCATGTTATATTTTATATATATATATGTGTGTGACGACCCCTGCTTTACTCTCTCCTGCTGTGTGTGTGTGTGTGTGTGTGTGTGTGTGTGTGTGTGTGTGTGTGTGTGTGTGTGTGTGTGTGTGTGTGTGTGTGTGTGTGTGTGTGTGTGTGTGTGTGTGACGACCCCTGCTTTACTCTCTCCTGCTGTGTGTGTGTGTGACGACCCCTGCTTTACTCTCTCCTGCTGTGTGTGTGTGTGTGTGTGTGTGTGTGTGTGTGTGTGTGTGTGTGTGTGTGTGACGACCCCTGCTTTACTCTCTCCTGCTGTGTGTGTGTGTGACGACCCCTGCTTTACTCTCTCCTGCTGTGTGTGTGTGTGACGACCCCTGCTTTACTCTCTCCTGCTGTGTGTGTGTGTGACGACCCCTGCTTTACTCTCTCCTGCTGTGTGTGTGTGTGTGTGTGTGTGTGACGACCCCTGCTTTACTCTCTCCTGCTGTGTGTGTGTGTGACGACCCCTGCTTTACTCTCTCCTGCTGTGTGTGTGTGTGTGTGTGTGTGTGTGTGTGTGTGTGTGTGTGTGTGTGTGTGTGTGTGTGTGTGTGTGTGTTGTTGAAGCAAACACAATAGTGGTGGCTTAAAGCCCACCTCTGCTCCGCGCCGTTCGTTAGATGAGCCTGGTCAGATTAATAAGAGAAGGAGTTCAAAACACCGGCATAAAAGTTATAACAATAATCTGATTTTAATGGTAAAAAACACCAATACAAATTACAGAGTACTCCGGGCTCCCAGCTCTACTGCTGTGCGATACAGGTATCGGGACCAGCCAGTCAGAAACAAGGGGGGCCCTTTGCATGAATAAACAACAGTATATATGGACATTTTTGGGGCGGAGATGTGGGTCGGCTCTTCCATCCCATTTTACTCCTAAGTGAAGCGTGAGAGCCTCGGAACTAGTCAAGGTCAGAATCACTTTTTATCTTCCACCTAACTTCACTCCTTTACTTTCCAGGAAGATTTCACACAAACTATTCTTTCCCAAAACAATCAAACATTGTACACAGAGATATTAGTATCAAACATTGTACACAGATATATTGGTGCTTGAGATTATACTGGCCCCAGGAAGAACCTTGAATAAGAACATGTGCATGTGCTGGTGGGGGGAAAGTGTATGTGTGTGTGTGTGCTGATATCTGGGTCATTGAGTGTAAGTAGAAAAAGGGTTATATATATAGGATTACTTTAAAACAGTCCCAAATAATACATGTTCACTTCAATACAGTTCAAGATAATACCTGTTTACTTTAATACAGTTTAGAACAATATCTGTTTGCTTTAACCCCTCTTTTGATCTCACCCTCAGAGATCAACTTATACACAGCATTTGAAACATAACCACCGTCATTCTTGTCTACTGTCTGTTCCCCAACATTTATATAAATCCATCAGTCGCTGGGATTTAGAGCACTTTAAACCTTTAGGAACAGTCCACCATAACAACTTCTTATGACAGTGGAGGGAGACCAAAATATGTTAAAAACTCGTCCTAGTCGGCTGAGTCCTCTTGCTCGTCCTCCTCCGACGCGTAAGCCAACAAGGGCATTTGGTACGAAGGGGAAGGGGCAGCTTCTCCCTCAGAAAATGGGATATTAAAACAAAGTTCCTCAAAAAATGGGAAAAACAAAGTTCCTCAAAAATGAGATATTGAAACAAAGTTCCTCAAAAAATGGGATATTAAAGTTCCTCAAAAATGGGATATTAAAACAAACTCCACACCGGCTATATCAACCTGTTTCAGCGGAGAGTGGAGTCCCCTGTGCCGTCCTGGCTTGCCGTGTCTTTGTCCCCCCGATCCGCTGACGGCGGCTTCTGGGCTGCCTGCTAGAGAGATGTCTTCTGGATCCTCCTCCTCCGGCCCGCTGATGGCGGCTTCCGGGTCGATGCTGGAGAGATGTCTTCCCGATCCTCCGTCTCCGGTCCGCTGATGACGCCTCCCGGGTCGACTGCTGGAGAGATGTCCTCCCGATCCTGCTCCTCCAGTCCGCTGTGGCTGCTTCCGAGTCGACCTCCTCGTCGAGGGCCACGTCCGTCCTGATGTCGTCCACGGTCCTAGCAGGTGGTTTCCCCCCGCACACTGGCTCCAGCTGTCCCCCTTTCCTCCTAGACGGACGGCATGAGAGATCCGCTGGGTCACTCGGTCGGGGCCGGAGAGCCTGGGGTTGAGCCACTTTGTCCTGATGACCTTCAGCCAGACGAACTCCGCTGTGTCGGCCTCCTGGGTCCCTCTTTGGCGTCACCAACCTGTGTGGAGAAATCTGATACAAATCCCTCAAGCCTACGCTCAGGGCTCCTGGGCCCTCAGCTGTTTGACCCACCACTGCGTAGGCCGCTTGGAGCCTGTTGGTGGGGTGTCTTAAAACAACAGCCGTCTGTGAACAGGTTTTCTAAATTAATTGTAGACCTCCTGTCTGCCAGTGCAGCTTCAGAATCTTAATACTTGGACTGTGGCAACAAAACAAAACTCCAACATCTCTAGGTGAACCAAATAACATATTTCAATAGCTCTGAATTTCTGACAAGCATCTGTGTTATTTTAAATGAAATCCTTGAGATCCCATTTAAAATCTAAATATAATATGAACTGCTAATGTTTCTGGTAAAGAAACACACTAATGTTATGGATTCAAAAACAACCAAAATCATGATGCTGACAAAATGAATGATTTCCTGGTGATACTGCTTTTACCTGTCAGTGCTGAGATATTATCAAGATCTCTCACAGTAGCCTCTTGGCCACTGATGATACCTGTTATAACTCAATCAATATTAGAAACATGTCATCATTCCTCAAACAGTATCTTATCCCCAGATATGGAGCAGGTCAATTCTAAAACTGTCAATCAATGGTCAGATTGAACATCCAAGTTGGGGCAGCAGGTTCCTTTCAGTCCCTAAATGAAAAATGTACATTGTGAATTTTACACTCCCCCTTTTTCCACATGAACCTCATGTGTAACCATGGATTATAAGAAAATACCAACATTTTCCCAAATGTACTCATCATTTCCACAGTAAAACACTTCAGTGAAATTAAGTGTTTCTCTCCATCCTTCAGTCCTAAAAGAAACAGAATCTTCATGTTTTTAGTTTGAGTTTCACATTCTGCAAACTGCCACCTCCTGTGGAGTAAAATATCATCAAGTAGACTAGAAACGGGTAATAATATGTTAGTCCAAAAAACATGCTTGGTTAGTTATTGTTTTAGAATCATGCAGTTGCACTGATCACATGCAGACATACACTCACATTCACACTGTCAGGTGTAAAGTCAAGTTTGGTCAGGTTCGCCCAGAGTCAGTCATTGACAGTGCCTTCTCAAGTTACACTGTCGGTCAGGGTCAAAGGTCAGTTGGTCTCAGTCTTTTTGGCCATGTGTGTGCTCTGCAGAGACTTCAATATTTCAGCATAGGCCAGTATCCTTTGTCTACAAAAATCTGTCATATATGGAGCGCCATCATTAATTAATTCCCGATTACAACTATAATTTTCCAGATATCTCTAACTTTTCATCGGAACAGCTGTTTCCCACATTTCCTGAAATGTGTTAGCCAAAAATGTCACTTCCTTATAGTACTACTACTGCAGTTTATTAACACCTAATCTATATTAAAATGTCTAATAGATCTATTTCAGAAACTTGTGCATATAATTATTATCTTGAGTCAAAACATTATTAGGATCTGTAAAGTTCTGCCATGTATTTCATAACTCATATTAATTTATCTTCAATTCTGGTCCACTTAAAGAACAATGTTAACCTCTTTAACAGTGAGTGGAACCTTGGGTGTACGAACATGTAACAATCACTCCTTCCTTTATTAAGGATTTAAAAACAGAAATAATTTCATCAATGGTTTGTAGTTGAATTTAGGAATTATCACTTATGGTAGGTATGTTTTTACTTTTTAACATCTCTAAATGTCAGCCAATTACCAATTAAATGGATGTCCATTAGGAGGTGGTGACGCTTGTCTTTTAAACTCATAATCTGGTGCCGTGCGATCCCTGTGAAGCTGCAACTAAGATTTTAAAAACCACTGCAGGGTGGGTCGAGTGACCCATTCTCCCTATTGGTCGTCAATAATATGCACCTTTACAATGGGTGATCCAAGGCCCCACATTTGTTTACTCCCAATTATATTGCTTTTTCAAAATTAAATTAGCTGTTTTTAATTTTAATTTAATTTTAAACTCTACATTTTGAACGACAAACAACAATTATTTCCCCATAAAAAGTTCTCCTGTAGTAATATATGCCACAATGGTGAAACCAATACCTCAAATTGAAATACTATATTTTGTTTAGAACTAACTTTCCCTTCAACATGGCCTATATAAATAAATATTTGTCTGATCTTATAGAGATGTTACTAAAACTCTCCCTTTGAACTGATCAATACTGTAACAAATTAAAACACTACCAAATTCACACAATAAAAACTCTTAAAGAATAATTTGTAAACATGATAAAAATATTGAAGAATATGGTTCTACACTGTACTCTCCCCCTTTAGTGTGTTTTAGGATGATTCTCATTTTACTTTCACAACTTTTTATCTTTACTTATTTATCAAGTCAATTCAATTTCTTTAAATTTGGTTCTTTAAAATACATTAGGAGATACCTTGTGGAGTATTCACAATAACTAATCCTCTCTAGGATATGAAATCCGTTCATCTTTAAGCAGATACTATTTCCTTATTTATCTTTTGTTCATGATAACAATGGTATAACAACCACACGTTTTACCCATAGCTAGTTTCTATGTCAAGATTATTATGTGTGACATAATAATCAGATGTCTTGTTTGCTAAACAAGAATAATAAACTTTATTCTTTTCAGTATTCCAGACCATCATTTAAACAAGCAGCCTCTTATCTAAACACTAAGCATTAAGGTTTCTACACCACCCCCTGGGAAACTCTTGCACAATTATGCTGTAAAATCATTGCATCATTCCTTCAGAGTCTGAACCATCTGAGACAAGCATGTCTCAAGATCTTGTCATAATGAGCACTGTCAGTGATGCAGCTGTAGTCAGTGGCAGGGTCCCCCAAAAAGCTAGGACTGGCCCTGGTCAGTGGCCTCCAAGGAAACTCTCCCTGGCATTGGGATGAGGGAAGGAATCACTTGGCAGACACACGTTGTCCTCTGTACAGCAGAAATCCCCCCAAAACCGCAGTACCTCTTCACACCACTGTTGCCTTGACAACGAGGCACAAGCATAATGTCAATATCTCCTCAGAGATGCGTTCTTTGCACACTTCTTCTGTTTGCAGTGAGCAACTCTTCACCAACACACTGATTCAGAGAACCCAAAAGGTGGTGCACAGCTATCCAATGCTGCTGTAATCACAGCCATTCAGCTACTGAGAAAAACTCAATTTAAATCTCTCTCCCAACGGGTTACAAAATAAAACGGCTGAGGTCAGTAATGCTGAAACAGGTGAATGTTAAAACAAACTAATGATAGTAGTCTGCCTATTCTTTATTACTTCAGTTCTAAGTTAATAGGCAAAACAAGGAAACTTTCCCTAACCACAGATTAATCTTTTATCTACTTGGTTATTCTATTCATTTTCAAATTGTTTATCTAAGTTGTGTTACAAGCATGGTGAGGTTGTAACAGAATACACAAATAACTGTATTCAATCCGCGCCGTATTTGAAAACTGTAATGAATTAAAATCAATGTTTAACGACGTAATATAAGTTAAATATATTGTTAAGCTAATTACTGTTTTATTGTGAAGGCATCTCTGGTGAACAGCGGCCTGTGGCTTTTATTTTGAAAGGCCGTTCCGGAAATATACTCCGTAATGTGAACAGTGAGTTTGACTTCTAGAAACACGGAAAGTTACGATAACAATCGTTCTAATGCATTAAATAAAGTCATGAAAGAGACAAGGAGGGGAAAAGGCGTGTGGAAGTAAGCAATGAACTGAAAATGCCACCAATCCTCCGTTTTAACCATGGTTTTAACGTGATGGCGGACATTGAAAACCGAAGCGGGCATAAGCACCCCGTCATACACACACAAGATTCCTTCTGACCGACAAGAGCTCAAAAACCCTTCTGCTTATCACTAACTACTCTTTGTTTTATTCATAACCTAAAAATACAATTGTGGTGAATAGCTTGCGTCTTCCTACTCTCAAAACTTCTCATAAAACCACAAAGTGACGTAACTGTGTCCCACAAAAACGGCTAAAAACACAAATTATAGTTTCTTATTTATTTCAATATCTACCACCTCAAATCACACATTGATCAATTAATTTTCAATGTATTCACTCCAACTTCAGATCACTCGATCTTTCTCTTCTTCCATGATTGACTTCGTATCTATTATCTGACTAGGTTGATATGTGTTCATTTGTATTTATTAATACACTGGACAAATCTTGTCGTTACTTAATGTCCTTATTCTATTTATTTGAATGTTCTTAATTCAGACGTGCACACAGCATATGGTTGTACACCCTGTTCGCCTCCAGAGGGCAGCAGCTGACCACGAATGAACTTCCCAGCTTCTGCAAACCTTGTCTCCTGTTCTGCACTAAACTATACTTCTGCCCTTTCCTCTCAATTATTACACAGATTTGACGTAAAAAATAACACAATTTATTACAGAATTTCCCCAGCGAGTCAGCCGTGCAGGACTAGACTACCTCACGGAGACCTCACTGGTTCACTTTGCTAGGTCAAGAATGCTCTACTTGACTCTACACAAATATAACTCGATGCCCGGTCCGGAATGCCCTACCGAACTCTGAGCACCGACTTTGCTATTAGTGAGCTAAGGACTGGAATATACACCAGACTCTTACACACCCTTAGTGTCCTATAGGCCAGGAATATACACCTGACTCTTATACACACTTAGTGTCCTATAGGCCAGGAATATACACCTGACTCTTATACAAACACTTTCTTAAGTATTGTATTTTTTACCGTGACTAAGAACACTGAGAACACCGTTGACAACTCTAAAATTTTGTAGCAAAGCCAAATCACAGATTTTGGTAATCAACAGGTATCTGTTTTACCTTTGTATTATGTAGGACGTCCTGGTTTAGTTGTCAACGGTGTCCCGGGTGTCCTCCCCTGGACAGAAATTCGTCCGCTGGCTGTCGGTGGTCCTTCTAGAGACCAGCACTCATCACGTCGGGAAGTCACCAGATTGTTGAAGCAAACACAATAGTGGTGGCTTAAAGCCCACCTCTGCTCCGCGCCGTTCGTTAGATGAGCCTGGTCAGATTAATAAGAGAAGGAGTTCAAAACACCGGCATAAAAGTTATAACAATAATCTGATTTTAATGGTAAAAAACACCAATACAAATTACAGAGTACTCTGGGCTCCCAGCTCTACTGCTGTGCGATACAGGTATCGGGACCAGCCAGTCAGAAACAAGGGGGGCCCTTTGCATGAATAAACAACAGTATATATGGACATTTTTGGGGCGGAGATGTGGGTCGGCTCTTCCATCCCATTTTACTCCTAAGTGAAGCGTGAGAGCCTCGGAACTAGCCAAGGTCAGAATCACTTTTTATCTTCCACCTAACTTCACTCCTTTACTTTCTCAAGGAAGATTTCACACAAACTATTCTTTCCCAAAACAATCAAACATTGTACACAGAGATATTAGTATCAAACATTGTACACAGATATATTGGTGCTTGAGATTATACTGGCCCCAGGAAGAACCTTGAATAAGAACATGTGCATGTGCTGGTGGGGGGAAAGTGTATGTGTGTGTGTGTGCTGATATCTGGGTCATTGAGTGTAAGTAGAAAAAGGGTTATATATATAGGATTACTTTAAAACAGTCCCAAATAATACATGTTCACTTCAATACAGTTCAAGATAATACCTGTTTACTTTAATACAGTTTAGAACAATATCTGTTTGCTTTAGTGTGTGTGTGTGTGTGTGTGTGTGTGTGTGTGTGTGTGTGTGTGACGACCCCTGCTTTACTCTCTCCTGCTGTGTGTGTGTGGCCCTTTAAGGATCTCCCTTCCTCCCTATCAGCACTGATTGAGGGCACCTGGCTGCCGGTACCTGAGGACTGAAAGGCCCGAGCCAGAGTCTCGTTCGCGCTCTCTGCTGGAGGATCTGTTTGAGAGCAGCTACCTGATTTATGCTTTTGTTTCCCTTCATCTTAGTTTGGCATTCAAACACCTTGCACCACACCATGTTCACACACCCACACCTACACTACTGATCTTACTGATTAACACATCCCATCGTGGGAGCTCTTTTGTTGAGCGGTTATAATAAATATCTTTCCTTAAATCGTGTCCTTACCACGTTTGTTGTTCTGGCCAAGAGCCAGGCCATGACAATACACATTCATAAATGTTACCTTGCAAATGAACACACCGCATGATGTCGTGTCCTGCTGTTTGGGATGATCCAGGCTCTCGCTTGCCCATCTCCCAACAGCTGGGTTTGTCTTGCGGACCAGCGATCTACACAGTAAAGTGAACATGTATTATTTTAAACTGTATTGAAGTGAACATGTATTATTTTAAACTGTATTGAAGTGAACATGTATTATTTTAAACTGTATTGAAGTGAACATGTATTATTTTAAACTGTATTGAAGTGAACATGTATTATTTGGGACTGTTTTCAAGTAATCCTATATATCTTCTCACCTACACTCACTGACCCAGACACCAGCACACACACATATTCTTTTCAAGGTTCTTTCTGGGGCCAATTTAATCTCAGGCACCAATATATCTGTGTACAATGTTTGATTGTCTGGGAAAGAATAGTTTGTGTGAAATATTCCTTGGGAAAGTAAAGGAGTGAATTCAGGTGCAAGATAAAGATTGACTCTGTCCTTGTTTACTTCCGAAGCTCTCACGCTCTTTTCAGAAGTAAAATACTTTTTCCCAGAACTCTGATTCGCTGTATTGGACCCGACCAGAAGTGAATCCAACCAGTAAGAACACCTAGGGGAGTGAGCAGCCGACACAACTCTGCCCCCAGATATGTCTATGTATACTGTTGTTTATTCATGCACGAGGCCCCTGTTTCTGACTGGCTGGTCCCGATACCTGTATCGCACGGCGGTAGAACTGGGAGTCCAGAGTACTCTGTAACTTGTATTGGTGTTTTTTACCATTAAAATCAGATTATTGTTATAACTTTTATTCCGGTGTTTTGAATTCCTTCTTTTATTAATCTGACCAGGCTCATCTAACGGACGGCGCGGAGCGGAGGTGGGCTTTAAGCCACCACCACTGTGTTTGCTCCTACAACAGGGAACAGATAGATTATGTTTTGGACATACAATCCTTTTTTAAGTCAAGAAGAGCTGAATGTTCACAGAGGACAATCTTACGTTATTCAAGTAAAACAGTAGTAATCAGGAACATTATTTATGTGGCTCCCTTAATATAATCCTGAATGCATGAATTGTTCTAGTAAAGACATTACAGCTGATATTTGATTTACCGTGTTAGCTCTTTGCAGCGGCTCATCTGGTCTTTGGTGGCCCCAAATGGGTCCAAGAAAAGGGACCTATTTCCCCTCAGATACATGATCTGTGGAAGTGCAACAAATTAAACAAAGTGTCAAGTTTTAATAAAAACCAATATCTTGACCCATTAACATTTTAGATGACTTACAATGCGTGTCCAGTGTGCCCTGTGACAGACGGCTCCAGCTGCCGCATCATGTTTTGTCCGGTCCAACTGGAAAATATTTATACATAAGTACATACATATGTACAAATACCAGGGTTCGTACGGGTGCTGGAAATCCTTGAAAATGCTTGAAATTGTACGAGGTGTTTTCAAGGTTTGAAAAGTGCTTGAAATTGTAAATGCTTTACTTTGCTTTTTAGATTAAAAGAAAATAAAGAAGTCGGAGCGCGCTTAATTGCTTCGCTTTGACATAAAACAGCTCCGCTCAGGCCTTCCCGCGCTATGCGCGCGACCTGCAAGTGTTTGTGTTACGTGTGACCTGGGCATTCTGCTGAGTGATAGATGACAGTAGGCCAGGAGGTTGCAGTTTCAACGAGCGTTGGCTAGCAGAAGACAAATAGAAGCCATGGCTAAGACGAGGGTCAAGCCCACGAGTAGCCTCCTGCAAAGTTTGCAAAAAATAACGATGGGAGAGTCTGCGCTGACGAGCCACATGAAAGGTACGCCGTAGGAGAGCAACGTTAGATTAGGCTAACGTTGCATGTTACGCAGGGCCGGCTCTAGACTTACGGGGGCCCTAAGCGAGCTTTGGCTTGGGCCCCCCCCCCCCCCCCCCCCGCGCGTTCTCACTACACAACACGGAACCAATTGTTGTCTTATGATGTTAGCATAAGCACACATATTGTATAAATAACCATGTAAACACCGTGGACCTAATAATAATAAATGGAATGTATAAAGCGCCTTTCACGGGACCCAAGGACGCTGTACATGGTGGACAGACAAAATAAAACACCCCCTCATGTGCAGGCACCCAGCAGAACTGCAGATCTATACCGCCTCTGTGAAGTCTTGACAGGCTGTGGTTCAGCTCTATGAGAATGTCTTCTCTGGTAGTTGGTGTTGACTGTATGCTTTTTAATATGGACAATGAATCTGTGCATATCACCACCCTATCTGGTCTGACCTCTTCAACCCACTGTAGTCCTATTATTACTGCCAGCATTTCTGCTGCGTACACTGATAGTTGATCAGACGCTCTTCGATCGATCGATATTTTAAATTCTGGGATATATATACCAATTCCAACACACTCTTCCTTTTTCTTAGAACCATCTGTGTATATTTTGAGGTAGTTGTGATAATTATTCCTGAGGTACATACTTGTTTTGAATCCTACTTCATTTATTTGCCACTCTCTATTCTTTTCTACAATACTCATATCTATATTTGCCATTGGGAAAAGCCATGGGGGAACACTAGTGATGGCGAGATGAAGCTTTGAAGCTGGGTTGAACTTGCCAGAGGGCAGTGGGTGTGTTTGTGTGACTTTGCAGAGGGCAGTGAAAATGCTTGTGATACATGGAACAATTTTATTGGTTTTTGTTTAAAAACAATATTTTTTCGACAGTTTTCGGGCTTAGGCGATTTCTTTTCTTTGATACAACTTCTCCTGCCTTTTAAAATACCCTTTCACACGGGACTGAGGAAGCAGGTGTGCACACAAAAGTGACTGCAAGTTTATACAGGTTTGGATACACATGTTTTTGTGTCTGCCAGTAGTTCAGAGGGTCCTCCAAGCGTCCGATATTTGGTTCGGCCAGGTACCGTTGGACTTCAACAGTTGCGTCAGCTGTCGCATTTTTGGTCTTCCTGGACAGCTTAACAGTCTGATCCAATTTATGCCAGAGTTTGTTTCCTGAAAAGTATACACAGAGTGTCAGTGGATGTAGTAATTACTTCAAATTGCTTTCAAATTAATAAATACCTGGGGTTTCTTGTTCAGGTTGAGATGTGGATGGATTTTCTTGGGGCTGCACGGCTTCAGGTGTTCAGATCAGTGCACCACATTCAGTCACAAGCCTTTTTGTGGCTTCTGCAGCTTTTAAAGGGCTAAAAAATCCGATCAGTTTGAACCTGGGGTCCAGTAGTGTTGCCAATGACATTATGCTCATTGAATGGTGTGTGGAGCCTCTCTCTTAGCTGCCTTAATAGATGTTCTCCCATTTCTTTGGCCACTGCTACTGCGGTTTTTGCCATCTCCTCTTGAAGCATTTGCTCCAGCATTTTGAGGAGGGGCACAACCTTGGAACCAGATACATTTTTCTCCTCAGAAAGCTCAATGGTGGCATCATTGAATCCAGACAGCAGAGAGAGGCACCCACTTATGGTGGTGAACTCAGCAGAGGTCAGTGTGGTGATTTCCGTGTTCAAACTGGCTAATGCCGCACCAACTGGTTCTCTGAGGTCCACCAGATGTTGCAGCATGTGATAAGTGCTGTTCCAGTGGGTCTCCACCTCTTGCAGGAGCTTCAGTGTGGGCCTTCCCAATTGCCTTTGCACTGATACAAGATTCTCCTTTAACACAAAATTAAAGATGTATTTAATTGTCAAAGTAGCAGTAACATAAACATAGCATTATGATTATTCATTATTAACCAATGTAAGAAAGGTCAAAGCACATACCTTAGCAAGGGTGCTGCTCCTGAAATATCCCACCAGTTTTCTTGCCTTGGCCCGAATGTCACACAGCACAGGGGTCATGTCGAGAGATTTTTTGACAATCACATTTAGTGTATGTGCAATGCATATTGCATGACGTAGCTTTAATTCTCTGCCACAGGAAATCATATTGGCTGCACCATCCGTCACAAGGCAAGTGACCTTGTCTGTGATTCCCCATTCCTCCATGAGGGACGCTTTCACTCTGGCCAGGTTTTCAGCAGTGTGTGTTTGGGGAAATTGTTGCACTCCTAACAACACACAATTAAGACATGTGCTATCGTCAACAAAGTGGCAGGTTACAGCCAGATAGGCATCCATATTGATGGACGTCCACATGTCAGAGGTCAAACTCACTGCAGCAATCTTCTGCATGTCAGCTATGGCCTTGTTCCTTTCTAGAACATACTTGACATCCACCATAGCCTTAACAGCCTAAAAGAGGGGAAATCACTGGTTAATTGTCAAATGCCATGAAAAAAGAAACAGTTTTGCTCTATACATGAAGTCTTACACACCTGCCGTGTGGGGATGACATAGTTTGGATCCAATAAGGCCACAAATGCCCTAAATCCCACATCCTCCACAACACTGAAGGGCTGTGTATCCTTCACAATCAGGTTGACCAAGGCCTCATCCAGATCCTGTTGTCTGGTAGGCCTAGCTGGGGGGGGAAAGGGACGCTGTGTTAAGAATGATTATCTTGTAACTTTCTTTTATTTGCATGATAAAGTGAAGTTAACATGGTTACATTATAAAATATATTATTCCAAAATATTAAATGACAAACCTTGAGCAGGTCCACCTCCATGTCCCTCCTTGATCTCATGTATGGCACGATAATGCCTTAGCATGGATGAAGTATTGCTATTGTAACCCAGTTCCCTGGAGCACAATAAACACTTCACCTTTGAATGAAATAGAAAAATTAAATTAAAAAAATGAACCATACAAAATCTAACATAATACATCTGTTGTAATATACTATGTATGCAACCTACCTTATTGGGAGAAATCAGATCAAAGTGTTCCCACACAGGGGAAGTCCTTCTCTTCTTTGCTGGCTCCATTCTAACGAGTTGCAAAAATATCGTACAACCAAAACTGGCAAACGACAAGTGTTCTCCTCTATCACAAGGTTCACACATCTTGAATCGAATCCCATGGGTTTGTATCTGTCAGAAGCTCGCGCCAAGATCTGAAGCGCTTCCTGAAGCAGTCACGTGGTATCGACAGGCAGCGAGGCTTCGTTTGTCATCGATGACGTCACTGGCCCAAAACGATACAAGCCTCGAAACAGGCTTCACAAAAAGCTTCGGGGATTACTCGACACACGCTCCGAAGCCTCGGCGCAATACGTAACATCACTAGCTAACACTGTTAGCCAGTTCAGCCTAGCATGGCTAGCTCGATCTACTGAGCAAATAAAAGTACATCTGAGACCAGTATTGTGCAGATTAAAACAGTGCAGTGCATGTATTTTATTTTACCTTCGTCGTCGTCGTACAATTCACAGGCCACTGAATCCGCCGTTTCAGCGGCCTCCCACACCAGCGCGCCCGAATCGATGGTCGATGCTGTGCCGGAGAATGAGGGTCTGTGGCCGAGCAGAGCATCCAATCGATCATACCATTTACTGGTCTTCCGGCCGTTACCACTCTTGTTGTTATGGTCTTTTATTTTTTTGTAGTCCTGCTTTAGTTTCTTTATTTTGTCCCGGCATGAGTTTGCGCTGTGGAAGATTCCCATGTCGGCTAACTTTACCGAACAACGCTCGTACATTTAGCAGTTGGAAACTGCCTTCAGTAGAAGCTGCTGGGTCCCGTCCTCCGAGTAAATCGCCAGAAGCACCGACAAACAATCTTTTTAAGTTCAGCAGAAGGAAGTGTCTCCCCCCTGCTAGATGACCCAAGCCATCCTTTATTTGTCCCGCTTACCTATTAAACAGACTTACATAATAAAACATTTCGATGCACGCGTTATTATTAATAATAATAATTGAAAAATATATTTAAAACAAAACAAAACTCAGGGGTCACATGAAGAGGATTCTGAAATCATCTCCCCCACTTTGGGAACCCCTGCTTTAACAGACTGCACAAAACTGACAATAATAAAATACAAACACTCTTTGTGAGTTCAGCAGAAGGAAGGGATGGTCGTGTCTCCCCCCTGCTTGATGACCCAAGCCCAGTCACGCTGTGAGCAGCCTTAACCCGTGTGGTGTTCAGACCATGCATCAGGTCGTTGGTGTCCTTGGCTGCTGTGGTCTTGTTGCACCGATCTCTAATAGCTTGTTGAATATCCTAAGAACATAAAATAAGTAACACACCGTGTCATATTATCAGGACATGATTTGAAATAGCTCTATTGTGGTTCTAAGACAACAATTAAAATCATCCAAATCAACATCATTGATAGTATACTTATTAGACAATATGAAACTTACCAGACAGACAGCATTGGTGGAAATCACACCATCCTCCAAAGGCAGATGTGTTGTGGAAGACTGCATATTTAAAAAAACACACAATAATACTAATAAATGGACTGTACTTATATAGCGCTTTATCCAGTCTTTACGACCCCTAAAGGCGCTTTACATACTACATGTCATTCACCCATTCACACAGAGCAGTGCACCTTACTCTAGGACCTAACATTCACACACCGTTGGCCATCGGGAGCAACTCAGGGTTCAGTATCTTGCCCAAGGATACATCGACATGTTGGCTGCACGGGCTGGGATCGAACCCACAACCTTCTGGTTGAAAGACGTCCGCACTCCCTTTTTTTAAAATATTTTATTATAAAAATACACAATTTACATTTTTATAACATATTAACATAAAAGAGCCCTCAAAGAAAGGAACAGGGGTTACGTACTGTAACCCAGCTTCTATGAGTATAGGCGCAGCCCTCTAAGGCTAATCCCACTGCACGTGTGCAACACTGACAGACTTAATCCACGCCCACCTATGACGTGGGCCCCGCCTACAGACTCACTTCCGTATAAATAGGAAGTAGGCCCGTCCAACTGCTCCCACACAAACAGCTTTTCTTCAGCTATTCGCGGAGCCAGTGGGGCCCGAACCTTAGAGGGCTGCGCCTATATTCATAGAAGCTGGGTTACAGTACGTAACCCAGCTTCTATGAATATAAGGCTTCGCCCTCTAAGGCTATCGCTATTGGGTTAAGGGCGAAGCAGGATGTAGTCCACGCCCCACTGGTCCGTCACCAGAAGTTCAAAAACACATCTACTCAATTAATAACCCATGCGAAAAAGAAAGGAGCATCACAGTCCCTGGAAATATAGCATTATTCCAAATGAATATTCTCTTTAAGGGAATGAAGATGAATACCCGTCGTTTAAAAAAAGTAGAGAAACAAATCCCACTTGTTAAAACGATAAAAGAGGGGGAAAAGGGGCAGCTCTCTGAATGCCGATAGGCAGGAGAGAGGGCACGCCGTTTAGACCCCGACATTACTCACTCTGACAGAACACTCAGTACTGAGTGTGTCAGAGAGGAATGGGAGACATCCCTCAAATAAAAACGAATAAAAGAACGGGGAAGACCAAGATGCAGCATTGCAAATGTCTTCCACTGTCATTCCTCTGGTGCTGTGCGCTTTTATGTTTTCTGGGGGATCCACCCCAGAGTAGACATACGCCTGTGACACAGCCAGTGTGACAGGTGCTGTGCCGACAGAGGCTGCCCTATTGAGTGCTCTCTGTAATGCACAAACAGACGCTGGGACCTGCGCAACGTGGCTGTGCGTGCAATATAGCATGACAGCGCACGTACGGGACAGAGGAGAGGAGATGTGGCTTCTTCCTCTGATGTGTGAGGAGGAGGAAAGAAACCATCCAAAGTTATCACTCTCGATCTAAAAGAGCTTGTGATCACCTTTGGCATAAAAGCCGGGTTAGGGCGCAAAACAGCTGAGCTGCCATCTCCTTGGATCTGGAGACATGACGGAGCCACAGAGAGAGCAGACCAATCACTCACCCTTTAGCTGATGTCAGAGCCAGGATCAAAGCTACTTTGGCTGACAAGAACTTCAGGGGAACCTGATCCAAAGGTTCGAATGGAGCTTTACTCAGTGCACATAACGCCAAATCCCATTGAGGCGCCAAAGCGCGTGACACCGGTCTGAGTCTCCGTACTCCCCGTAGAAACCGTGTTGTCAGAGGGTGACTAAACACCGTGCTGATACCAAACCCTACGTGGCAAGATTAGATGGCAGCAGCGTACGTTTTTACCGTGCTATAAGCCAAATTCCTGTCCAGTAATGTCTGGAGGAACGACAGTACGTGAGGGAGGGGGCACCTAACGGGGTCCAGGCTTTTCCCTACACACCAGCGCTGGAACGCTGTCCATTTGGCTGTCTAGGAGCCCTGGTGGACGCCGCCCTTGAACCCTGAATGGTACTGATAACATTTTTAGAGAGGCCCAGCCCCTCTAAATGTTCCCGTTCAGGGGCCATGCCCACAAACGTTGGCCCAATACTGGGTGACTGCTGATTGCTCCCTCCACTTGGGAGAGAGCGTCCCTGCGCCACGGCATTTCCCACGGTCTCCCTGACAGCATCCGCTGTAGGCATGGAAACCAGGACGCTCCCGTGCGTTCCGGTGCTATTAAGATTGCCGTCAGTCTCTCCTCCTGCACTCGGTCCAGGAACCGAGGGATCAGAGGGACTGGTGGGAAAGCGTATAACAACACCTTGGGCCACGGCCTGTGTGCGAACGCGTCCACCCCCAGGGGGGGGTGGTCCTGCGTTCTCAGAGAGAACCAGAGGGCACACTGCGCGTTCTCGCGTGCAGCGAACAGATCCACCTCCGCTCTCCCGAACCTGCTCCATACCTGGGAGACCAGTTCGGGGTGGAGGCTCCAGTCCCCTTGGCAAGGACCTCCTCTGGACATGAGGTCCGCCCCTCTGTTCAACACGCCGGGAATATACACCGCTCTGATAGAGAGTACGTGTGTTTGCGCCCAACACAGCAGCCGTCTGGCTGCTCCGATGCAGATTTCATTGACTCCACCATGGTGTGGAACTGAGGTCCAAACAATCCGTCCGGACTGATTGGAGCCTCTATCAGCTCCTTCCCTGCACCCTCCGGTATAGATCCCTGCTGCAGCCAGAGGAACCGGTGGACCTGAGTCGCCCATGTCGTAATCCGCGCCTGCGAAACTGCGACTGCCGTGCTCAGGGTGAGTGCAGTGCTGGCCGCCTTACCGATCTCCTCAGCCTCCACTGAGGACATGGTGTCGGACTGCTCAGTGATACGAACCATGGAATTTACCAGCAATGCAATATTGTTTGCCGCCGCTGTAAGCACACTGGTGCATCCTGTCGGTATGTCGGGCGACAAACTGATCCCTGGAGGCAGTCAACATGGGTCGCCGTCCGGCAACCGTGCTGGCCTGCTTAGCTCCAAAAAACGTTGTGAGGCTCGGCTCCAGAGGAGGCACGGTCGGAAAAACTTTATCCGTAAATCCCTCCACCCTTGTAAGGGGAGTGTATGTGGATATAGGAGCCCTCAATGTCCTGGGGTTCGCTGCCGCTCCCTCCTGGTACTTCCTGATGGGCGTGAAGCGTGGCCAGATCGGGTCACTCTTGACCCTCTGATCCTGGGAGAACACCCCGGACATGTCATCCGAGTACGCGCTCTCCTGAGCTGGGGGAACTGGGAGATCTCGCCAGGCGGCTGCCTTAGCGATAATCTCCGGGAGCACCCGGAGAATTCCGCCAATCGACGGCAGAGCCGTGACGGCGGAGAGAGAGACCACTGGTCCGTGTGCCGGACCTAGACCGGGACCCCGCTCTGCCTCCTCCGTCCGGAGGAGAGAGATGATGGGGGAACCACCTGGTGATCCATGAATGGAGGGGGCGTAGTCATCCGACTCGTGCCCTCCACTTGGACCCAGGAAATCCAGGGACTCGTCCACGTAAGTAAGCCTCCTGGACTGCCCAATCATCCTCGACCCCAGCGGCAGCGAGAGCGTCCGCTCTCTGCTGTCTGAGGGCCAGAGGGAGCCGGGCACATAGTGAGCATGACACCTGTGGGGCGAGAGCAGCTCTCGCATGCTTTAACCCCAAGCAGGACTCACACTGTGAGTGTTTGTCAAAACTCATTATGTAGCCCGTGTCACATGAAAGGCAATTCCGGACGCAGCCCTGACTTACCTGCCCCATCTCCATCTTTCCACTAGAAACAAAGCTTTTTACGGGAGGAATCTTTGTTTTCTAATGTGCCTGCTACAGTGCTTCTGCTACTACGGAGTGCTGAAGAAAAGTGGGAGCAGTTGGACGGGCCTACTTCCTATTTATACGGAAGTGAGGCCGGAGGTGGGGCCCACGTCATAGGTGGGCGTGGATTAAGTCTGTCAGTGCTGCACACGTGCAGTGGGATTACCCAATAGCGATAGCCTTAGAGAGCGAAGCCTTATACGAAATAGAACTCCATGGCCTTTCAATCGAGCCCAAACAAATGGACATCATAGTAATCCTACCTCCTAAAAGTATAGGGAAAAACAATACAAAACATCACACAATCATCATATTTCAAAATGAAACCTTAGCTTCCATCATTCATTTCAATTAATGAGCACCCTTCCACAAAAACCTCCTTTTCCATGTACAGGGATAACAGTCCAATGTCTCTTTTTATCGTCCTTTTCATTCATAATGTTAATAATATTATTTATGGAAAGGATAATGCATTGAATTTGTGTGTAGGAAATAAACATACATTTCTGAATATGTTGTCCCATACATCTTCCAACCTCCCCTCATAGTGTGCAATGTTTCTCCTTAATTTAACCGCATGACTCAAACTGAAATTCAGGAGACTAACCTTGCACTCACTCATACCAAACAGCCATAACTCCTTCCAGTCCATTGACTTTATCAACCTTTCATTCCAACATCTTCCTATCATTTATTTTATTCTGACAAAAAAGACCCTTAATTGACTGCATTCAACACTCCCACCCTACATCACATTCTTTCTTCACCTCACTATCAAACATACTTATCACTAAATTATTAAAGATCCTGTTGTGCCTTAACAGGAAATCAAATTGCTCACACTCCACTATTGCCTTTCACTCTCAAATGCATCCTGTTAATCCAGCCCCATCCTGATACACTCCATTTCACCTGGTTAAAAACAAATATATGTACTTTTCAAATCAACAAAAAAATGGTATCAATTGGTAATGTTTCCTTACCTCACATTTGAAATACCGAAAGGAAGGGTTTCATGTTAAGTAGGTGTTGGAGCTCCGGACAGCTCTTTGCTACTTGACAGCTTTTCTTGCAAGAACAAGGGATAAGCAAACATGTCTCCGCTGTACATATTCAATGCACAGAGAAGCACTCCATGCCGACACACCGCAAGCTCCAGTCCCTCTTCGTCTACCTTGCTGGTGGACCTTTGGGAAGTCTCTCTGGCTGCGGACCACTCCCCTCCACAAACACCTCTTCCAGAGACCTAAAATATTGAAAATGGTTGATAAAAGTCCAAAGAATAATCTTATCAACATATTAAATAGAAGGTAACCTGTATATATTTAAGAAGAATTATGAACATAATTATTATAGTCTGTCATTTTACATGTTTGGTTGTCCTGTGGATATAGTCCACAAATCGTGTCACTTCTTCATCCTTGGCAATGAAGACGCCTTCAAATGTGGCCTTTTCCTCGGATCTAAATACAACATAGGTTTTTGTCAGTGTTTTAAGGTGTCAGGATAGTTGCTGCATATTACAGAGTTTTGTTATGAGTTAAACACGGAGATTAGAAACATTGCCGAGTACCTAGCTGCATGCTTGAGGTTTCCATCCACTGAAACCGCACGCAGGACAGATGAAGCTCTCCTCTTTGCAGATGTTTTCCACCTCAAGTCGGACAGCCTCCCACTCAAAAAACTTTCTGAAAGCTGTCTGCTGAGATCATCCCAGACTATTTCCAAAAAAGAAATTAACCATATATTCAGTGAAAAAAGTATGCAACTAACATCTTTTAAATCCACAAAACCAACAGATGATCAATACTGTAGGATACATGTAGTACTCACACGGCCAAAGCGGAAAGTTCTTTGATCCAGCATTCTTAAAAATGCCTGGCAGGAAAGTCCTGGTCCATCTTCATCTCTTCAAATGAATACAACACATCTGTTTCATAAATTGTAGAGAAGTGAAGCGTAGCAGGCCAGTAGCCACTCTGGATAAGATCGTCCAATCCAGCAGCCCAAGTGGCATCACATGTGACAACTCAACTCAGGCATGCTGAGATCGTGTCTTCCTAGAAAAAACGAAACACATCAATTGTAATGCAAAACGTAGAAAATAGTTGTATGTAAAATTCACACACACATCTATGGCACTTGTGTGTTGTATAATTGTTACCCCAGGTACCCCAGACCACGTTGATCAGATTATATTCCTGAACAAAAATCTGAAGAGAATGTAGATGCAGTTATGTTGAGAGGAGCCTTTCTGTTTAGTGGTTTTGGCTTAAATGTTACTCCTTTGGACTTGAATTATTGGCAGGTACATTTTACATTAAATGTTGTTCTTAGTGACTTGAATTATTGGCTACCTCATATTCTGTGTTAAGCTAAAAATGCTGTAAAAGAATCTGTTCAGAACAGGCCACCTGCTGCACCTTTTAATTCTCCATTGTGATACTGCACTTTATGTACTTACGTTCCAAAGGCTTGTCAGCTACAGTTTGCACTGTTTCAATAAATGAAACTCATTTTCTCACCACATCTTTTGATTCATTTTGTCCAGCATTTGCAAGCTGTAGACTCTCCGTCTAGTCAGAGCCATATATTGTATAATTGATGCTTTCAGTTTTCAGTTGAATTAATTCAATCCAAGTCAAGTCACTCACAAGATGTCACCAAAATCACACTGTCCCTTTAAAATCTTTCAGAAAATGATGGAAGTGTATCGAATCGAATCGTTGGCTGAATATCGTGATATGTATCGTATCGTGAGATTAGTGTATCGCTTACAGCCCTAGTCTGTAATAAGAGCATGATGTTTGTAAAAATACCGTTCAGTTGACAAAGACAGTCCAACCTTGCAAATGTTTGATAGCTTAAATATACACTTGCATTGGGGCAACTTAGTGTGAAATAAAAAACGTTTTGTCTTTGAATCATGAAAATAGATATCTTTTTTTATCATGGGTTTAAAAACTAAAGTATTGCTTTTAAAGATGAGATTTGTACTATGATGTTTCCAACTGATTTTGATAGTATCTGTCAAACTTTTTATTTGTACAGAATGTTGGTACCGATGAGGACTCTGACTCAGGTGGTGAATGCAGCGAATATGTCCCTTCGCAGAGCTCCTCGGACAGCGAAGGCTGCAGTAATGCTGAGGGTCCAAGTCAGCCGCCAGTCCAGATAGTTGCTGAACATCTCGTAAAAAAGATTGGCACCAGCCACCCTCAAAATGATAATGATGAACAGAAAGGTGAGGAAGATGTTGAGAAGGGGTCTAAAATAACAGTGAAGAGCTGCACCAAGGGAGACAAAAGAAAATGGGACAAAAAACATTACTGCATCTTTTGCAAACTCCCACAAAGTAAAATTGCACCACAGAGAAGAACTAGTTCCAAAAGCAACATGCTTACCTAAATCCTCCAAAAAAAGACGTCTGTTGTTTGATCAACTTCGCTATAAGGGTGACTACAACCACAACATAGCTGTTTTGCAGTCAGGACAAGGGGAGTTGGTGACTTCTAGGCAACCATCAGAAGAAGCGGATCCACATGGCTACTTGCCCTGCAACTATTGTTACGGCTTTTTCGTAAAAAGTGAGCTGTGGAAGCATGAGGTTTCCTGGAAAAAGAAATGTGGCCTACCTCAGGAAAAATCACGGAAAAGGAATAGAGTCCAAGCTGCAGCTTCGTGTCTCATTCCTGTCAAAGGAAATGAACAGAGAGATGTTCGAAAATACTTTCCAGAATGCTGCATGATGACGTGTCTCTGGAGGTAAAATCTGATCCACTTATCTGTGAGTATGGGGACAGATGGTTGGAGAAGCATGGTAGCGATGCTTCTAAAGATGGATATGTCAGTCAAAAAATGAGGGAAATGGGAAGGTTTGTCATAGCTGCAAAGACACATCGGTGAAAACACTTCAGGATATCTTGGTTCCTCCGATGTTCAAGTTGGCTGTTGATGCAGCTAAAAAGGCTTCTGGCTACACAAAAGCAAAGTACCGTTATGATCGGCCATCTCTTGCTCTAAAGCTTGGACACACACTGAAGACAGTTGGGGATATATTAATTGGGCAATACGTCAAGGGAGAAGATGAGGCAGCTGCCAACAGGGTGAGGAGCTTCCTGGGTCTAGTCAGCTCAGAGTGGAACCATTATGTTTCACATAGGGCAAGGACTAATTTAGAAGAAAAGAAATGATTCCTCTCGCTGAGGATGTACTCAAGTTTCAGAAATATTTGAAGTCCGTGGAGGAAGATGCAAGCGAGAAACTCACCGAAGGTCCTGATCCCAAAGCCTACAGAATGCTGAGTGAAACCATCCTGTCACAAATTATACTGTTCAATCGCCGGCGCCAAGGCGAGGCAGCTAAAATGCTGCTTGATACTTATCACAGCAAAAACACAGAGGATTTGAATGAGGATGTGATGCAGTGCCTTTCCAAATTTGAAAGAGACCTGAGTAAGGAGTTCACAAGAGTTGTGATTAGAGGGAAAAGGTACCTGTGCTTCTGACAAAGCGGATGACCAAGTCACTGGATTTCCTTCTTGCAAACAGAACGCAAGACAATGAGATTCTAGAAACAAACATCTTTGTCTTTGCTACGGCAAACTCAGACTCCAACATCCGAGGTTCGGACTGTCTCCGAAAATGTGCTCAGTTGTGTGACGCCAAACATCCTGAGACCCTGACCTCCACTCAGCTGAGGAAACAAATAGCGACTCTCATTCAGATAATGAACTTACAGGATCATGAGATGGAGCAGGTTGCTAAATTCATGGGACACGACATACGAGTACATAGGGAGTACTACCGCTTAACTGAAAACACCATGCAACTGGCGAAGATGAGTAAACTCCTTATGGCCATAGAAATGGACACCAACGTGTACAAGGGGAAGTCTCTAGATGACCTTGACTTGGACCTAGGAAGTGAGTATCTATCTCTGGTAGAACTGATATGTTTTTATCGGAAACTAGTAGATTAAAAATAATAAAATGTTTCTCTCTGTTTTAATTACAGTTGCTTTGTCTCAACACGATAAAGGGGGAACATCTCCTAGGCAACGAGATGGTAAGAAATTCACTACAGAACATCCCATTTCATTTAGCTAATGCTTTTATCCACGGAGGTGTCAGGGTTCATTATTAAAATGCTGGGCTAATTTACTGCCATTTTCAGTGACCTTTAAAGATCCTTTCAATATAAATTGCTCTAAATGTCTGTGTGTTTCCCTCTTTAATAGAGCTATCCAGAGCCAAAAAGCAGAAGCTTCATCCGGAACCTTGGGATTCATCCCACGACTCAGATGGTACAGTAGTTTCATATAAAGCTTTCTATTATATAATGCAAAAAAGGATATGACTCCGTTGATGTACAACAAACCGTCTTTCCTCTTCACCGAGATGACGAGCAAAGACGGGTTCTCGTGAAGAGACCAACAAAAAGTAAGACACATGGTAAGCTTGCTTGGTGCCTATTTAGAACCACATTTTTATTTAAATTGCATTAAACTCTTAACTGTACAGCCCTTGGTCTCTTGGTATTCACTCTGGAAACTAATACAGAAAATAGTACTGCAACTATTTTATTCTCACTACTACTGTTTACTATTGCTACAATGATTAATACTTTTACTGTTGGCATTTAAATAAGTACCACTTTTTAGTGTTACTACACCTTCACTAATTACTAAAATATAGGCTTTACTACTTTATACTTATCTTTCTAACATTCTTGCATAACATCACATTGTACAATCTTACATTGCATTTACTTTCTAACTTCCACTCACTAACTGCATTTTTTTTAACCCACGAGTCAGCCCTGTTGATGACTGCTAGCAGTTTAGTTCATTCTATGATTTGTTGACTTTCATTGAGTGATTGTCTTTTAGTTTCCTGTTCATTAAGGTTCTGCTACAGAAGGGAAACCAAAGAAGGCCCTGGAGTGAGGCAGAAAAAAAGGCTGTGTGGAGTCAACTTGGCAATTGGATTACACTGATGAAGGTCCCTGGTAAACAAAAGTGCACTGAGCGCGTAAATCAAGAACCTGCACTTAAAAATAGAAACTGGCGAGACATCAAAAATCACGTTCATAATAAGATTGAAAGCAAAAAGCGTGCCGAGCCGTGCGGGGCCCGTTTTTGGTTGCGTTTCCACTTGGCCTAGTACCGGCTAGCGGGTCCTAATTCACAGTTTTTCTGGCCCCATAAAATCGTGGTTCTAGGGCCAGGAACAACCGGGCTGAGTCGGGCTGAGTATGCTAAACTAGAGAGAGAATCGCTGGCAAGGGAGCTACAACTACAACAAGATGAACATATTTGACCGTGATTTAATTGTAATACACGTTTCTAAATTATGCCGAAGTAACAACATACTGATACCGGTTAGTAAAAACCATGAATTAATGCTTTGACAAGTCTGCAGACAGACGGCAGAGAAACACCTTTAAAATGCGTGTTTTCTAAATGGAGCTTGGCTAAGCTAATGTTATATATGCTCCGACCGTCCACACTCACAACAACGGCCTACAGACATAAATAAACCAGCGACTGTATTCTCCATGACTCAGACAGTCTGTGGTTTGTACTTGTTTAACTTCTGTCTAGTTTCTGAACAGATATGAGGAGCTGTGAGCTCTGAGGGCTAAGAGCTAACGGCTGTGTTGTTTTTCTGGGGCTCTCATTGAAGATGACTCCCAGACCCCGCCCCCTCCCAGCTCCTCCACCTGCTTCTCTTCCGTGGAGGGTCACCTCCCCTGCCCCATGGCGCTGCTGTGTGAGCTGTGTGAGACGAAGGGTGCTGGGAAGCCGCACTACAATGTTAAGCTGAGCCACGTGGGGGCCAGGGGCTTCATGTTCTTCTTTTATGATGTGTCCGTCCCCGGGATAACCCCGACTTCAAAGGGCTGGTCATGATCTTACCGAGACCCTCTGCCTCCGTCACGCTGGGGGAAGCTCGTCATGCTGCGGCTCTGCAACAATTAGCCCCCCCTCCTGACTCACCACCCCCCTCCTGCAGCACTGTTTGCTTTGTTCATGTTATTCACAGATTCAATGTTTTATCTTATTTTATCTGCATGCTTTTAGTATAGTTCATTGTTTGTCTTTCAACTGTAGCGTTTTATTTGTGCACGTGCTCCAGGGAGCGCATCACCTAACCTGAGCACAGTGCATTAACAGCAGAAAATACGATCAATAAAGGCAAATCAATTGATTTAAAGTGCGGGGAGGCTCCACACCAGGCACAGGTACATTCCTACATCCCCACAATAGTGACACTGATGGTTTAAAGTCGTTTCAGTGGGAAAAGAGAAACAAGTCTGATAACATCGGCTAAAAGTCTGATAACTGTGTGGTAAAAGTCTGATTGTTTCAGAGGCCCATAGTAATGATACAATAAACCCAGGGTATATGCAGGAATCCTGAAGTCACATTTAATACCTTTTAAGACCTTTTTTAAGACCCTTTCCATACATTTTAAGACCTCATCGCAACTTGAGTTCTAACCGGTTACATTGGCGACACTTTACCTCACATTTACTATATTGATTGTAAGATAGCTAAACAGAGTGCAGACAGACTGCTGAAGCCTCCTCTCCACATGAACTTCAACCTCTCTGTGAAGGTCAGGTTTAATGCAGTATGCTGCTTTGTTGCTTCTGTACTCTGTGCTCTTTCATTCCAGTAAAACTCCTCAGAAACCATTAGAAACCACTATTTGACCAATAAACAAAACATTGAACTATGAAATATATTAAACTTTGGTGAGCTTCAGCGGGGTAATGCCATATAGGAGCTCCCTCACAAATACCCAGGGGATAAATTGGGCTGGGGCTGTCCGGGGCTAAGCCCGGCACATAGGACGATGCTCTGACGTCATCACCCTCACACATTTGTCACATGTTTACAAAAAACGATATATATGTTAAGACTTTTCTCGTTCTTAATATAGACTATATTTAGGGTCCATATGTTGACTTCACTTTAAAATAGCAGATCTGTGGGACCGGATATAGTTTGGCTTAGTGAACATGTGTCTCTTCCTTGGAGGAGCAGCATCGCCCGGACTCCGCTGCTCCTCCGTGCCCCCCACAGACTCTCCCCCCCCCCCCCCACACACAGAGCGGAGCAAGGCAACGAAACTTAAAATAAGAAGCAGCGCTATGCATGGGGCCACCTTGAGGGGGTTTCGCGACATGTCGTTGAAGTAAATTAAAGGGTGTTTCATGTTGTCGTTGCTGTGGACCTTCTTAATACCTTGGAAAATGCCGTTTAATACTTTTTAATAGCCTTAATTTTCGCTAAATTGATTTATCAACTTAATACTTTTTACGACCCCGCGGACCCCTGAAACCATTTACATCTAAAAGTATTGATTACAATTCATTTTTAGGGGGAAAAGTGCAGATGAGGCATTTTGGGCAAAACACTTCACCCAACCCTGGTATATATATATATATATATACATTTCTAACTCTAGATTTACATTTAATCAATGATACAGCACACACTTTTGACACTTACCAAACTTTGCTCTCTCAGGTGTAGCTGTCTCAAAGAACCCTGAAACCCTGACTCTGGGAGACTTCAACAAGGATGGGAGCATGAGCTCAAAGAGACGAGGCAAAAGACAGGTATGTTTTGAGAATCCATTTAATTTGAATTTAACCTGAATTAAAAATATATTTGTTAAACATTTTATAATTGAACCAACACCGGTTGAGAAAGGTGGTTTAATATTTGTATATTTTTTAAAACATGCACATAAATGATCTATCTCCATGTTCTTTGAAAGACATCGTGTCTTCTCAAAAGTGTAGTCTGACTGTGAGAACTCTTTATAATGCAGTGTAATATAGAATGTGAATTATTACAAAACCTTTTTGTAATAATTATGTGGAGTTGGATATTTACCATGTGTGTTACACATATAATTGTGAAAGTGGAAAAATTGTCTTGCAAACCAGAATCAGAAATATTTTATTGGGTTACATTACAGTTGCTCCCTTTTACAATAAATACATAAATATATAAACATAGAAAAGTTAAAAGAAACATAGGAAATAAGAATGAAGTATGTGAGAATGTGGGCATTGTACTACAATATATAGCAACAGATAAGAAATATGTATATTGTAAATATATAATAGTGTAATAATAATAATGCTGAAAATGGGATCCCTGAGGGATTTAAATGGCCAGACCCGAAAATAAACCCCTTCATTCATTCATAGCTAATTCCCTGTATAAAATGACATTAAAACAAAGGATGTCTTAAACAAGTCATGTGTTTAGCCATTTCACTTACAATGACAAACTATCACCATTTTGTATTTACATAGGTAAAGAATGTGAAGAATGCTCCGACAGATCCACTACAGGGTCGTTTCTTTTTTCTAAAGTCATACGACGGACAGAAGACCAAGTAAGTTTCAGCAAACAGCTCTTTATGTTCTACTGATATCATCTATAATCTCACATAATCTTGAATTTAATGTTTAATGTTTGGAAAGTGCAAAGAATAAGTTGGTCTGAATACATTCACTTTGAACCCTTCTGGAAACTCATCACCTGGTGAAACCTATAGCCCTTTACTGATGCTCCACACAACTGATGTCATAACATGTTTATTTTAAATATGCATGTGTTAATTTTGGAGTGCATTCTTATAGAACTGACTAGTATAATAGAGTTAGAAAATACAGGAAATTAACAAAAGGAACTAATTGCCACTTGATGTCAATATTTCAACATTGGCTTTGCTTGGAACAAACAATATAGTTTATCTTATTTGAATAGTACTATGATGTAGACAACAATTTGTCCACTGGGCTTGTGGCCTAGGCAAAAGTTATTGCATTCACTATGCTTAAAAACGAATGAATGTATTTAAGTCTTGATAAAAATGAAATTGCCTATATGACTGGTAAGTCAACATGTACACTGTTACCAAAAGGTTGCCAGTTTTCCTCCAAACAAATTACATATGCTGAAAAAACATATGATGTTAATATGCTTCTGTTTCAGCAGATTGTTCATTTTTACACATTGTGAATGAATGGTGCTGTTGTCAATATATCGCTTTTTAAAATCAACATGCATACATTTGATGTAAATGTGTGGTAACTTGTGGCAGTTTTAAAAGAACATATCTTGCACTCGGTCAACAATCACCCATACAATGTGTTGTATTGCAGGTACTTCTTCAGTGGCGTCCCTGCAGAGCATGGTAAATATCCAATAATGTTCTACCTACATTTGTGGTGAGAGAAAAACATTGTTAAACAATCAGCATTTCTAACCCAAAATGAATGGTGTTGGACTGGTTACCATTATAGATTTGGCTTCCTTGTATAGGCTTCTCAACAATGTATAGATGAAGCAGATGTCCAATTTTACAATGGAGCACAGTTTACTTAAGAATACAAAAAAAATGCTTCATCCAAAAAAGCTTTCCAGCGTGCTTCCCTTTACTGGCAGGAGTACTCTGTATTTCCACTGTTGAAATGCATTTGTTAAAACTCTTAACGATGTCGATTTATTCTTTGCACCAGTAAAATGTGGTATGACAGCAATTCAAATAGATGTATTTATAGTTATTCCTTCTGAGATATTTGGATGATGCTGTGCTCTTTTTAAAAAGACAGATTTTCCAAGCCCATTTATTGTGGATGAGCTTGATGTTATTAGGCTGTTAACGCAAAGTAAGAAGATAACATTAGTGTTTTTTTGTATTTGTGTCTTATCCCTTAAACCAGTGGAACACGATGGAAGAATACATGGGAGCCCATCTCAAGCCTTGAATCAGCAACTGAGGTAAATGAATATCTTGAAGAATAAGCCCTCTAGCAATAGGGAAAGTCAGTATTCTGTGTTTAGGGAGCCAGCGGATTCGGAGACAGATCATCAAATATATTAAAGAGTCAAAAGTGTCTCCAAAGTTTGTGATGTCAACGTTTTCAGATCTAATATCTGAACATATAGGTAACATTTTTGGTCAACAAAAATCTGAATGTGTTACCCTGTCTAAATACTATTGAACTACTACTTTTGCAAATAGGCCTATCAACATTTAGTATGTGGTAAAGAAGGATGAAAAAGAAGGCAAAACAACAAAAATTCCTCTCATGATGAAAGCCAGACTATTCAGATGCATAACTTTGTATCCATAAAGTATCCCATACTAATTTAGCTGTTGTTGAAAAAAGTACTTAAAATACCTTTGCAATGTTGACATAATATACATAATATCACCTACAGTACCCAGTGATTATATCTCCAAGTATCTGAAACCAAGGCAGACATACAAGTCAGTTGGATTACATTAATCATTCCTCTGACTTCTTGAATAGTGATGAAATGCTGACAAATGTTTTTGAATATTTAACACCATATAGAATGCTTAAGTGTCTGTTTTTGTTGTTCCACAGATACATCCATGATGAGCCCTTTTGAACACCACCCCTCGTCCAAGACCTTTTCGGTTCTGAATAAAAGCACACTGTTTGATTATGTATTTGTTTTTATCTTCTGTCAGAAGAAGTATTGCTATTGTTTTACATAGTATATCCTTTAACAGCCAGAATTATTTCTGGAAAATGGTGAAGGTTTGTTTAAGAGAAGGCTGTTCCTGTAATGAGAGTTCACATTTATGCTACATTGAAGGGTGGAATTGACTACACATCTTCAGAAACATAATTTGCTTCAGATACAACTCATAGCAATATGTTAACCATTAAAAAAGCCAACTGCATTAGTTAACAAACACTAGGTAAAGTATTTTCCTTCAGTAATGAAGATGTAATTCCAATGTAGACACACCTGGGGTCGCTGTTCAGACTGTTAGGCTGAGCCATGCATTGTCTGGACCGTAAAAGGGACGAAGAAGACGAAGTGAAGTGACGTACTTCCGGTTGAAAATGAAAATATTCCCAGTGCAAAATCAAATCGCTAAATAAACAGATAAAACACTGGCATGTAATTTACGTTAGAATACATTTAATGGTTTTGAATAAGCCACAGTGCCTTAATGTACCAGCGGAAGAGGCTGTTTGGATGATAACAATTTAAAAGTGTGTAGTTATGACATGAAACGACTACAAAGAATACGGTGGTTATTTACCCATTAACCAGCATATTAACGGATTTGGTAAACTGAACAGTGAGCCGCCAGCCCGAAAATAAGTTTGCTCCAAAATGATATTAACAAATTACTATTATCATTATTATAAGCAAGACAATAAATGGCAAATATATGGAACATAAACGTATTTGAGAAACGTTCATAACAAACGTGATGTGGGAGAAAATAGGTTTCTAGAAGATATGTAGAAAATAAACGTATTTGAGATACGTTCATAACGAACGTAACGTGGGAGAAAATACGTTTCTCGCTAAACGTAATTGAGAATGCAGTTTAGTTCTGTGGGAACGTAATTTTTAGGAGACAGGGTTTGCATTTGAAACTGAGATGATTCTCGAAAGAGCCACTGAAGATTTCAAAAAGAACGGAACACCTCTGACCAACGCAAGGGTCAAGTCAGACATTCTCGAAACGCTGGCTAAAACTATATATACATATACAGCCTATCCATCAAGTGCACAGAAAAGTGATGTTGCTGAGGCCCTTGTTAAGAAGTATCCTTTTCTCAAGGAACCCGGCTCCTTCTCGGGATACTATGGCTGGCAACAAAGCATCAAATACAAGATGGCAAATTACCGCACCAAACTCCGAGGCTACAGTGTTCCTGAGGTGATGTGCAATGCACTAAAACGTAAGAGGCCTGCAGATCAGAAGTCTGCAAAAAATTTCAAAAAGCCACAAAAGGCAGAGTTAAACTACCCCCCCCCCCCTACCCAGCAGGAGAGGACGAGGAAAGTCAAGAACAAGAAAGGATTCAGTTGCTTTCGGAAGTAATGAAAAGGGACAACAACAAACTGATAAAAGACAAAATGGCAAAAACGTTTGCACACAGAAGAAACGAAATCATCAACCAATCACCCAGTATAGAGGACATCAAAGCCAGATGGCCCGCTCTATTAGAGGCATCTCATGTGAGTTGCATTATAATGACATGGTTATACACTTTGGATTACTATAGTTTTAAATAATCCTTGGAAGTGCAATTTTGTAAGAACAATATACTTGTACACTAATATTTGAAGATTTAATTCTGGTTGTATTTGTCTTTTAGATCCAGGATGAGTTTCAGAGAATTACAATGGTGCAGCTAGATTCAAAGTTCATGTCCAAGCTGGATGAGCACACTCCCAAGGCTTCTGAAGCGTTTCCACTCCAAGGGAGGCAGCATGGGCTATTCTCCTCATGGTATGCTATAATGAGTATAATGTTTGCTACCTGGTTTTTGAAATGTTTTGTAAATGTTATTAGATTCAGAATGTATTCAAATTCATTACGTTTAGTTGTTGACATTGTGTATAATCAATAATGTGTTTATTTCCCATAAAATACAGAACATTATAGCCATCATAAATGTAGACTTTATGGCAAAACGATTGAATTCCTGTAGATTGGACATGAGCACATATTTAAAGTGGTGCACATTTTGCTCACTACCAAAAGTTCAGGTTTGAGACTTGCCAAAAAGTGCTTTGATATCGCTGATTCTGTATAACGTTGTTAATGGGATACCAAAACCCGAGACCTGCAATGGTTATGTTTTTAACAGTTGTTTTAAGCACACAAAAAGGTAGGCTGGATTAGAAGTGACGGGAAGCCTTTCATTAAACTAGTCAATCACATTAAGCACCCTTAATAGGGATTTAATAGTTATCTAAGGAACCTAGGTAGCTTTGACACATTTTAGTTAAATGGACGAATTTTACACCATTGACTTTAATAAAGTTTATTTTGGTCATTTCAGGCTCCAAGCAATCCCAGCATGGACATGAGCAGAGGTCTTGTAATTCGGTGTCTGATGGTGTACCTCCGGGAGTCCACAGACCAACTCCTAAAAGAGTATGATGGAAGTTGAATTGTTAAAATATAAAAAGTGGAATTGAATCTCTTATTTTTCACACATGTAGTCGATTCATGTGTTGACAGGAAAAATGTGCGTGCAGTCTCTGTTCATCTTAATTAACTTAATAACCTAAATAAACTCAACAATTTAATTGAATGAATATAAATTGTATGCTATTAATATAAATATATATTTAGTACATTTACTATCATACAACAGTGATAGGTATTAATGGATTATAATAGACAAAGAGGATCAAACAAAACCACAGTCTGTGGAAACCTTAACTAAAAAATGTTTTTCTATTTCAGGATCCTGAGGAAGACAACGGGTCACAGGACCTGATTGCAGCAAGGATGACGATTTACAGAGCCAAGAACAATGCAACCGAGGACATCGGTATCGTGGTGGAAGGCATCAAAGTCCTGACTGCTCTGGGGACTTTTCCAAGGGCTTGCTCCTTGCTAATTGGGTTGGCATACGCATTGAATCTGGCGTATCCCAAGGAGATCCGGCAAACACTGGAAGTGTTCCAGAAACTCTTCCTTGAGCTGGATTGCTCAAAGCTGTCTCCAAAAGTAAACACCCTAAAAAACAAGCTACTGGCTTAAGGGAAAGGGAAATGTTAAGGCCGTGTTAAAACTGTTACGTGCTGCTTTGTTAGAGGCTTGCACTGTTGTGTAGAAAGATCTTACTTTAAAGCCTACTGTGTTCCTGTCTTGCTGGGGTCCTAGTTACATAGTGTGCCCTGTTTCACAGGCGGACAGTTTTACTCTTATGCACAAATCATTGGTATTATTTGTTTTGTGAACTTTTTATTGTTTTCTTGTTGCCCTCACAGAGGGACTTTTAAACACAGATTCTAATTATATAGACAATAATACAAAAAGAAAAAACAGAGTTAAAATATAGGGAATCCCTTTCCTAAGACACCATTTATACACATCACATACATTCATACATTCCTAATCATCTACAAATGCACCAAGGTGTGCATATGTAAAAGCTTAATTTACATTAATGATAAATAATTCGTATTCTGCACAAATAAATATACCTGCTGTAAGTTATATGCTTGGTGGTTTGTCAACTGAATGTGTATAATGTCTACCAATAAGAAGGTGATTGGATTAGGTATAGAAACAAAGTGACATCTAATATGATTAAGTACATTTTAATTAATTTCAGAAAAAATAGTGATTGGATTAGACATTGAAAATGTATGGCAACAAAGTGACATTTAATATTATTAAGTAAATGTAAATCAATTTCAGCCAGATATTAAGTAAATATAAATTGATTTCACAAAGATATCCAGAACATGTTAATCATTTTTACCCACATTTTTAATTAATTCAAATCAATTTATCTTTGATAATTAGTAAATATAAACGAAATTCTACCAGATGTTTAGTAAATCTAACTTAAGTTTGTTCAAATAATTGCTTAATTAAAATGAATACATAACACATTTTGACTGTTTCTTCAATTAACATTTACTTAAAGGGGGGGGTAGGTAAGTTTGAGAAACCGGCTCGAGATACACTTTTTGTTATATTCCATGGAATGCTCTTAACATCCCGATAGCAATGCATATCTTAAGTGCTTTGACAAAAAATCCATAAAAAAATTTCATCTGTGGAAGCCGTAATACTGTAAAAAGTACGACCAATCCGTTTAGCCGGATTGCCGCCCTGTCTGTCAGCCTTCCATCTCGTGCACGCACAAATGTATCTCGTGCCCTCATTGGGCGTGCCGTCATTGGGCGTGCATTGCAGCAGTACTTAAATGACTCGCCAGCAACAGGCGGCCACTTTCACCATGGCAGAGTTAGGTTCAACATCGTCTACTGGTGGCAAAAGAAATAATGTAACGGAGCAAATTAGGAACAAAAACAAAGTGGAAACTAGGAGAATTCAAACCAGAGTCAATATCGGAGTTGCTTTTCAACGATGGCGACAACTGATGCAACACACCTATGGGGGTTATTCCCTATCTTTATTCAAGAGCGTGGTATTTAAATTTGAGAGCATACTTTATGTATTTATTTCCCTCAAACCCTGTCCTCGCACTCAAATAGTGCCTGCTTGCACTTTGCTCTGCTTCTGCTCAAACTGTACGCTTGCACTCAGATATATTGCTGCTTACGGATTTTTTCTGCTCTCAGATTTATTCTCTGATCGCTCGAAACTTTTGTGCAACAATCCTGTCAAAATCCCTCAACCAATAGGAGGCCAGGTGTCCTTGCGGGTGCGTTCGCTTTACTTATTACAGCGTCCCGTAAGGGCGGTTACTCTTTGGTTTGTCTTTGGTGCGATGACAGGGATTGAGTGAAGGAAATCAATAAAGTATGCTCTCAAATGTAAATACCACGCTCTTGAATAAAGATAGGGAATAACCCCCATACACACCGAGCTGAAATCTGACGCCGTGGTCGCTCTTTTTCTCTTGGACAGGTAATTATCTGTTTTGTATGGTTTACAATTCCCCTGAACTATATAGCCAACCTAAGTCATGTGCGCGTTCATGTGTGTTGGAGGAGGTGCTCTGTAAGGAAGTCTGAAGGAAGGGGCGGATTCTTTTCGGCTGTGTACTTTCAAATTTTAGTGCACTCGAGCCGGTTTCTCAAACTTACCTACCCCCCCTTTAATATAATTATATTTTATTAACTCAAATTTATTTAGAACTTTTTAATCAAATTGTTGTGTTTCGAATTTAATTAATTATATTAAGTGTCACTTTGTTGCCACAATTTTATTAAGTAACAACTCATTCAGTCTGTTCTCCACCATCAGCAAACTTCTCAAACCCTGTGACAACGCCACCTCATCCTTCACCACCGAACAGTGCAACTCCTTCCTCTCGTTTTTCCAAACCAAAATCAGCAACATTTACAGCAATCTGACACCCTCATCAGCACCCCCCACCTCACAGCCCCTGTCCCACTTCTCCCCTGTGACCCCCTGTCCGACTTCATGACTGGAATTAACTCCACCTGCACACTTGACCCATGCCCTCCAAATGTGTTAAAGAGAGCCTCCCTGCCATCTCCCAACTCATCGCCACCATCATTAACTCCTCCCTCAGACCTGGATCAGTTCCCCCCTCTCTCAAACTGGCTGCTGTCACACCCATTCTCAAAAGACCTGGGTTGCGTTCCAATAGTCCATTTAGCTCAGGAACCTTCCTAACCAAGTGAAATGACCCGGAAGTACGTCAGTGGTGCAGATTATTATCATCTGATATTTGGGAAGTGTGTTACATTTGAAATGGCAGAAAGTCTTGTTGCAACTTCCAGATATTAAAAGAGGCCCCTTGAGTTTCTCTGGAAATTATCAATAGTAGCAGTTAAGTGAATACTGTTTAAACAATACTTGTGTTTTGTATTGATTTCTCTGTTTTATCCTTTCATAAATGTGAGGACTAAAACTTGCTCAAACATTCTGGGGTGCTTGGAGTAAACAGGTTGTATTGCTCTGTGGGGGAGGTGTAGGTTTGCAGGGCAGGAGACTAGGTGGGGGAGGGGATATTCTTCTTAAAGATTTCCAACATGTCAGTGAAGTCTACATACTTTGAATAGTATATGTGTGTGTTTAATTACTTTGTATTCATAATAAGCAGTCTGTGTAACCAGAAGCTGGAAATATGAGAGTATTAATATGTATTATCTTTGTGAACAAGAGCATATTCTTTAGACCCAACTCAGGCCTCTGGAATGTGCAGAAAAGTGTGTGTGTGAAACCGGATGTATTTTTGCTTCAAACTGAGACTGTTTGCGGGTCCTCTGCTGGCGCGCGCTGATACGCTACGAAAGCCCATCGTTTGTATATGGGCCAATAGAGGACCTGTATGGGAGTAGCATCCACACAGCTCCTCCCGTTGTTTTTACAATATCTCCTGTGGAGTCCTTGCGTCCGGTCTATTTTGCTCCTGCCGTCAAGATGAGAAGTTCTCCCGGCATTTGGACCAGAGCAGGGGGTGGGCCGATACCCCTTTTGAGAAGTGTATTTGTATTCTTACCGTTTATCATTAAAGCAGATTATTGTTTAACCCCTATCCTGGTTGTTTTGGGTTTTCCTTCTTTTAAAGCAAACTCATATATGATCGGCGCGGAGCAGAGATATTTGCTACAACCGTGGCAGCCATGATAAGTGCCGTTCCAATTCTCCAAATGAAAGGAAAGGAGGTTTCAAACTTCCTTTATAACCTCCTTTAGCTTAGGAACCACTGGACCTCCCTAACCGAAAGGAGAGGAGAAAATGCTGCCCCACAATGCCTTGCAGCCGCAGCATTTGCCGTCACACAACAGTCGGCCGTTCACGGAAACAACCAATTATGACGGAGAAATGATATCATGAAAGTTACGGTGCTTATTAAGCATTTTAAAACGTATGTGGTAAGTTGCCAAAGTGCATCAGTATTATAATCAAAGAGAGAAATATGAACGTTAGTTTTTACTGAAATGATCAAATAAAGTCAACATTTCACAGTCTTTACTGAGCTGTGTGGAGTTTGTTCAACTTTTAAAAGATGTTTGAATGGTGATATACACAGTGATAGATGTTAAGGACTAACGTTTATAATAAATACATCTGAATTGATTTTAAGATCTTTTCATCAATCATACGTATTGGGATCATTTGTATTAATGTGGACCGGAGGGAGAGGGTGACGAGCAGAAGTTTCACTTTCCTTTGTTATTTCAATTCCAACTTTGGTCATGAAGAATCTGTTTCTCTGTTGTCCACGTTCATAAAGCCTAAAGCAACAGCATCAGAGCACGGTGCAGAGTCTCTAGATGAGTTTACAGGAGTCCCTCGTTCTTATTGAACATCCATGTTTGTAGTCCGCTGTATAGAAAACTGTAGTTTCCATAGTTTCCCCACAGCAGCAGACGCACATTCATGACGTCCGCTGGCGCATCATAAACACGTTGGATAGTGAAAGTGCATTCGATTCTCTAAAGTACCGCAGTCTCTTCTCCTAAATCCTTTTGAATTCTCCTATCCACTATCCCTTAACCCCGTGACGTTTCACTCAGAGGTCAAGGAATAGGAGATAGGGTTAGAATTTAGAAGTTGATTTTTGGATTATCGGAACGCAACCCTGGACTCACACCTGACATCATGTCCAACTTCCGGCCCATCTCAAATCTCCCCTTTCTGTCAAAAATACTTGAACGTGTCTTTGCCTCACAACTTAAATCCCACCTCAGCTCCAATGACCTCTTTGAGCCATTTCAATCCGGTTTCCGATCAAAACACAGCACCGAAACGGCTCTTCTGAAAATCACAAACGACCTCCTCCTCTCCTCTGACTCCGGCAACCTTAACATCCTCCTCCTCCTCGACCTCACCGCAGCATTCGACACCATCAACCACACCATCCTGCTGTCCCTCCTCGAATCATCACCGACACTGCACTCTCCTGGCTGAAATCCTACCTCACCGACAGACATCAGTTTATCAACATCAACAACTGCACCTCCTCCACTGCTCCTCTGTCCCAAGGCGTCCCCCAGGGTTCGGTGCTTGGCCCCCTCCTCTTCATCCTCTATATGCTCCCCCTTGGCAAAATCATTCGTCGCCACAACCTTCAATTTCACTGCTACGCCGATGACATCCAACTTTGTATCTCAACAAAAACCATCACCCCTACAACACACTCCACTCTCACCAACTGTCTCTCAGAAATAAAAGCATGGATGCAAACAAACTATCGCCAACTGAACAGTGCCAAATCAGACATCATCATCATCGGCCCCCCATCCCGTATCAAAGACATCCAGAATTTCAACTTCACCATTGACAGCCACACTCTATCCCCCCCCCTCACATCCGCAACCTCGGAGTCATCTTCGACAGTCAGCTCAAATTCAACCACCACATAAATCACATCACCAGGACCGCCTTTTTCCACCTCAAAAACATTGCCCGTCTCCGCCCATCACTCTCCTCCTGCTGAGACCCTGATTCATCACTTCACGACTCGACTACTGCAATAGCATCCTCTACGGCAGGGGTGTCAAACTCAAGGCCCGGGGGCCACATTCGGCCCGCGACTTCATTTTCTGTGGCCCCACAAGAGCGTGCAAAGAATATAATATGTTTATTATACGGTTACATGCTACTTTACAGAAGCACGTTGCCCATAAACTACATGTCCCACAATGCATCTCAAATTAGACTTTTTTTCTCAGAATTTGCCTTTTTTTCTTCAAAATATTCACTTTTCTCAGAATTAGATTTTTTTTTCAAAATGTTACTTTTTATTTCAAAAATATTTTTTCTCCAGAACTTGGCTTCTCTTTTTAAATCATTTTGTAACATTCTCACTGAAGAGACTTGCAATTATTTGCCCTAGACTTCTGCTTTCAGGTGAGGTTAATTATGAAGTTATTACCCTATCCCATAATAATCCAATGCAGAGGAAATAATGTAATATAATACATTATTTTATATATATGATATATTTATATATGTCTTTTTATATAGTCTTAAAGTTACAACCGGCCCTTTGAGTGCAACCATAATGCTGATGTGGCCCGTGATGAAATTGAGTTTGACACCCCTGCTCTACGGCATACCATCCAACCTAATCAATAAACTCCAACATATCCAGAACTCTGCTGCCCGCCTCCTCACCCACACCCGCTCCCGAGACCACATCACTCCCGTCCTCCAGAACCTCCACTGGCTCCCCGTCCGTCAAAGAATCAACTTCAAAGTCCTCCTGATTACTCACAAAGCCCTCAACAATCAGGCCCCCCCCCACCTCACAGACCTGCACCACCACACCCCTTCCCGCTGCCTCTGCTCATCAGAAGCCAACCTCCTATCCATCCCCACCCGCACCAATCACCGGACCTGGGGGGACAGAGCCTTCTCTCTCTCGCTCGGGCCACACACACACACACCCTCCCGGTCCTCCCGATGGCCAGTCGGTGCCTGCCGGTGAGCGTGGAAGTGTGGTCTGCCACAAGCGGACGGCAGGAGCGGAGCTGTCAGCATCAGCTTGTAGATGGTATTTTAAACTCGATGCGCTCTGAAACTACGGGGCGGCCGAGGACAAAAAGTACACATGCGTTAATCGCGTTAAAATAATTAGTGGAGTTATTTTTTTTTTGCTCAGGAAGACAGGGGAATTCAGACCCATTCTAGATCTCCGCGGCCTGAATCGTCATATTTCCTGCAGGAAAGTCTGCATGTTAACTGTGAAACAGTTACTAGGGCTTGTGCAGCCAGGCGATTGGTTCACCACCATCGACCTGAAAGACGCGTACTTTCATGTGGAAATTGCTCCAGAGCACAGAAAGTATCTGCGTTTTGCCTTCCAGGGGATAGGCTGCCATTCGGCTATTCCCTATCCCCACGCACATTCAGCAAATGTGTGGCCACAGCGCTTCAACCGCTGCGCACGCAGGGCATGAGAGTTTTCTTTTACATAGACGACCTCATAGTCATGGCTGGGTCTCGGGAAACAGGCAATGTTTTGCACAGCACAATTGATCACACACCTGACCAAATTAGGTTTTGAGATCAATTGGAAAAAGAGCAACCCCATACCTCACCAACAGGCGTTGTATTTGGGTATGGTGCTCGATGCAGACGCGCTGCGTGCCACCCTGTCAGAGAGCAGACGTGCGTCCCTTCTCCGGGCGGTGCACAGGCTGCGACAGGGAGCGACAGTGACAGCTTTTACTGTCATGCAGACACTGGGTCTCATGGCGGCTGCTCATATGGTGGTCCCGCTGGGGTTACTACATATGCGCCGCCTGCAGAGGTGGTTCTCCAGCCTGTGTTTGGACCCCAAGAGGCACAAACGACGGCTGGTGACCATCCCCCCCTCAGTGGAGGGCAACCTCTGGTTTTGGGGGTCTCCGGACCACCTCCGGAGGGGGTCTCCACTGGGACGGGTGACCTCCTACATCAGTGTTCACGGACGATGACTTTTCTCAAGACACGTTGGTGTTTTTCATGTTGTGCATTCTAGATGTTGTTCTGTCTCATAGGCCTCTTGGTTCTCTGTCTGCCATGGAAATGCAGGCAAAGATCAAGAAGCTGGTGGTCCATAAGCCTGCATTTCCAAGCAAATCCAGCCTAAATGAAATGCACAGTTTAACCCTATTCGTATTTCTCATGTTCACTGTATATTTTCTTCTCACTCACGTTGCAATTACAGCCTCCCTCGGATCAGCTCTTCCCTCCAAGCCATCGGAGGAGCCTTCGGATGAGGAGCTGATCAGGGTGGTAGTTGATATGGAGGAGTGTAAGTAAAAACTCAGGGGAGAGCTCATCGGGGTGGAGTTCCTGTACAGGCACAGTGCTTGAGTACTTCAGCTTGGACCCCGACCGTCTTCCAGCCAGATACCCCCTCCACCAGCACAGCAGCCCGGTCGGGTGATCCGGCTGACGCACCCAGGTCTGAGCCATCTGGCCCGGCCGCCCCTCACCAACCTGACCCTCCCGAGTTCCCTGAGGCAAGTTCACTAACACAATGCTACTACTAATGATAATGCTCATAATGATAATATGTATTCAAGACTCTTTGCTCACAGAAGCACTTCTCCTCCTCCCTCCTTCCTTTTCTCCTCAGGAGGAGATGCAGGGTCCTGATGGCCAGCCAGGATACCAGCATGTCCTGAAGCTGGCCAAGGCCTTGCTAGAAGCCAGGAGCCTTCAGGGGCTTTCTGATAAGAGGGTGGACAAACTCATAGCCCTCTGGCAACGCCTGCCGGAGCCGGACAGACGACGACTCGTCTACCCTCCCAGACACCGGGAGAGGCAGCCGAAGGGGCGGTTCAAGACAGCGAAGGGGAAGACCACATCCTGTCCTGGGAAGGAGAGTCTCCAACGGTAAGACTCGCTTCAAATATTCCTGTTTCCTATATTTGCTGCGTATTAACCCTCACTGTCCTCTCCGTGACTCAGCTGTCTTCTCGGACTGAACTCGGGTCCTGCAACATGGCCCAGCGCCAGCCGCCTAGTAGAGGCCATTTGCAGCCAGCTCTGACGTCTCAACCCCGCGGTTCGGAGGGATCATGAGGACTCGGTGGTCCCTCATCCTCACGGACTACGTGGCCATTAGAGAGGCAGTGCTGGCCAGCCCGAGGTTGATGGCTCAGACCGACATCCAGCTCTTTGAGCTCAACCAGAGGACCCTGTCCCAGTGGTGAGTCTAACCAGCAGCTTTGTTGGTGGTTTTGTAATCCGTACTGGGATTTATCTTTCCGTAAAAACATCTGCCTGGGTTTGTCTTACAGGTTCTCTCGGTGCCAGAAAGACAGGGGGGTGTCTGTGCTGCTGCAGGGAACTGGCGTCTTCCCTGCAGCAGCTGTGGCTGTCCAGCCTCTCCCGCCAGCGAAAGGGCTGTCCTTCGTACCGGTGGGACAAGGACAGCCCTTCAAGTACAACATCCCGGAGGTGCCGGGACCTTCAGGGGTGGGTCTGCTTCCTCCAGATGAGGAGCAAAGCCCGCCGGCAGACATGTCAGTACACCTGCTGCAAGAGTGGCCAGGCCAAGAGGATCAACACTGGCCACACTCGCATTGCAGGCAGGGGTTGCGCCTGTTTGTAGCGTTAGCGTATTTCTTCTTCTTCTACATCTACTTCTAATTCAATGTACATGCCCGCAAAATATTGGACAAAAGAAACTCTGCTAGTAGTGTCAACTAAATCCATAGTATTACAACAAAAGTGCTTTAAACGAGGTAAATTACGAATTTATGTTCTCAATCTCCAAGTGTGGGATTGAATATTAAATTAGATTAGCTTTATTGTCCCCAGGGGGAAATTCATTTTCACAGCTCTGTGAAAAAAATAAGACGGACAACTACAGATCGCACCACACATGATGGTTACTTGTTATTATTTAGGGCTGCATGGATCAGGTTTTTGCCAAAGCGAGCCCTTTCAGTATATTAATCATAGGTTATGTATTATATCAGGGGTCGGCAACCCTAGGCACGCGGTACCGTAACCAGTGGCACAAGTGTGCAAAATATACGTTTTTTATTATCGGATCCTGAACGAGAGCGTGTCTCCCTGTTACCTGCAGAAGGATAGCTTCTAGGCCCCGCTCTCTTTAACTCCAGTCGACTTCCTGCTGCTTTCCTACGTGGTGAAACGATTAGGGGTGTAGTGCTGCCAGAGCGCACCGGAAAGCTGCGCTGGTGTTAACGTATAACTTGTGGGACTCTATAATTTTAGACAGATGTATCGGGGCGTGTATCTTGAGGACCCATTGTTGACTCATCGGAAACATCTCGCCGTTAGCATTTTTTCGCTCGTGTCTAATTCATAGGCTCAGCGCTAACTTTGTGGTTAAAAAAAAAGATCAGTTAGCTGAGTTTCTTCCTGTTACATGGATATAAAACATTCATAGTTTATTGAATATTAAGATGCCCTCAGACGCTGTTACCTGCAGGTGACGCGTTTTTCCCCCCGGTATCGGGGGGGCGGTCCAGAACAGGTTAAATGTGAGCAGAAAGCAATCCATTTAATTGGCAATCTTGTCTGTATCAAACCTGTGTCTCTACCATGGCTTACACTGTACAAGTACCAACAGGTTTAACAACTAAATTCTAATGACCAGGGGCCTCATTTATAAAGCCTTGCGTAGGATTGGCGTGGGAAGGTTGCTTACATAGGACAAAGCAAATAAATACACACAGACACTTTTCGATTCATAAAAGACTGCGTACCGGCACAGGACTTGCATACGGCACATCCTGTGCCGGTATTCTTTATAAATCACAATCAACTCGAAATGCGGCGCAGCTTTTGCGGGCTTCACGTAACGCCCATATTTGCCCATAAATATTCATCAAACCGATTTCAGGTACAACGAACATGGCAAAGAGCGAAAAAAGAGGCAAGAAAAGAAACTTCACAAATGGGGAAGTTGAAATCCTTGTCGGAGAAGTAGAGACAAGGCAAAACATTTTGTTTGGTGGGCACAGTATTGGCGTAACAAATGCCAAAAAGGCAGCAGTGGCAGATGCTGTCAACTCTGCATCAGCACAGGGTCGCACTGTCGCTGAAATAAGAAAGAAGCGGTCAGACGTAAAAGTGGAGGGCAAAAAACGCCTTGCCTCACACAGGCAGAGTGTGTGTGCCACGGGAGGGGGAAAGGGGGCACCGGAGCTCAGCCCCATGGATGAAAAGCTGGCCGGTATAATCGGTGAATCCCTCCTGAGTGGAGTGGTGACGAAGGCAGAGGGGGACACCGATGTTCAGGGTGCACCGGATGAACCAGGTAACCACATTAATGTACCCGTGTTTGAAATGAGAGTGCATCAAGTTGTGTTATATCTGCTGGTATGTAAAGAAAACAATAAGTCTACTTAGAAAAACAAATCATAACTTTATTTAACAAAACCATTTTCATTTAGATGCTGCTTGTTCCAGCGGGGTTGGGGAACAGTGTACCGAGGAACCTGTGTCGAGCCCCGGCGTCTCCACTGCACCTCCTGCGCAGCCCTCCAGCAGCGGCCGTGTCCTCACGGAGGCAGTCCTGCAGATGCAGAGTGAAACAATTTCTACTATACACAAGGTTGCAAGAGAGCTGGGACAACTTCGTAATGTGTTGGCTGACACTTCTTTAAAACAATTGGCTAATAAATTAAATGTTAATGGGTCAAGATATGTTTTTATTCAACACTTTTTTATTAAAACTTGACACTTTGTTTAATTTGTTGCACTTCCACAGATCATGTATCTGAGGGGAAATAGGTCCCTTTTCTTGGACCCATTTGGGGCCACCAAAGACCAGATGAGCTGCTGCAAAGAGCTAACACGGTAAATCAAATATCAGCTGTAATGTCTTTACTAGATAAATTCATGCATTCAGGATTATATTAAGGGAGCCACATAAATAATGTTCCTAATTACTACTGTTTTACTTGAATAACGTAAGATTGTCCTGTGTGAACATTCAGCTCTTCTTAAAAAAGGATTGTATGTCCAAAACATAATCTATCTGTTCCCTGTGTAAATCGCTGGTCCGCCAGAAAAACCCAGCTGTTGGGAGATGGGCAAGCGAGAGCCTGGATCATCCCAAACAGCAGGGCACGACATCATGCGGTGTGTTCATTTGCAAGGTAACACTTATGAATGTGTATAGAGTGGCGAAGTCACGCCCATCTACTTCCGCTCCATGGGACCTTATTTCGAAAAAATTATGCATTGAAGTCAATGGAGAGAGAAAACGTATCTTTCGATCCCGTTTGAATTGTGCCACGAATTACACATATAATGTTTGTCAATCTTAAAAAATTATTTCCATGTCAAAAAAGTCAGTTTGTCGTAAAACTGTTGAAATATACGCAACTAGAAAGACTACAAATCCTAGAGTCGCGTAAGTGATGTCACAACTGTTTTCCTCCACTAAGAGATAGCTAAGATCAGCTATAGATAGAATCTATCTATATGGCGCTGGCTAAGATAAGATAACTTTAACAAGATGCCTGTGTGCTTAGTAGCAGGTTGTTATCATACCAGCAATGGGTCTTGCTCGTTCTTTCGCTTCCCGTCTGATGAAAGGACCAGGAGTGGCTGGATCAAGTTAGCTACCTACCTACGTATGGGTATGTTTAACAAATATTTAGGTTCAAGTACCGTAAATAATTTTTTTCATTATTCTTTTTTTTAAAAGAGCAAAATATAATATCTGTGTGGATATGTTAGTAATTGATGTTGTTTTTTTTAGGCGTGAAGTACACACCAATTGCAGAGTACTTCCCTTCGAAAGAACTTGACCTGTGGAGCAGACATGGCAAATGGAAACGTTTTCTCTGTATACTTCTTTGTAGTTGAAATTCCAAGTTCGGTTGTTGAAAAAACATATTGAATGTTATGTGCTATTTGTAAATGTATTTTTACTTGCTGGTTTTTGCAGGTGCACTTGAGTGACAGTGCGGGAATGCCAATCCTGGTCGGTTCGATCTGGAACGCAGCATACATGCAACTTGTTCCAGCCGAGCCGACGCCATCTCCTGTTGTCCACAGAAGATCACCGCCTGCGAGGAGAGTCACTCCAAGGGTGATTGTCAAAGGAGAGGTGCCAAATCACCGCAACTGGATCCTTCCAAGTGGACCGTTATCGGCCAGGGCAGGAAGGTAATTGTGTGGTTGACAACTTTCAATAAGAGTGATATTCCCTGAGCAGTTTGCCTTGATAATGATGGAAGAGTACCCATTTGATTAACACAAGCTATGCTATTTATTTTTACAGAGGAGCCAACACGATGAACCTGAGCAGTCCATTGATGCACTTAAACAAGCAGGGACTGTTCGGCAGGAGGTAGGTCAACTTTGTATTATGCTTTGAAAGCATTGGGGTATGTTTATTGCAGTTTATATGTGCATTTTTTTTCCTTTTTCTAAAACAGTGTTTCTTCATTTTTATTTCACAGGAATTGGAGGAGAGTTATCTTCCACTGACAGCTGTGTGGTTCAGCAGTGCAATGTTGGTTGAGATGGACAAAATTAGTCCATCCCATCTTCCTGGCCCTGATGAGTGCACACCAAAACGGCAAAAGGTAATTTGTTTGTTGCTTTGTATGTTGGTTGATGCCCTATTATAAAATGTATCCTTCCTGACAAACTTTAAATGTATTACAGTGAGGACAACTTATACTGTCCATAAGGAGTTATTAGTGGAGGATTAATCATTTTGTTTTCCTTCCGTTAGAAAGCAAAGATGGAGCTGAAGCAGAGGGCTCCTGCCTCCAAGAGGACCCTGGCAAAGCGACAGGTTGTTCTTGTTTTCTTCTTTTTTAAAACTAAGAAGTTACACAAATATTGGTGGTGTTATTTATTCTCAAGTTGACTTAATTGTTTTGTTTTTTTAGGGGGAGGCAGCTCCCATGGTTGTGGAGGTGATTTTACGGCCACCTACCAGTAGAGGGACAGTTGCTGTGGAGCAGCAGGTCTGTGCTCTTTGTGTGAAGGATGTGCTTTCAGAGTGACATTTTAATGAATCATGCTAATTTATTGACATTGTTACTTTTGCTCATTGTTAAAATAGTTTCAGTTGTTAGCCTGCATGCAGTCAACGTTGTTTCAAGTGTACACAATGAATGACAAGAAACCTCTCTTTTGAGTTCCATTCAATATGTGTGTGAGTAAGTAGAAAAACAAAACTTAATATAATAATAATAATAATTTTGTATTAATAATTGTATAGCTTTCTATTATTTAGTTAAACGTTTGTGAAACAATTTAAGACCGTGTTTTTAGCAGTTTTTTTAGGTGGAGCCATTGCCAGGAGTGGAGCCATTGCCAGGAGTGGAGCCATTGCCCAGCGTAGAGCCATCAATGAGCGTGGAGCCATCACTGAGCATGGAGCCATCACCAAGCAACGAGCCATCACCCAGCGTCATAGTGGATGTTGATGATGACAACAGATGGAGCAAAGGTAAGGGCTATGCTTGCATGTGTTCAGAAAAAGTGCAGTTGGCTGTTGTCGCAGGGACTGATGTGAGGTATGCATCAGTTTCTGACGATAGAATATCTGTTGCATGTTCTATAGCGGCTGCGATCAAACATTTGATTGCGCCTGTGTGTATGTGGAGCAGTACAGATATCGATGCCATACGTGTTGCAGGGTCAAAGCTTAACTCGTTTGTATTAGGGGAAGCCCATAAAATGAATGTAAAGCCAAATAACTTGCAGGTTGGTTGAGCAGACCAGTGTGTTTGGACGTAAGTGGAACTTCAATATGGGCCTGCCAGTGTACGGCGAATATAATTTGTCTGAAGGGGATAAGGTATTGTCGGAGAAGCTGCTTGAACACTTATCCAGGGATGGCATGTGTCTGTTTAACCTAAACTCCGCAGCCAGTGCAATTATTAAACACAATGACTATTGTAGTCGTTGATTGTGGCACACGTGGTGCGTCTGGGTTAGCATCCAGTGTTGGCACATCTGTAGCCGTGTTCAACACATGCCCTAATGACCTGATGCTTTACATCAGGAGTCTCAAGAAGTCATTGAAAACAGAGGTTTTGCATAACAAGCCTTTCTGTGAAAGCAGCTCAAGTTAATTTGGAGACGGCTAGAGTCATTTCAGACAGTGATGGGGACACGTGTGTCAGGGGAATATTCAGTCAGGGTGACCAACGGTTTAAATATGCAGGACTTCAGTGCATGGCTGTAAGTTTGGTAGGCATAGCAAAACACACAGTTGACAGCGTGTTTACATGGCGGTCCGACCACCTGGATAAAGTTGTTCTTGGTGACAATCTGTACACCTCCCTGCGTGACCAACAAGGTATCAGTGGCGGATACAAACTACTTTCGGTTCCAGATCTGCCCAAGGAGACCATTATCGACGGACAAAGATTTCTGTTTGAATACAGTGACTTTGTGTCTGGAGATGTGGTTGAGGGGGATCTCATTGATGAGGGTGTGCACACCACTCTAAAATACGGACTGGAAAGGATGTGTACTAACAATGACACATGCTTTCTGACAATGAATGGCGGCACATGTGCCATCATTGGTCAAGATGGACACTACGCAGCGGTCGACTCCCATGCACGCAGTGCGTCTGGGATGAGCGATGGCGAGGGGCGTAGTGTTGTTTTGTATTTCAGAGGCCTTGAAAACGTGTTTGAATACATATGGACATTTGCAGCGTTCCTCAAGAAGTCTCAAAAACAGTTTGAGATCGCTGGTGTCCGAGTCACTCAAATAGGCCCAATAGAAAACAGTAATCTGTCTTTGGCTCCAAGAGTGACTCCCAAACCGACAGAGACTGATTTGGGTTGTAGTTCAGCTATTCAGTCCACACTTGGCTGCACCAACATTCAGATGGGTGCAAAGCGTAAGATTCGTAAGGGATCTTCTGCTTGCAAAAAAATAAAAAAAGAGTGATGTTACCGCAGTTAATTCAGACGTTGTTTTTGTCAAAGAAGTAACAAGTGAACGACTGCAGTTTAATCCTCTTAGTAATCAACTTGCACAAGCTCTTTGTGACCAGTTACATGTGCAGTCAGAGAAAGTAGATGTTGTGTCTAAACAAATTGGTTTGTTAGGGGCTCCATGTCTCAATGACAAAATAGAGGGTGACGGGAACTGTTTCTTCAGAGCAGTGAGTCAAGCTGTGTGTGGTACACAAAGGCAGCACACAATAATTAGGCGTGCAGTGGTTCATCAAATGCAGAGCAATGCTGTGACTTGTGAGCGTATTTTGACCTCCTCCATGTCAGAATACCTCAGCACATCCAAAATGCGTGAGGTTGGCAGTTGGGCAACAGAATTAGAAATTCAAGCAGCAGATTGGTTTGGAGTTAATATATTCACATATTGTGATCCACGCTGGCTTAAATATAGTTGCGAGAACGGGCAGTTGTCTAATCAGGGGGTTTATTTAGAAAACTGCAATGGTAACCATTATGAGACTGTTGTTGTTGTGGGTGTTGCAAAGTGGATACTTCGTGTTCAAGACTGTACAATGTCAGACGGACAACTAGAGGCAAAAGGAGGGTTACGGAACAAACGCATGGTACATCGTCTGCTGGGGACACAGATTGTGTGGAAAAAAGTGATGCAAGTAAAATCACTCTTAAATTTAATCCATTGTGCAATGAAGTGCAAAAAACACGATGTGCAGGGACCTACAGTAACTAGGTGCTCAAATACACTTGTAATTGTGCAATGCTTTCAAAAGAAAAAATATACTTGAAACACTGATAAAAATCATTTTGAGCCAGTGGTTTGTATCATACCTTATGATAAACAAAGGTGCTTTAAATTGTGTAAAGTGGGTGGTTCGTAAGAGACACGGTGTATGTGTAGCAGTGTTGATATCTGTACTGGGAAGGGTGGGGTTAAAAAGACTGCAGAGTGTTGCAAACAGCTGCAGTCGACAGATTTAAAAAAGAGATACAGGTCACACATTAAACTGTATTATAAAAGTGACACCATGTAGCAGCAAAGGATCAACAGGTTATCAAGAGAGTCAGGTTTTCATCAGAGTGGAGGTTTTGCCTGTTCATGTCAACCTTTGTAGGCTTAACTTCATCATCATAATCAATCCACCCGTAGTTGATGGGTGTGTCATCCTCACTACGGTTGAAAGTGGAGCTTTGCGCTGGTATAAATGACACAATACAGTTAATCTTGTAATAATCATATGCGACAGCCCCCATGAAGTCACTGAGTTTGAAGATCCACTGGTAGTTGGTATCTGCTTTGGGCCCCACATCGAAGCCATCCATCTTGCGTAATACCACGTGATGTAGACCGTCTCTGCGCCTGCGCGGCGCCCTTCTCCGGGCTCTCATTCTCGGGCGGGAGATCACTGTCCTGCGTCGTGCTCCTCCTCTTTCTCTGGAACCTATAAGACAAAAAACGTTCCGAGGTTGCCGTTAGTATCTGGAACCATGGCACCAGCACCAATCACCATGTCCAACCTCGGCACCTTGGAACCATGGCTCCAACTCGGTCTAAACCATCATTTTTGCACAGCAAAAATGATCATCCCTCAACTAAAAGGGATAACCCCTCTAAGCGATGGTGTTTCACTCTGAATAATTACACCGAAGCTGATCTGGAGCCGATTAAATCCAAGCTAACCGAAGCTACATGCCTGTATGCTATCGTTGCTAAGGAGACCGGAGCTAACGGTACTCCGCATCTTCAGGGATTCATAAACCTGATAAAAAAGGTACGACTTTCACAAGTAAAAGCCTTTGTAACTACCCGAGCCCACTTGGAGCAGGCGAAGGGCAGTGATGCCGACAATGAAAAGTACTGTTCTAAGGACGGAGATATTTACCTAGCCATTGGTAAACCGTCAGCGTCTGGAAAGCGGACCGATCTCGATGCAGCCGTTGAGATTTTGAAAAATAACGGTGGGAACATGTTCGAACTAGCCAACCAACTGCGGCTGTCTACATTCGATATGGGCGTGGCTTCAACAACTGGGTGGATACAGCGTGAATCCAGAAGCCACGTGACTGGAAGACCAACGTCATCGTCTACGTAGGTCCTCCAGGATGTGGAAAATCTCGCACATGCGCAGACGCTTTCCCTGCCGTCGAGAACGTCTACTACTAAACCCGCGGGGAGTGGTGGGATGGCTACTCCGGACAGGAAACTGTCATAATGGATGACTTCTACGGCTGAATGAAGTATGTTGAGATGTTACGAATCTGCGACCGCTACCCCCACCGTGTCCCTGTGAAAGGTGCCTTCATCCAGTTTATGGCTAAAACCCTGTGTATCATCTCCAACTCCCCCGTGGATCAGTGGTATAAATTCGACAAGTTCGACCCCGCTGCCCTCATGCGGCGGGTTAATGTGTACAAAATGTGGAATGGAGCCAACGACACCTTTGAGGAACTGAAAGACACACCAGCGTACAACCCAACTTTACCGTATCATTTTTAATAAAAATTGTCAAAGTTAAACATTACATCTCATGTCATTTTTATAACACATTGGTACGTTAAGGGAGCAAGCCGTTAGGCGAAGGGCATGCTTGCACAGCGGGGAATCGAGATTACTGTAAGGTTAGCAGACTCTTGAATTTCATCCAGGCTGTAATTCGAACCATGTACGTTCTGGGCTCTGTTGCTGGTTCATGCCATACCTTGAGCCCGTAATGTAACACACTTTGTCCCTGTTCACTGTCTAACCAGTTACTCTTCCCCGCTTGTGCCCCACTGACAAGGTAGTACTTCGGCACGTAAGTACGGGTAAACCCCTGTTTACCCTTCCATTCCCTGGATGTTGAATGTCCGTAGTATGGTGGGACATTTGTGGGTGTCTTGAGCTTTTACACGACAGGCAACAGCATTGCATGTTTCAGGACACATGTCTGATGCCTGTTGATGTTGGACAGGAAGTGTTGGATCAGTATTTTGATAGTACATTACATGTCGCTCCAGCAGAGGGTAATAGTCCTGTGAGGCTGTGAGCAGACATTTCCAACAAAGCAAAATGCTTTCCTGTATTGCTCCCACTGGGCTTTAACACCTACCAAGATAACATTATCACGCTATTTTAATATGCGTGTTTTAAATGCTGATGTTAGGTTTGCACAAAATATAGAATACATTTTTTATGCTCAGTATTTGTCTGAGGTGCAACAGGTATTGTCCAGTGTGTCTATTGCATTGTGAAAAGGCAAAGCAGGCTTTCCATCCAAACCGATGGAAGATCATTTGTTGAATCAGGAAACCATAAGAAAACTGTTGCAATTTGATGATGGCTTTCGTTGACTCTCACCTATTAGAGTACTGCAGCATTTTGGCAGCGCGCACAGAATGACCTCCTAGCTTGTGTGCGTACCTGGTTTTGTTCATTCTCTTCGGCTGATCTTCGGTGGGCAAATCTACTCAACACTATTTTAAAACAGTAAGGCAAGGCAAGTTTATTTATATAGCACCTTTCAACAAAAGGCAATTCAAAGTGCTTTACAAAAAAAACGAAAGACATTCAGAAAATGGCATTTAAAATCAGTCATTAAAAAGAAAAGATAATAAAATAAACATTAAAAGAAAAAATACATGGATAAAAGTTACAGTGCAGTTTAAGATGTGAATAGTTCAATTAAAAGCAGCGACAAAAAGAAAAGTCTTCTTGCTGGATTTGAAAGTAGTCAGAGTTGCAGCGGACCTGCAGGTTTCTGGGAGTTTGTTCCAGATATTTGGAGCATAATAACTGAACGCTGCTTCTCCATGTTTAGTTCTGACTCTGGGGACAGAAAGCTGACCAGTCCCTGAAGACCTGAGAGATCTGGATGGTTCATCATTTAGCAGGAGGTCAGAAATGTATTTTGGGCCTAAACCATTCAGTGCTTTATAAACCAGCAGCAGTATTTTGAAATCTATTCTTTGACACACAGGAAGCCAGTGTAAAGACTTCAGAACAGGAGTGATGTGATCCACTTTCTTAGTGTTAGTGAGGACTCGAGCAGCGGCGTTCTGAATCAGCTGCAGCTTTCTAATAGATTTTTTAGTGAGACCTGTGAAGACACCATTGCAGTAATCCAGTCTACTGAAGATAAAAGCATGGACAAGTTTTTCCAAATCCTGCTGTGACATTAGTCTTTTAACCCTAGATATGTTCTTTAGGTGATAGTAGGCTGATTTAGTAACTGTTTTAATGTGACTGTTGAAACTCAGGTCAGAGTCCATGACTACACCTAGATTTCTGGCTTTATCTGTTGTTTTGAACATTGCAGACTGAAGCTCAGCGCTAACTTTTATACGTTCTGCCTTGGCTCCAAAAACCATTACCTCAGTTTTATCTTTGTTTAATTGGAGAAAGTTCTGACACATCCAGTCATTGATTTGTTCAATGCACTTACTCAGTGTTTGAATTGGAGCATAGTCTCCTGGTGAAATTGTTATGTAAATTTGTGTGTCATCCGCATAGCTATGGTAACTTATTTTGTTGTTCTTCATTATCTGAGCCAGTGGTAGCATGTAGACGTTAAAGAGAAGAGGCCCCAAGATGGAGCCTTGAGGTACCCCACATGTCATATTTGTCAACTCAGATGTGTATTTACCTATAGAAACAAAGTTGTTTCTGTCCTTTAAGTAGGATTCAAACCAATTTAGAACTGTTTCCGAAAGTCCCACCCAGTTTTCCAGTCGGTCTAGTAATATGCTGTGGTCAACAGTGTCAAACGCAGCACTGAGATCTAATAATACTAACACTGAAGTTCTGCCACTGTCTGTGTTTAAGTGGATGTCATTGAAGACCTTTACAAGAGCAGTCTCAGTGCTGTGGTTTGGACGAAAGCCTGACTGGAACACATCGAAACAGTTATTTAAATGCAAGAAATTACTCAACATTACTCAACAGGTAGAACACAGACCGCTGAAGATTTAGATTGGGCAGACAGATGTGAACTCTTGCGTCGTAATCCTGTGACAGCGGCGAGAATGTTTGATTTTTAGATGGAATTGTTTTTTGAGCGAAGAGTTCTGGTAATTATTGTAATATGAGCCTTATTTCTATTTCTGTGTTATTTTGCAGAAACCATTCTCTAATCTACATTCTCATTATCTTCATCCTCAGGGGAAAGCTGTACATTTGCGTGGTCTGTTATTCAGCCAATTAAACTGAAAAGTAATTTATCCAAAGGCTGTATCTTTTCAATACTCTTTAAATGGTGTGCTGCGCTTTGGCTAATCTTTACATTAGAATTCACATGAATGCTTTTGTGACTCTCAAACACCGTCCCACAGTTCACACATACCAAGCGGTTTATGATATGAACACATGTAACAACATTCTGATATTAAAAAGTACATTAGAGTTTATACAGCACATATATTTTTGATCAAACATACATATGTCAGCCTCCTTCTTGCATGTTTTTTACGTTAACAATAACTAATATACTTGTGCAAAGTCTTGGTAAAAATGTAATGTCCTTTTGAAATATTGAATATGGCTTGTTTTTATAGAGAGAGGACATTGAGCTCGGAAGGGACTGTCCTGAGAAGCCTGTGTGCCTACCTGAAGGAGGACAGCAAGAGTCTGATCAAGGAGTATCTGGTAAGTCACTTGACTGTAAATGTTTTGTATTAAATGTACATAATAATGTGTTTACCGTATAATGGATTCAACTTAAGTTTGTTGTTTTTATTACCCTATAATTATGGTTTTCTTTCACACTGAACCTTTTTGACTTGCTATGTTTACGTTTTCAAAAGAGTCATTGATCTTGTTTTCCACCTTTTTTTAGAATGAAGAGAGCTGCAGACACTTTTCTACGCTGCTGTCCACAGTCTTGCACTAATGTACATTACCAAAGATATTGATTGTTGTGCTTGTATCTTAATGTGTGCACGTGTATAAATGTGTCTGTTTATTGTGTATACGATATACATATTTTTGTATTCAGGATTTTAAGAAACGGTATTTCGATCTCTTTGTCTGTACACACAAACTGAAAGATTGATAATAAAGTTGACTTTGACATATGATTTAGTTGACACATCCCTTAACCTTTTATGTGCAATAACACATTGTGTTTATTTAAATCTTCCCTTTATTAACATTACCTGATTCAATAAATACATAAACTCTATATATAAAAGTTAATCCGATCTAACAGTTGCTTAATTATTTCACACTAAAACAACGAAATGGAAAAACAAAGCATTGCATGTGAGTATTTACATTGAACAACCAAATACAATTGAATAACAAAGTCAACGTTTTTGGCTTAATTATTTGTTTGAGTGCATGTTGGTTTAACGTGAAGGTCAAGCACTCCTAGATCGAAGGGCCTAGGCACATCCTGTTTCAGCTGGACTGCCTCAAGTCCCAGAGGAAGGACGTGCTGGACCTTGTGATGCCAACTGTGAGAAGGTCTGCTTGATTGGCCCACAGTGAAGCCATCCTCCACTGCTGTGCTCTGAGGATCAGAAGGAGATAACTGAGGGGGTGGAGAGAATCCTGGGGAGAGGGGGACCCAGACACTCAGCTGGGGGACTCCTCTGTCAGGACCAGAAGGACACCTGACAACAATTGTGATGCTTCCAGCCAGAGCCGGCCCGACCCATTAAGCGACATAAGCAGCCACTAAGGGGCCCCCTAGCAAAAAAACTAAACACACTTTGGCCACTGACGTTGCCATAACAACACCTGCATTTAAATGTGCAAACTCTTTTTGTGACAGATTTTTGCAAGAAATTATAATTCTTCTGAATGATATTCCTATTGACAGCTAGTTTCTATGTGAACATTATGAGATGGACAGCCAGAGAGAATAAATGAAAAACAGTTATGAAATACTATATGACAAAATAAGAATACCGTTTGAGGGGGGCCCCCAAGCCAAAGCTCGCTTAGGGGCCCCACAAGTCTAGGGCCGGCCCCTACCTGTATGCAACCTTAGCGTGCACACACGATACCAACGCGAGTCATTGATTATCTCATTGCACTTATTTGACGAGCGCTTCTACAAGCAAAAGGTGAGGAAACTGTACCATGTACCATGCGGCAATTAAAGCAGCTGCTTTAAGTTGCTGTCAATTCATTTTTATTTATTTAATGACCATGTTTTGTATTTAGCTTTAAAATGACCGCAGCCCTTTCAATGCTAAAGGCTTATACAGGTGAAAGATTGAATCTGACTGTGGCTGTTGTTTAATGAATGCAGGCAGGAAAAATGACAACATGTATTCACTTTGTTTTTCAATGTGACCCGTTTTGCACTTATCTAATAAACTTGTAATTAACCTATATCTTGCTTAAAGGTCCCATGTCATGCTTTTCCGGTTAGTACCCGTCCCCTTGTTGTTATGAAGGTTTTTATGCATGTAAACGGTCTGCAGAGTCAAAACCCTCAAAGTACACCCTGTAGCGAGTAAAACTCTAAAACAGAAAATACCTCCCCAAAACGCCTCGTTGGAGATACGTCACTGTCCATTTGATTCTTCCGGGTACATCATGATGTCATGTCGTCCCCGGAACGAAATGGACCAATCCGTGGAGCCGTTACGTTAAGCCCCCGCTGATTGGTCCAAATTGACCAATCCACGGACTTCCTCACACACTCAGTGCAGGCAGCTCTGCTGATTTCTCCTCCCTGGCTGCAGGCTGATAACAGACAGTTGGGATCAAGGCGAAATTCTCTCTGCAGACCCATTCTCACAGCGTTTATCAACCTTTTTCTTACTCAATATCAAGCCACACTTATTGTTTTTACTTCGGCTGTGACTTTGTGTGCTCAGGATGAGTTTGGCTGTGTTTCGCTGTGTATCGCTAAACAAGGAAATCACACCTCCATGGAGCTCAGCGCGATTCACAACGTCCCGACAAATCGGAGCACACTGGGCTCACAGGGAGGGGGGGGGGGCAAGAGCTGCAACGAGCCGTTTAGTGGAGAGAGTGAATACACATACTTTACAGAGATGCTGTTTGAGAAACCAATGTGAGTTTGGAAAATTGCACAGTATAATTCTATTCTAGTAGACCTCAACAATGGAATTATGATCAGTGGAAATGGCCATGACATGGGACCTTTAAGTTCATCTCGTTTACCACAATTACATGAATGCATTCAATGGGTTAGGTCAACGTTGTTCCGTCATAACGCATGCATTTGTGTCAAGTCATGGACAGTTAAAACATCATTGAGAACGTTTTGTAATAAAAGTTACTGTAACCCTTCCCCCGCTCTCAACTTAATTCACCATCCCCCAAATGTTGCCATTTTGATAGCTCTACAGATGTGTGTGTGTGTGTGTGTGTGTGTGTGTGTGTGTGTGTGTGTGTGTGTGTGTGTGTACCAATCTCCAGTGGCCGGCTCAGACAGCTCGGCCCTGGAAGAGACCTTTGACTTGACCCATCAGGTATTTGAGCAGGTGTTCCCGGAGGAGGTGGAGCAGAATAGGTCCTTCCTCTCCAGCATCAGGCCGGACCTGCAAGAACAGTTGATCCGGGATATTGATGTGAGGGTGGATCTGGTGGGGAGATCCCTTGATCATAGCTTCAGGGCCCTCAATGACAGCCTATCTGCGAAGTTTCATGCCTTAAACAGCCTGATCCTCCAAGGACCTCCACGAGCCGCAGCGCCACCTCCACGAGCTCCATCACCTGCATCACCTCCATCACTGCGTGCCCAGAGCCCAAGAGCCTGGAAGAGCTGGATAGAGACCTGGCTATGGCACTCCGCCCTCACTATACTGAGGGGGGTGCCTCAAAAGATAAACTCTCCTCTCTCCAGCGGGCTTTCTTCCTCTGGAAGCTGGAGGTCCTGCAAATCAAAGGTAACTAACAAACACAAATGTGCACCTGCTTATTGGCAAAGGAATGACATCGGGTACTAATTGTAAATGTTAATTCTCAGACCTGAAGGCGGAGGTCATAGCCATTGATGGCGAGGCGAAGGGCATCTGGATTCCCGGGTGGAGGCCAAACGGAACAAAATGTCTCCCGTCCTACCTTGGGGAGAGGATAAAGACTGCCCTGCGGAAGAGGCGCCGTTCTGACAAACAGAAGAAGGATTTGGACTCAAAGTTCAGGAGATTCTTGAACCAGGAGTAACTGATTCTGGGTTGAATATATTTGTATAGATTTGCTGTGTATTTTATTCGTGTGTTTTTTGTGTTTATTATTTGTTTTATTATTGTGTGGTGTTTTATTAAAGCAGTGGTTCTCAAAGTGGGGGTCGCAGAGGCATGCCAGGGGGGGGCGCGAGAGACCAGGAGGAAAAATGGCTATAAAACAAAACAATATAAAAAAAATATAAGAAAATCATACATTTAAAAATTATTGATTCGAAAATAATATGATGCAGTACTATTACGTCTGGGTCTCTGTTTCATTAAAGCTCGGCTGTGTGTGTGTGTGTGTGTGTGTGTGGAACGAGCCATTTTGTGCGCACCGGTACCGGAGATCGTTGAGGTTAGCTTCTGGTGCTAGCGAGCTACGCTAACGGATAGGAGTTTTTTCAACAACAAAGTGGAGGAGAGCCCTCTCCTGTCAGACTGAGAGACTCAGTGAGCTAAAGGAGTCTCTCAGTGTTATCTCAGTGGGTCTCAAACGTTTTGGTCACCATTAATGTAAACAATTATTTCCGAGGCACACGTTTATATGATCATTATAGTTATAAAAAAATAAGAGAATAAATGAAAAACAGGTATGAAAAACTATATGACAGTAAAACAAGAATAAAGTTTAAAAGAGTGATTTGTAAAATATCCATAAAGAAAAAGTAAATCTGTTTACAGTTCTGTTTCATCTGGGTGTTGAGAGATGTTTCCATAGATCTCTCATGTTGCTCTCAAAGTGCACCAGATTGATGCTTTAACTTCAACATTTAAAAATAAATCTTCCCGGGGGAGCATGCCCCCGGACCCCCCTCTGTGAGGTCCACACACCACCTATAAAAACAGCACTTTACCCCTGCTTACACCTATATGCCGTGAGCTGATTATCGAGCCTTCATTGTAACAGTCGCGGGAACACTGTGTGTGTGTGTGTGTGTGTGTGTGTGTGTGTGTGTGTGTGTGTGTGTGTGTGTGTGTGTGTGTGTGTGTGCATGGGGATTGTTGCAGTAGAACATTCCTCTGTAGCGACCGGTACATTAATGGGAAACTCTAAATGTTTGAGAACCCTCTATGAAACGTCAAGCTACCCCACAGCACCCCCAAAATAAATCTCTGGCGCCGCCACTGAGCCTGACTATTTGTTTTGGGGGGGCCCGACTTTTTTTTCTCCAAAGGGGGGGCCGGACAGAAAAAGTTTGAGAACCACTGAGTTAGAGTTCAACTTTATTTTGTACTTTTCCTTTATTTATTCATTTTGGTTATAAATGCAACTATTTACAAAAGTGAATCAACAAAGAATATAACATGAAGTCAACTCACCACAGTTGTTTTTTTGTCGCAGTTTTGCATAAAGTTAAAATCCCTCTTATCTCATATTAAAACATAGTTTAAGGTGATGCTGTTATAGTTTGTGGATGAGTTTCAGTGCTCCTGAGAGTAGATCACTGCGGTTTTCTTTAGACATGAAGTACAAACTCCAGGTGAAGTGATTAAAAGGACACGTGACTAAGCAGGGTGTAGCATGTGGAATGAGCTTACATTTTAAGGTTTGGATAATATTATATTATAATAATAATATATTGGAGGAGGGCCCCTAATAGGCCACGGCCAAAGCCACCACCCTCGCCCCCCGGCCAAGCCCCGTACAGGGCAAAGAAGCCAGAGGAGGTGGACGCGGAGGCCTGGGCCCACGTCTCCTCCGAGGGTGGCTCCACCGCCAACGCCATCCTCGTCCTGAGCCGGTGGAAGGTCCAGTTCGGCCGGTACCAGGGCAAGACCGTCCACTGGCTCCTGGAGAACGACTTGGGCTACGCCATCAATCTGGTCGCCCCCCACCAGAAGGAGCAAGAGAGGACAGGGTCTCAGTCACCGCTGATGGCCAACAAGGTGGAGTCCTTCAGTCTGATTCACAATACCATTAAAAGAGTGACAACAGTTTTAACCTCTTTACCTTAAAGAGCCTGTGACACGAGTTTCCCCCTTCATCCAAACCCATCAATTTGAGTAAATATTGTCCCCTTGAAAACCGTTACTGAACTGATTTTGGATATTTGTACTTTGATAACCATTAATCTGCCCTTCAATGTTGAACATTTTCTGAATCTTCTCGGGGATTCTTCAAGTCCCGCCAAATTATGGGTGACGTCATTGCGGGCACAGCGCTCCAGCTGCACCGTTCAGGATCCCAGCATCTGCATGTAAACGCACGATGGCGCACACAGCAGCAAGCTCAGACAGCGATGACAGTTTAATTTTGAACGTGTCTGAGAGCTCATATGAGGCTGAAGGATCGGTTTATGTTGTATCTGTTAGAAGTTTAGGAATTAGGTCAATATGGGCGATCATACGGTCATGTAGCCAGTGGTGGACTGGGACTAAAAATCATCCCGGGACTCTCGACCGGCCCACTTCGGTACCGCTAGTAAATTGTCAACGGGGGGAGTGGGGGATGTCGGGGGCGGCGGGTGCTGTAGGCTGGGGAAGGCTAAGCCTTCCCAAATATTTGTGTCACTGCATCCTGGTAAAATACAAATATAATGTATAATGTCTGTGTCTTTGACATTAGCGCTGCGAGCCACCTGTGCCCTGTACTACGAAGCCAGTTCAACATACCCTGGATATGTTTGAGTAACAAACAAACAACAACAAACTAACAAACGAGATCTCGCTAAGCGGTCCTACGACGCTGGTTATCAACTCGGTAAATCAAGCCAGGGTTTCTCTCACCAGCTGAGAGCGCAGCGCGTTCACGTCTAAGACACGAGTGGATCTGACTTTAATTACATTTGACTTGAGTGTTTCGTCAACATAATGTGTTGCTTAAAATAATACTTCTGCATACAGTATGTGACACTGTAAGTGTTGCACGGCCAGATACGGCTGGAGAAGCTGACTCGGATAAGGAGATATATGATATATTATGATATTATATGATCGATGATATGATCGATGATGTAATATGAATGATAAGACACGTCGGCGTCTTCTCTGCATACGGCAGTTTAAACTGTATTTCCTTTATCCTGTAATATGACTTGAGAGATTTAAACTCCGCACACTGAGTTGATCTCTTTTCTATACACGCCGGAGGCGGGCAGCGTCAGGAAAAAAAAAGTTATTTAGCCTTCCCAAACCTGAGCCTCACGCGCCGCCTATGGGGATGTACTAGTGACTTATCTGACCGGCCCACTTCGGTACCGGCCCATCGGGATTCGTCCCGATGGCCAGTCCGCCACTGCACCCAGCCCACGTAAACTGTCAACGGGGGGAGCCTCGCTGCGGGGAAACGGTGGACCTAGTGTCCCGATCGGAGTGGGAATAATAATAATAATAATAATCCGTGCATTTTATCCATTAATTTCCCCAACATTGTGGTAAAAAACCACACGTTTAATCCATGTTGGTGTACTACAACTACAAAAAGCATCGGTTTGTTTTCTCATCAGGAAATGCAGACCGGCTCAAACAAACGATTTTTAATCATCCTCACGATCATTTAATGTATCATATGTTCGCCGAATTGACATGAAAGCACTAATAAATGTAGTTTCATCCACTTGAGTTTACAACTACAAAAATAATCGGTTTGTTTTTATATCACATCCTACGGGAGGAAATTCAGCAGCTCTCACTACCGATTTGTAATCCTAATTTAATCATCATCTTCACCACGATCATTTATGTTTATGTTCGCCGAATTGACATGAAAGCACTGACAAATATGAATATACTGTAGTCAACTTCATTAAAACGTTATTAACGTGCCTAAACTCAGTAATTCACCATTTCTACGCATGACAACACACTTTGTCCGTGTTTGGCTCTCTCACCGCACAGTGAAGCGTTCCCGCATTGACGTCACTTCCGGCTTCCCCCAAAACTTCAAAATGACTCGAAGGAATTTCCCCGCGATGTTCGAAATTATTGATATTTATCGGAACGGTATCGCATCTTCTTTTTTAAACTGACGGTTCGAGATGACTAGTAGCCCAATATTTCATTGCACAACAGTTGTTGGGATGCTGTCACAGGCTCTTTAATTTACAGGACGCCTTCACCCGCTACTCCTCAGCGTACCCTGACTTTGCGGAGGCAGTCAGGTTCCACCGGTCTTTTGAGGAGGCGCGGGCGAAGTCCCTCCTGGGCTTCGGGGACTTTAAATTTGAGACCCTGGACAGCCTGTGCGACTCTGTGGACCCCAAAAAAAATCTGGTATGTCTTACTATCACATGTGGATTCAAATTCAGTTGATAAGAATCACGTGACAAATCGTCTGATTCTTGTAGATTTGTCAACTACCTCCGGAGGAAGATGCCCATACCCGGCACGCAGATGGAGAACGCCGGCCGCTACACCCAGAGCAGCACTCGGATGCCTGGATGCGGAGAGCGATCCAGTACCTCGGCACCACCGCGGACTGAGGCTGGGAAAAGGAGTCTTTTTTATTATGGTCCTTGGTCTTGGAATGACCTTCAATCACGCCTCAAACTGACGGCACTTGTCTCAATAGCATGTTTTAAATTGAAGTTGTCTGAAGTCCTTACCACTAGCTGCTCTTGCAGTAATAAGTAGTGCACCTTTCTTACTGTCCTAATGTGCACAATGTAGTGACTGCTTTTTTGTCTTTTGTTTTCTTAGTTATGTTCTCTGTATTTTATATGTTTGTGTTATGTGTAACGCTGCTGCCTTCTTGGCCAGGTCAGCATTGCAAATGAGATTCTATCTCAATGCTTTTATCTGGTTAAATAAAAAATGCCCACTCTGCCCTCACCCATCTGGCTGCTGACGGTGTACGGCTACGACGTGCTGACGCGGCTGGATGAGTACAAGGCCAGGATCACGTCCACCTTCACATCCATCCTAAAGATGGATACCACCAAGAAGGCCAGTATAGTTTGTAACGATTTCATTTTTTTCTTAGAGCCGCCGTGTGTTTATGCACTCACATTAACTTTTGAAATCTCTCTCTCTGTCCAGGTGACTTAAAAAGCTCGCTGGTACTGCTTCCGACACGGCCGCCTGGGTTACTAATGTCGGTGACGAGTACGGGCAGGTCCTCATCAGCGTCCTCACCTGCTCCGAGGGCTTGTCCAGTATGGCGGCCGGATTGATGAGGCGGTACCGACTCGCCGGGGTACCACCCCCCCAGCTGATCTACGTGGATCGAGACTGCTGCAACAGAGACGGCGTGTCAAAGACAGCTGCCTTGTTTCAGGTCTGTCAATACTAGTACTGATAATCACAGTAGAATTATAGCAATATTATTTATCTTACACAAAATGACTATCGACCAAAGCCACGCTTTGAGAAAAATTGTACTCCAATAATCAGACAGACTTTCGTTTCCTTATCCCAGGAGTGGGGACAGCTTGTGGTGAGACTGGACATCTGGCACCTGATGCTACGTTTCACAGCAGGTGTCACAACAGAGAGCCACGAGCTGTACCCCGCCTTCATGAGGCAGCTGTCTCTGTGCATCTTCGAGGTGGACCCCGGAGATGCCCGCTGTCTCACCGAGGCCAAGCGGTCCAAAATGGAGGTGAAGCACGCGATGGTCGCCCTGACCGACACCGAGGTGATCCGGAGGATCTCCAGGTAGGAGTGGAGGCTCCACTGCCGTCTGGGCGGAGGAGACGGTGCTCCTGATCCAGGACCTCCTCAAAACCTTGCGGCAGGATGCGACAACCTGGACATCCCGTTGCTTGACCCTTTCCTCATCCAGGACATGCAGAGGCGCCACCTCAGCTGCATTCAGCACCCACCGGGTGTGCAGCTGTGCTGACAAAGGGCGGAGTCATCCTGGAGGTTTATAGTAAAAAAATCAGCTCCTATCGTCTATTCCTTGACCTCTGTGTGAAACGTCACAGGGTTAAGGAAAAGTGGATAGGAGAATTCAAAAGGATTTAGGAGAAGAGACTGCGGTGCTTTGAGAATCCGACTGCACTTACACTATCGATGTATTTATGATGCGCCAACGGACGTCATGAATATGTGTCTGCTGTGGGGAAACTGCAGTTTTCTGTACAGCGTACTACATGGATGTTTAATAAGAACGGCGGACGCCGGGTGTTATACCGTGAGTTCTGTGCTAACGGCGTTAGAATTGTTTCGCTCAGGGCTAATTCAGAGGCTCAGCGTTAGTCTTTTTTGCTATAAAAAAAAATCATCAGTTAGCTGGGTTTCTTCCCGTTACATGGATATGAAACATTCATAGTTTATTAAATCTTAAGATGCCCTCAAACACTGTTGCTTGCAGATGTAGTGGTTTCGGGTCCGTGGGGCTTAACAGGTTAATGTGATACCAAGTCCATCTGAGACCTGTGTACACCTTCAGACAGCCTCCAAATTAAGCGTGCGTTGTTTACTCAGTTGGAAAGCAATCAACGTTGGGATTCCCTCTGACTGCTGTTGATCAGTTGTAAAGATGGAAGAGAAAATAGTTGTTGCTGTGAGTGGGTTCCCGGAGATATACGATACAATGTCGTATATCTACCGGGACCGCAACAAGAAAGAGCTCGCATGGAGGAAAATAAGCGTACCTGGTAAGTTAAAATATACATCCGTTGTTTGCTTGATTACAGATTTAGCATTAACTAAGTTAGCTCAACCGCCGGTTTATCGGCAGATAACGGTTAAAAGTTACCGTTTGTAAACGTTTTTTTCTTGTCAGAGGAGGTATGCCGAAAGAAATGGAAGAGTATGAGGGACACGTATGTCAAAGAAAGGAAGAGGGAGAAGGAAGATAAAGGAGTGGGTCAGCAGCAGGGACCAATACAAAGTGGAGATACTCTGCGGTCCTGTCCTTCCTCGACCCATTTGTTACCCCGAGAAAAACCACCAGCAATATGGGGTCGAGGAAGACAGGACCTCAGAGTACGGAGGTGAAGCGCAGGGAGCAGACGGGAGAGGTTGGTTGACAAGTGGAGACACTCATTCACACTGCATAGGAAAGTCATACAGAATATCTACAAAAAAAATGTAAAAATCAAAGTTTAAGAGAATATCAGGGCGATAACTGCTTAATTTATCAACAAGTAATTATAATAATTAGTGCAATTGTAAAAAGTTGTATTCTCACAAAATCTAGAATTACATTACCTGTTCCATTTTACTATCTCATTATTATATTTGCCTCAATGGAATACAAAATACATCTTTCTAATATTTTCAATATTTACAGATGAACATGAGTTTTCAGAGGGCAGTGAGGCAGAGGATCATGATGATGGCCCTGCTGCCCCTCCTGCTGTCTCCGCTGCTGTCCCCACTGATGCCCCTGCAGGACCTAGTGGTGTAGGCAGAGCACCAGGGGTATGTAAATGACAGTTTTGATTGCATTTTATTGTATTGATGCATTGCTGTACCTTCACTAAAAGATGCTATTTGTTTTTGATCTTGCAGGAAGAGAAAGGCCCAGGAATGTAAACAATGAAAATGAGGTGCATGAACGCCTCCTTGAGGCCCTGACACGGGGGTCCGGTGCTCTGCCTGCCGCCCCACTCTCAGAGGATGAGCATTTCCTCCAAAGCCTGCTTCCTTCCCTTCAAAGACTGCCAACGCAGCAGAAGAACTTTGTAAAGTTTGAAATACATACATTAATTTATGAAGCAAGCATTGGGTTGACAATCTTTGAAGGGAACAAACCAGGCTTTTAAAAATATTTATAATCATTGTATATATTTATTTAATGTTACCAACGTATGTTCCTCTATTCTTTCTTTTGATCCGTTATCAACCTCCATATTCATGTTTTTGTAAATAGTTTCATAAGTTGTGTGTCCAAGTTAAGCAACTGTTCACTGCTAAACAAGTAAGCATATGGAAAACTGTTCAATATCTCTTAGTCTGCTTTATCGGGGCCTAATCTCATAGATTTGTTAAACATACACATAACCTCACATATTCATTTGTATGCTATGGTTTCTTGATGTGTTTGTCCAAGTTAAGGACCAGTTCAATGCTAATTTAAAAAACACAAATCTATAAAATGTAAAACTTTTATAAAAAACATATTTCTTTCTTCGATTGCGGTTTTGACAAAGGCCAAGTAAATGTTACTGTGATATTATATATTTTCTGATATAGGTCGTTTATAACCGTAAAAACATACTTTTGGAACGTATCAGTATTCTTTTGTTCATCAAATTCACGTTCCAATTGCATTTTTATCGAACATTTGTCCAACTCCCTCCTTAGACCCCAAGAAAAATGAAATGACGTTGAGTGATAGCTATCATAGTAGTGTTTTTACTATCACTCACATATAACAATTCTAATACACATCTTCAGTAGTAATCCCAGGAGTCTGATTGTTTCGGCTTATTATAACTAAACAATCTCCCCCCAGGATCGCCCTGCAAGGTGATCAAATCCAAGCAGTGTGTATTATAGGAACATGTAGCTGTGCGTGTGAGTTTTCAGTATTCAGGAGGATCTGCAGCTATACGCGTGAGCAAGAGAGATGCATTCGCTGCGCTGCATCAGGACAGAGTGAGCCGGAAAGGGCTTCCACACGCTGTTTATATAGAGGGGTAGGAGGGGCTTATTTCCCATGTAACTTTCGTGAAGCCTCCGTATGTCACGGTGAGCAGGTGAGTATCCAGTTTTTTATTAATCCTGTTTTTGACCCCAATAAAATGTTCATTCCAAATTGTTGTCTCTGTATTTATTTACAATTCACGTGTTCTCTAAAGTGGGCCTCCATTTAATTATTTCAGGCGTGAAGAGGAGTAAGCACGTGGGCGTCCATTTTAGGTTATGGCCTGGAAAAGGGGTCGGTTAGGATTAGCGTTCGATTGAGGGCGAGAGAGTATCAGGCAGCGACCCCTGAGGGGCCATCGGAGAGAGCCAACCTACCCCAGAAATGAGAACATGGGGCACCGGCTGCGTTAGGGAATAAGAGGCTTGGATCCTAAGATCGAGTGCTCGGGCCATCCTTGTTCACCACGAGGCAGGCCAACTCTCACCTTAGGCCCCAAGAAAAATGAAATGACGTTGAGTGATAGCTATCATAGTAGTGTTTTTACTATGATTCACATATAACAATTCTAATACACATCTTCAGTAGTAATCCCAGGAGTCATTGAATGTTTCAGCTTATTATAACTAAACAATCTCCCCCCAGGATCGCCCTGCAAGGTGATCAAATCCAAGCAGTGTGTATAATAGGAACATGTAGCTGTGCGTGTGAGTTTTCAGTATTCAGGATTCTACATCACAATTCTTCATCATTGTAACATGTAGCTGTGCGTTTGTGCTTTCAGCATTCAGGAGGATATCAGAGACGAGTAAGCAGGAGCGATGCCTTCACTGCCATGCATCAGGACTGAGTGAGCCGGAAAGGGCTTCTGCACTCTTGTATATATATGTGTGGGAGGAGCTTATTTGTCTGTGAGTTTGTGAAGCTACCGTATGTTCCCGTAAGCAGGTAAGTTAACATGTATTTTCTTAATCCTATGTTGGACCTTTGTAACCCCAATAAAATGTTCATTCCAAATTGTTATGTTGTCTCCTTATTTATTTACAATTCACGTGTTCTCTTAATTAATTTCAAGAGGGCCGCCATTTTAGTTTTAAGGCACGAGGAGGAGTAAGCACGTGGGCGTCCACTTTAGGTTACGACCTGGAAAGGGTTTGATGGTTAGGATTCTAATTATAATGAGGGGGAGAGTATCACAGACTCTAGAATCGTCACTGTCGATGGGGATCAAAGCTGTCCGGTCCCACATGCCAAGTAATAGCCAGAAAGCCGCGGCGTTTAAGTCCCGACTCTCCCGATAGCCAATCCGTGCCTCCCCTGACCGCACACCGCTGCAGTGCAGACTCTCTGCACGGAGGAGCAGCGGAGTCCGGGCGATGCTGCTCCTCCAAGGAAGAGACACACGATACACAAACTATATCCGGTCCCAGAGATCTGCTATTTTAAAGTAAAGTCAACACACATCGACCCTAAATATAGTCTATATTAACAACGAGAAAAGTCTTAACATATATATCGTTTTTTGTAAACATATGACAAATGTGCGAGGGTGATGACGTCAGAACATCGTCCTCTGTGCCGGGGCTGTTTATTGGTCACATACTGGTTTCTAATGGTTTCTGAGGAGTTTTACTGGAATGAAAGAGCACAGAGTACAGAAGCAACAAAGCAGCAGACTGCATTAAACCTGACCTTGACAGAGAGGTTGAAGTTCATGTGGAAAGGAGGCTTCAGTAGTCTGTCTGTTGTATCTCTTGGGAACAATGCCTAAATCAAATACTACTTTCTAATAAACCTTGCATTGGGTTGGTCTCACAATTAATTCTCTTGTGCTTTGTTTTATCTGAATTATGACAAGGAGTTATCATAAACTGTTTAGTTGTGCTATTTTACAATCAATACTGTATACAGCAGCAACGTGCAGTCAGGGGAGTCAGAGCCTCACCTGACATACTCCAATGTAACGGAAAAACAACTAAAGAAAAACTAAATAATAATAAAATGTCTCCACTGATCTGTGTTGTAAGTGTGCTTTCTGTTTGATTCCAATCGCTTTTTATAGTCAAAATCAGCAAATTTGCCGAGCTCCGCTACAACTACTGGGAGCGATGAGAAGTGAGGCAGGGACGAGCTCTGCCTCACGTAACCCCACAGTCAACTGGCTGGAACGCGGGCACTGATTTTGTGAGCGCGCTCCAGCCAATTACTGTGGGGTAAGGTGAGGCACAGATGAACTCTGTGTAACCGATGTGGTTAAGCGGTCTCTGCGTTGTGGTGTTAATGGACGAGACCCGAGCCAGCGTAAAGTTGAGACGATCTCTGTTTAATGACTGACAACAGATAAAACGATCAGTTTTATATCAATTTCCCCAATGACTCCTCTCACATGGAACATTTTACGAAAAGGCAGAGGAAACGTGAGGGACACAATATATAGGGGGGAAAGTCCTCACAACAAAAAACTCTTGAGCACAGCGACCACACTTCAGAGGTTCCGCCCACTGATCTCCAACCTTGCCAGGTATTTAACATTCAATAGAATGAAGAGCACAGAATAAAATAATATAAAACACAGAATTTGTGTGATTATACAAAATGAAATTAAATAAACCCCACTGCATATTTACATCCGTTACATCTGCCTCACCTCAGATGCATAGTAGTGCAAAAGAAAATGAAAAGTGTGACTTCATTCTTTTGGGGGTGGGTTGCGCTAGTGGATTGTCAACGGGGGAGCCTCGCTGCGGGGAAATTCTACAGATGGCCAGTCTACCCCTGGAAAATGTATATGCACACGTTATTAATAAAAATGTAATTTAATTTTTATTTTGTAACCCTCGAGTGGGGGTCGCGACCCCCACTTTGGGAACCCCTGCCCTAGACAATGAATGGGGCTCTGGCTTTCTGCCTTATTTCTATTACAGTCCGATAGAGGTAAAATAAACAATGGCATACTGGTATTGTCAGTGTAGAAACACGTCAACAGTGATTTACTGTAATGCTCATGTATTCTTTCCCCCCAGGTTACGGAGCCTTTGGAAATGGTTGGGATGGACTTGGTGGGTAAACTCACAGTAACAGATGGTGGCACCCAGTACATATGTGTAATGGTTGACTATTTCACCAAATGGGCAGAGGCCTACCCACTAAAGAGTAAAACAGCAGAAGAGGTGACCAATTGTATCCTTGATTTCTTTTACAAATGTGGTGCACCTCAAAGACTGCTAACAGACCAGGGCTCAGAGTTGTGCAACAAGGTACAGTGTTGATGCAGTATGAATCCCCAATATGTAACTGTAGTTGCTGTGCTAACCTATTGCTTGTTTGTCCTAATGATAATAGCAAGGTCAACTCTGGCCTGTGTGAGAGGCTGGACATAAAGAGAAGCCTGTGCTCCGCCTACCATCCACAGACCAATGGCCTTGTGGAGAAACTGAACGGCACTATCCAGAGGTATTGGTTTTCAGTACCTGATGGAATTCACGCTCTTCATAGAATAACAAACACATTTCCTGTTCCTATGTGAACAGGTAATCAGTAATGATATGTTGCTTTATCATACATGAGAACCCATATTCTCTCCTGCTTCCTCATACCTATACTTGAATTCTGCATTTTAAGGTCGTTGAACAAAATGGTGGCTGGTCACCCCAAACGTTGGGACCAGGTGCTTCAGTCCACCATGTTTGGTCTTCGGACCAAAAAACAGCTGACCACGAAATACAGCCCGTATTATTTGATGTTTGGGAGGGAGGCTAGGTATCCTTCAGAGGTGCCAAAGGAGTACGAGGTAAGATGTTCTAATGTTGTCATCCTTTTTAAACGTTTTCATTTGGATCACCTGTCTTCTAAAATTCTAACTGATTTGTTGCAGGTCAAAGAAGACAAAGTCTGCAGGCTGGTCGAAAGGGAGGACATCTGCGAAGGATTGAAAAATCAGGGGGCTGTATTTACAGAAGTGAAAAAATATATAAAAAGAAGCCAGGACAACGTCCGCAAAATAAAAGTAAAAAGGGGCCAGGAGGACAACTTCAAAGTAGGGGATCCGGTGTTACGGAGGAACGTAAGACAGGAGCAGAGAAAAGGGGGCAAGCTGGAGGATGACTGGTTGGGACCCTACAGCATCCTGGAACTAGAGGGGAAAAGGCCATTCTTGCTAAGGGTACCAAAAAGCTGCAGACAAATATTGATCACATGACACATTATTTCCAGCCAGAGGAGCCACATTTAGAGCGAGACATTTAGAGCGAGAGAGACATTTAGAGCGAGAGACAGTATAGCGACAGATATAATAGTGAGATTCGACAGAGAAAGATCGGTTGTGCGTGAGTGAGTATATGTGATAAGAGTGTTTGTCCTTGTGAGTGTGTTGTGTGGTAATTTAGTGAGTAGTTGTTGTTTGCGCGCCGTGTGTGTGTGTGTGTGTGTGTGTGTGTGTGTGTGTGTGTGTGTGAGCATAAGTGTAGGGCTAAATAGTAGAGAGGGCCAACAAACCATGGAGGCAGACCTTGTGAAACAACTGATGGATTTTCATATCCGCCATATCTATCCTGAAGGCTTGGTATCAAGAGAAGAGCTGAGTCCTTCAGGATTAAAGGTAACCATTTCAGACATGTGGTCTTCAGAACATCATCTGCTATGATAACACTGTTAATACATCATATCATATCAATACCAGATGGCGACCTGCACTACATATGCAGGAGGGGAAAAAACAGGACTGAGCGCCTTGCAAAAGTGGTCTTATCAACTAAAGAAGCCAACATGCTCTTCGAAGAGTTCCATTGTAGCCAAATTGGTGGACACCTTGGAATGGAAAAAACTCATCTGGCCATCATTCAACGATTTGATTGGCCTGGCATGACGGAGGACATCCGCAAGTGGGTGAGTTCAAAATAATGAGGTCAATTACACATTATGGTACAACAGTGCAACACATCAAAGTTTATAGTGTTTTTGGTTCAGGTTCTTCAGTGTCCCCAGAGCCAATCAAAGAGGGCCTTTATCAAAGAGAAGGTCGAGTACATTCCTATTGAGATCCAAGGAAACATTTTGCAGACAGTTTCAGCTTTCAAACATGTCAACAGTAATGTACTGCAATGCTCATGTGTATGTGTTTCTTCTCAGGTAACAGAGCCTCTGGAGCTGGTTGGCATGGAGCTAGTGGGTAAACTCACAGTAACCGATGGTGGCAATCAAAACGTGTCGTGGTTGATTATTTCACCAAATGGGCAGAGGCATACCCACTTAAAAATAAAACAGCAGATGAGGTGACCAAGTGTATTCTTGATTTCTTTTACAAATCTGGTGCACGAAAAGACTGCTAACAGATCAAGGCGGGGAATTTTGCAATAAGGTACTACTTTGAAGCATTATGACTCCCCATTATGTAACTGTGCTAACTTATTTCCTGTTTGTCCCAATGTTCACTTCAAGGTCAACTATAACCTTTGTGAGAGGCTTGGCATCAAAAGAAGCCTGTGCTCGCCGTACCATCCACAGACCAATGGGCTGGTGGAAAAATGAAATGGCACAATACAAAGGTATATTTGTTCATATTACAACAAACATTACTGTTCCTATATTAACTAATCAGAATTGATACCTAAAACAACAAGAGTAAATAAATCAGCAGCTTCATCATATATTAGAAACCAACTTCTGTTCGACCTTCTTGTGTTTGTACTTTACCTGAATGTAGGTCCCTGAACAAACTGGTGGAGGGTCAGCCCAAACGGTGGGACCAACTCCTCCAAGGGACGATGTTTGCTCTTCGGACTAAGCCTCAGTTGACCACAAAGTTCAGTCCTTAATATCTGATGTTTGGGAGGGAGGCGAGGTACCCGTCAGAGGTGCCCGAGAAGTACGAAGTAAGATCTGCTAATGTTCTCATCCTTTAGAATGTTTTTTATTTCAAACATCTGTTTTCTCTACATCCTAATGGTTTTCTGTGGCAGAAGACAAAGTCCGCAGCATGGTGGAAAGAGAGGAACTCTTCGAGGGACTCAAAAGACAGGAGGCAGTTTTCAACGAGGTGAACACCAACATTAAAAATAGCCAAGATAAGGTCCGCAAAAGAAAACTAGACCGGGCAAGTAGACCATTTAAAAGTGGGGGATTTAGTTTTAAAAAGAAACAAACGTTTAGAACAAAGAAAAGGCGGAAAGCTGGAGCCAGACATGTTGGGACCATACCGGATTGTAACAAAGTACACCTCAAAGTATGCATTTCATTAATAACTAACATGTTTTTTTTACAGTAATCCGAGACATATGGGCAGGGAGGAGGAAGGAGACGCTGCGGGCCAAGTATGGTCCATAAAAGGTCTACAGTGAAAATCTTTTGGTCTTGGCCCCGGGAAAGGAGTTGGAGGGAGAAGTAAGCCTACTTTCTAAGAACAATGTACGTATGCAAACTGATCATTCTCTAGAAAATTGGTTAAAAAGATACTGTTGTATTTATAGATTGTGAATGCCTATCTATCGTGGATTGGGGCCAAAGCTGGGGTATACATTTTTGATTCCTATTTGATGACTTCCCTCTGGCAAGGAACCCACAAGGGAGGGTTAAGAAAGGTGACTAGAGTAGGACTAGAAATAAGTGTTTATTTGAACATATGTACTGATGTATGTACAAATATTTTTGTGAGGGGGGAGGAGACAACACAGGGCACCAGGTGCACACAATCAACGGCAACTGACATGGGGAAAGGGGAACACATTTCAAAATAAAATACAATAAACACTACATCTATAAATTGTATAAATCCGAGAATGGGAGCTCTCACAGGTGCTCAAGTGACCGCCGCTCAACTCGCGGGGACACGGACCCTGTGCGAACGCTGGGGTGTTCGGAAGACTTGCCGGGGCCGGAGGGCTCACCAAAAGCATGCTTGGGCTGATTGACATACCACCATTCACCGCTCAAGCAATGACACATCACGAGCTTGATTTCGCTGGTCTGATGACAGCAAGCGGGATATGCAGTCTGATTGCTAAGAAGGCTGACCAGAGAAGACAGCTACTGATCCTCGAAACAATGGCCCCTTGTCTCCCGGTGGACAAACTAATGACTCAGCGCGAGGCACGTGATGCTCTGGAAGTGATACTTGGACCTCAAGGGGATTTGAGGATGAGTGCGTGGTTTCAGAGTTATGCTGCGATCATGATCCCTGGAGCTGATGTGTGGGGAGCTGCAACGGGGGAATGGGCGGCTACTGTGACACTCGTACAGAAAGTAGGGCACATTCAGGCAGCGGTTATGAGAGATGAGCAGCAATCACGAGACAAAGTGTTGTACTCCATTCTGCTTTGCATGGTCTCATTCGCTATGAGAGGGGACATATCACAAAAGAAGCTGGCCAAATTTCAGCCAGACTTGTTAACGACCATGCCCTGTGTGGCTAACTTGACAAGGGATGATGTGGCACTGACCTGGCACAATTTCGGACACTACATCGATAATCGGTCAATCGGAGCAGTTCTCGCTCACTGGACTGCATGTCTCCCTGGTGGGTGTGTGAGGCGATTAGAGACCATCATCTGTTTCCATGGCCATTGGTCCAAAGGTTGTATCATACGGAATGGACCGCAGAATCTGAATGCCCTGCAGGTTGTGGCCGCTAACCCACACTATGGTTACAAGGGTGACACCACAGCCGTAAAGTCTGCTAATTATCGGAACATCTCATGGATCTGCGGTCGACTCTTGATCAGCCTGGGCAACGACTCATTGAAGGATTACCGCGGTTTCAGACCCTCGTACCAAAGTAGCTGTCGAGAAAATGATCTCTGACTACATCACCCACGGGATGGGAGATGATGCTGATATGGAGACTGACTACACTGATGATGAGATTGTGGGAACTCAGAGAGCAATTCCTCTGTGTCGTGATCACCTGCGTCGATGAATTATCTATACCTCCTACTCGGGGAAATGACCACTCGTGTGTCATTCCCATGGTTCATGATACGGCGAGAGTTAAAGGACCAATTCAGTGCCATTATGCTAGAACCTGCCAAAAACTGTCCAGAAATATCTACATTCCTATCCGAGATACACACTGCCTGCTTTCCAGAGGAACAGAGACTGTACATTGCTAATAAAAGGTACACAAAAAAACAATTTTTTTTACTTTCTGGAGGGCGGGGCTAATAAAAGCAAATTTGAAATATGTCCGCAATCATAAGAGCAATGTGTATACCGCGTTTTGTGAATATTGGAAAAACTATCACAAACATTTTTGTTACTTCAGTTTTACGACACATTTTTTTTTTTTGACTGACAAGATTATCTTTTAAATTGACAAACATCATGTGTAATTCGTGGCACAATTAAAACGGGATCGAAAGATAATCTTTCTCTCTCCATTGACTTCAATACATAATGTTAAGGTCCCATGCAGGTCCACCGGAAGGGGAGGGACTTCGCCACTCTATAGGTTCCTCGCACTTCGTGCTAGGACGCCGTTGGGTCCTAGCGCTCCGTGCTCGGGCCCTAATGACTCTACACTCTATTTATATTGTATTTAAGTGCCTATGTTATGTTCTAAAAATAAATGTTCCTTTCACCCTATATGTATTTCTCATATTTCCTATAAAAAACATTTTTTTTTTACCACAAACGGGCATATGATCATTTCATTGACCTTGATTTTTTATATGAAAATGAAATATTTTTGGAACATTTCTCAAAAGTAAAACAGTATTGTTATGTCCTCCAATAACACTCTAGGGTTGAAATTTAGAATTTCAAAGTATTTCAATGAGTGCCCTATAAAGGGTTAATCCTATCTTTGACCTTTGTAACCCCAATAAAATGTTCATTCCAAATTGTTATGTTGTCCTTATTTACTTACAATTCACGCGTTCTCTTAATTAATTTCAAGTGGGCCGCCATTTTAGTTTTAAGGCATGAGGAGGAGTAAGCACGTGCGTCCATTTTAGGTTACGAGCTGGAAAGGGTTTGACGGTTAGGATTAGAATTATAATGAGGGGGAGAGAGTATCAGGCAGTGAATTATAAGGGGCCACCAGAGAGAGCGAACCTGCCACAGAAATGAGAACATGGGGCACTCGCTGAGTCAGGGAACAAAGGGTTTGAATCCTGCTGCCAAGACGGCTACAGGACTGAATGCACTGGCCATCCTTGCTCTCCACCGAGGCAGATCCAACTCCCTCCTTAGACCCCAAGAGAAATGAAATGACGTTGAGTGATAGCTATCATAGTAGTATTTTTACTATCACTCACATATAACAATTCTAATACACATCTTCAGTAGTAATCCCAGGAGTCTGATTGTTTCGGCTTATTATAACTAAACAATCTCACCCCAGGATCGCCCTGCAAGGTGATCAAATCCAAGCAGTGTGTATTATAGGAACATGTAGCTGTGCGTGTGAGTTTTCAGCATTCAGGAGGATCTGCAGCTATACGTGTGAGCAAGAGAGATGCATTCGCTGCACTGCATCAGGACAGAGTGAGCCGGAAAGGGCTTCCACACGCTGTTTATATAGAGGTGTAGGAGGGGCTTATTCCCCATGTAACTTTCGTGAAGCCTCCGTATGTCACGGTGAGCAGGTGAGTATCCATCGTTTTTTCTTAATCCTGTTTTTGACCTTTGTGACCCCAATAAAATGTTCATTCCAAATTGTTATGTTGTCTCTGTATTTATTTACAATTCACGTGTTCTCTAAAGTGGGCCTCCATTTAATTATTTCAGGCGTGAAGAGGAGTAAGCACGTGGGCGTCCATTTGAGGTTATGGCCTGGAAAAGGGGGCGGTTAGGATTAGCGTTCGATTGAGGGCGAGAGAGTATCAGGCAGCGACCCCTGAGGGGCCATCGGAGAGAGCCAACCTACCCCAGAAATGAGAACATGGGGCACCGGCTGCGTTAGGGAATAAGAGGCTTGGATCCTAAGATCGCGTGCTCGGGCCATCCTTGTTCACCACGAGGCAGGCCAACTCTCATCTTAGGCCCCAAGAAAAATGAAATGACGTTGAGTGATAGCTATCATAGTAGTGCTTTTACTATCACTCACATATAACAATTATAATACACATCTTCAGTAGTAATCCCAGGAGTCATTGAATGTTTCGGCTTATTATAACTAAACAATCTCCCTCCAGGATCGCCCTGCAAGGTGATCAAATCCAAGCAGTGTGTATAATAGGAACATGTAGCTGTGCGTGTGAGTTTTCAGTATTCAGGATTCTTCATCATAATTCTTCATCATTGTAACATGTAGCTGTGCGTTTGTGCTTTCAGCATTCAGGAGGATATCAGAGACGAGTAAGCAGGAGCGATGCCTTCACTGCCATGCATCAGGACTGAGTGAGCCGAAAAGGGCGTCTGCACTCTTGTATATATATGTGTGGGAGGAGCTTATTTGTCTGTGAGTTTGTGAAGCTACCGTATGTTCCCGTAAGCAGGTAAGTTAACATGTATTTTCTTAATCCTATGTTGGACCTTTGTAACCCCAATAAAATGTTCATTCCAAATCGTTATGTTGTCCTTATTTATTTACAATTCACGTGTTCTCTTAATTAATTTCAAGTGGGCCGCCATTTTAGTTTTAAGGCGAGACACGGCAGGCAAAAACATCGTTTTTCAAGTACTGGTCAATTTTGAGATTTTGTGCTATTTTGATTCTATAACATGTTTTCTTTCAGGCTTTTGGAAGGAAAACGTACAAAATACACATTTAAGTGTTTATTTTACTATAGTTTGTCTATTTGCGTCTGTAGATTTCTCCTAAATTCACCAAAAGTTAGCATTCTAACGTAACATAAAGTACCGCGACCGCTGTGTGCACCATGTCAACAGAGGTATCGCTGGAAAGCTGTGTCTCTCCTGCACAATCTCATTGGATCCAAATATGGTCATTTCCTTTGTATCAGCAGCCAATCGTGAAAGCACAAAGGGGTCTTCTGACCAAGAAACGAAATCTCATTGGCTGGTGTCAATTTCTGACAACGTGATGCGTCACGTGGTGAGCTAAAACACTTCCTGGTTAGCTTTCCGCTAGAAATTGAAATCTCAAAATGACAAAAGAACGGCGAAAAAAACGTTCACAGAGAAGACGACAACAATTGTCACTTGCACGAAGCAAGGTTATACAAAAAACAAATGAACATGAAATACCTTCACGGAGTGTGTCGATGTGCAAGCTGTCATCCAAAGAACAGGAGGGTTTAGCTAGCGCCTCACTGCAATCTTTAAAGGTCGTTTTCTCAAAATGAGTTTTTTCTCCTACTCCGAGTTCGAAATTTCAACTTCAGTAGCACGTAGATACACCAAACCTTCCAGTTATATTCCTATCAATATTATTAAGGCTTTTACAGAAGGGTTTCTTCATATATCATTCATAGCCTGAATTATACAACATTTTATACCTAAAAACATGGCGAAAATTGATATTTTAGGGCTGTTGACAGTATTTTCTGATTTATGGAGTGATAAAGAGAGATATCCAAAATCCCTTCTGTAAAAGCCTTCGATACTAATATGACTACAAAATGAAACAAGAATTTTGAACCTGGCTTTATCCAAAATTCAGATTTCGATTCCTGAAATGTGTTAAAATATGTGCATATTTAATGAGATAATGGATAATTTGCATATTTAAACATGCTATTTCAGAAAACTTGTAATACAAAAAACAATTGCCTTAGTGTAAGTAATTAACTGGAGAAATGTCTAGATGATACCTTTAAGTTAAAAAAATTACCCTATTCACCTGGGGTGTCTCGCCTTAAGGCATGATGAGGAGTGAGCACGTGGGCGTCCACTTTAGGTTACGAGCTGGAAAGGGTTTGACGGTTAGGATTCTAATTATAATGAGGGGGAGAGAGTATCAGGCAGTGATTTATAAGGGGCCACCAGAGAGAGCGAACCTGCCACAGAAATGAGAACATGGGGCACTCGCTGAGTCAGGGAACAAAGGGTTTGAATCCTGCTGCCAAGACGGCTACAGGACTGAATGCACTGGCCATCCTTGCTCTCCACCGAGGCAGATCCAACTCCCACCTTAGACCCCAAGAGAAATGAAATGACGTTGAGTGATAGCTATCATAGTAGTGTTTTTACTATCACTCACATATAACAATTCTAATACACATCTTCAGTAGTAATCCCAGGAGTCTGATTGTTTCAGTTTATTATAACTAAACAATCTCCCCCCAGGATCGCCCTGCAAGGTGATCAAATCCAAGCAGTGTGTATTATAGGAACATGTAGCTGTGCGTGTGAGTTTTAAGCATTCAGGAGGATATGCAGCTATACGCGTGAGCAAGAGAGATGCATTCGCTGCGCTGCATCAGGACAGAGTGAGCCGGAAAGGGCGTCCACACGCTGTTTATATAGAGGTGTAGGAGGGGCTTATTTCCCATGTAACTTTTGTGAAGCCTCCGTATGTCACGGTGAGCAGGTGATCCATCGTTTTTTCTTAATCCTGTTTTTGACTTTTGTGACCCCAATAAAATGTTCATTCCAAATTGTTATGTTGTCTCTGTATTTATTTACAATTCACGTGTTCTCTAAAGTGGGCCTCCATTGAATTATTTCAGGCGTGAAGAGGAGTAAGCACGTGGGCGTCCATTTTAGGTTATGGCCTGGAAAAGGGGGCGGTTAGGATTAGCGTTCGATTGAGGGCGAGAGAGTATCAGGCAGCGACCCCTGAGGGGCCATCGGAGAGAGCCAACCTACCCCAGAAATGAGAACATGGAGCACCGGCTGCGTTAGGGAATAAGAGGCTTGGATCCTAAGATCGAGTGCTCGGGCCATCCTTGTTCACCACGAGGCAGGCCAACTCTCACCATAGGCCCCAAGAAAAATGAAATGACGTTGAGTGATAGCTATCATAGTAGTGGTTGTTACTATCACTCACATATAACAATTCTAATACACATATTCAGTAGTAAACCCAGGAGTCATTGAATGTTTCAACTTATTATAACTAAACAATCTCCCCCCAGGATCGCCCTGCAAGGTGATCAAATCCAAGCAGTGTGTATAATAGGAACATGTAGCTGTGCGTTTGAGTTTTCAGCATTCAGGAGGATATCAGAGACGAGTAAGCAGGAGAAATGCCTTCGCTGCCATGCATCAGGACTGAGTGAGCCGAAAAGGGTTTCTGCACTCTTGTATATATAGGTGTGGGAGGAGCTTATTTGTCTGAGTTTGTGAAGCTACCGTATGTTCCCGTAAGCAGGTAAGTTGCCATGTATTTTCTTAATCCTATGTTGGACCTTTGTAACCCCAATAAAATGTTGATTCCAAATTGTTATGTTGTCTCCTTATTTATTTACAATTCACGTGTTCTCTTAATTAATTTCAAGTGGGCTGCCATTTTAGTTTTAAGGCATGAGGAGGAGTAAGCACGTGCGTCCATTTTAGGTTACGAGCTGGAAAGGGTTTGACGGTTAGGATTATAATTATAATGAGGGGGAGAGAGTATCAGGCAGTGAATTATAAGGGGCCATCAGAGAGAGCGAACTAGAGATGGCAAATCCAGATCCTTTTACGGACTCTGAGTCTTCTGAATCAGCCATTGAAGAGATCCGGATCATACGAGTCAGATGAGTCAGCACCACCAAGAGCGTAGAAATCCTACAGGTGAAACCGAAAAGTTGTTGCATATTAAACTAACGTTACATTAACCTCCGCTACACAGTGTCTTTTGCTTTAAAAAAAAATGTTGATCACAAAAAAAGGGTTATTTTGCGATTTGGCGAATCTGAGTCTGCTGTTAACTCGTGCATGACGACGAGTCTGCTGGATCTCTGGATCTGCTGCTATACGGTTACGGCTCTGAGTCCGCACGAGTCTGCTATGTTTTGCACAGTGAGTCTGCTGTTGACTCGTGCATAATAGCCGCGGGAAGTAGAGGTGCTGGAGGCGGGGCTGTGAATGGTGTACATTTGAAAAACGTCATGTTACTTTTGTTGAAATCTCTCCCCACTTTTGTCCGCACCCCCCAAGTAAAATGACTTCCCAGTTCCCGCGGCTATGCTCGTGCATGACGAGTCTGGATCTCTGGATCTGCTACGGGTACGGCTCTGAGTCCCCAGGATGCTGCAGGAAGTGAAGGAAGTTCCCTTGATTCAGTGAGTCAGGATTTGCGAATCTGAGTCTGATTCATGCATGATGAGTCTGCCTGGATCTCTGGATCCAACCCAGTCTCACGGAATTTCGTGTTATAGTCACGACATTTAACCTAATGATTTGTTTTCACCAACAAGATTTCCCCCTTTTTTTCGTGTCACACAGAACGATTTTAAAAGCAATGCATTTTCTATTGGTAGCAGAGGTTGCACGCTCGGGGACTGTTAGCGCCGTGTTATGCATGCCCACTGCACCTCGCGGGAGCGTGCACAGCGTAAAGCAAATACTCAGACATTTCAATGATCTGTTCGACAAAGTTAGGTTTGGAAACGGTATAATTTCCTTTTGGGCGGGCATAACACGGCATAACACCGGCGCCTCGCTGCGGGGAAACTGTGGCGCTGTTCTGAGTTTGTTCTAATCCGTCAAAAAAGGCTTTCAGATTTTTCCGTCATTGTTAAAAAAAATCCGTCATAGACGGAAAATATTCGGTTAACGCGACCTCTGATTGGTAGTGTGTTTCGTGCCTGCAACACCTCTTTTTGTACGGTCGGGTCCTGGAAGACCGGAAGCTGTGTGGTTCATAAAAACATGTTCTTACTCAATATCAAGCCACGATTATTGCTTTTATTTTAAATCGTATAATTTCTGACTTTTTTTGCCGCCTGTGAGGAAAATAAATGGGGCTCAGAGCCTCAGGATACTGAAATCTGTATTTTTTTAATATTTTTTTCCTTCTAATTTGTTATTCTTTTCTAAATAACACACTGTTATTTACTCAACAATAACACAGATTTATCCTTGTTTTTATTTATTGGTTTAATTCCATAATCTGGGGCTTTTTTGACGTTCGTCAGGAACTGAATTTCAAAATAAAGTCCTAAATAATACCGGAAACAGATTTAGGACTTTTTGAAAATCCTCAGCGTTGATTGGACGTTTTAGTCACAATGCACGTTGGGATATGGTGTTTATACACACATTTATTTTGTGTCAGAAAGCACGATTTTCAAAGTAATGCATTTCAATTGGAAAAATTGTTCGTGTCTCGGGAAGCCGGAAGCTGTATTATTTTCTAATGTTATTTTATTTAACCATAACGGGTACTTTACATAACATTGAGTCAAACGTATCCTTGTTTTGTTTATGCTAAATTGTTATTGTCGATCAATTGTCCATTTTATTTATTAAGGTTTAAGATATCATTAGTCTTTTTTTATTATTATCATGATAGTTTAAACTTTTCTGCATTTTATAAGGCAATTTAGACTTTTTTGTCTGTAGGCTACTTAGGTTATTAAAGAGTTATCGTGTCAAAATATAGGAAATATATCAATATTTTTTTGTATAATCGGTACAGGAAATGACATAATTCAGAGCACCACCTATTGGCCAAAGACCGCTACCACCGTCATTGCGATCCATCCTCTGACAAGGTAAGTTGTATCACTAAAGTCTGATGCATGTTTTGCTTAGATTTAATAATTGGGGCTTTTTTTTAGCCTTTACTTGCATGGCTCATACATAAGAGCAACTGTTCTAAGTCTGAGAAATGGCCGGTAGACAGAGAGCTTTGCCTTCTGGCTCAGCTCCCTTTTCGTCACAACGGTGGAGAAGCATCACTCCCGCTGCTCCGATTCTCCGGCCCATCTCACGCTCCATTGTTCCCACTCGAGAACAAGACCCCGAGATACTTGAACTCCTTCACTTGGGGTAAGGATTCATTCCCTACTTGGAGTGGACAGTCCATCGGTTTCCTGCTGAGAACCATGGCCTCAGATTTGGAGGTGCTGATCCTCATCCCAGCCGTCATTATGGGGATATACATTTAATTTAAATTCATGATAGAAAGACATTTGACGACAGTATGTTGGAATTCTGTATTCATTTTTCAGCTTGATAATAGACAGGTAGAAGCCGTATTGCCAGGTGCAATCGATGGGATTTCTGCACACGATCCAAGCAGAGAATGACGTACCTTACACGACGCGTCTATCGTTTTTCCAACCCAGTCTAGATTTAACCACGCCCACTTCCGCATTACGCAGGCATCGACGTAGCTCTACCCGACAGCGGCATAGACGTCATCTTCGGCAGTTATAGCGGTCGCGGTAAAGCAGGAGTCCTGAGATTGTATTACTGGTGTTTTATCATCTATAAATAGCCTGTGTGTATCCTCAGATGTCGTTTTCAGGACAAACAAAAGACGTTTTAAATATCTTATCAGAATAGCCTGTGTGTATCCTCAGATGTCGTTTTCAGGACAAACAAAAGACGTTTTAAATATCTTATCAGAATAGCCTGTGTGTATCCTCAAATGTCGTTTTCAGGACAAACAAAAGACGATACACACATGTATTCATTTATAAACATATATATATAAACACACATGTATTTATTCATTTATACACACAGATGTATTCATTCATGTATACTAAAGCAAACAGATATTGTTCTAAACTGTATTAAAGTAAACAGGTATTATCTTGAACTGTATTGAAGTGAACATGTATTATTTAGGACTGTTTTAAAGTAATCCTATATATATAAACGTTCTTACCTACACTCACTGACCCAGATATCAGCACACACACACATACACTTCCCCCCCCACCAGCACACACACACATGCACATGTTCTTATTCAAGGTTCTTCCTGGGGCCAGTATAATCTCAAGCACCAATATATCTGTGTACAATGTTTGATACTAATATATCTGTGTACAATGTTTGATTGTTTGGGAAAGAATAGTTTGTGTGAAATCTTCCCTGGGAAAGTAAAGGAGTGAAGTTAGGTGGAAGATAAAAAGTGATTCTGACCTTGACTAGTTCCGAGGCTCTCACGCTTCACTTAGGAGTAAAATGGGATGGAAGAGCCGACCCACATCTCCGCCCCAAACATGTCCATATATACTGATGTTTATTCATGCAAAAGGCCCCCTGTTTCTGACTAGCTGGTCCCGATACCTGTATCGCACGGCAGTAGAGCGGGGAGCCCGGAGTGCTCTGTTACAGGGCACTCTGTATTTCATATTGTGTTTTTTACCATTAAAATCTGATTATTGTTATAACTTTTATGCCGGTGTTTTGAACTTCTTCTCTTATTAATCTGACCAGGCTCATCTAACGGACGGCGCGGAGCAGAGGTGGGCTTTAAGCCACCACTACTGTGTTTGTTCCAACACTCCATAGCATTTATCCTGAAGGCTTATCAAGCCATTAGGTTTGAGATTAAGAGAAGAGCTGAGACGTTCAGGATTAAAGGTAAGTGTGTATTGACTTCAGAACATCTGCTATGATAACACAATGAATATATAATTATGACATTTCAATACCAGATAGGGAGCTGCATTACATATGCAGGAGAAAAAGGGACATGGCTGAGCACCTCGCCAAAGTGGTGTGATCAACAGAAGAAGCCCGCAAGCTCTTTGACGAGTTTCACTGCAGCCAATTGGGAGGACACTATGCATTAGAAAAAACACATGGTGCCATCATTCAAAGATTTGATTGGCCTGGCATGGTGGAAGATATCCGCAAGTGGGTGAGTTATGAAATAATGAGGTAAACTACACATTATGCTACAAAAGTGGAGCACAAAAAGTGTATGGTGTGTTTTTTTTCTTTTCCAGATTGCTCAGTGTCCCCAGAGCCAACCCAAGAGGGCAAGCATCAAAGAAAAGAGAGAGTACACTCCTATTGAGGTACAAGGAAACAATTCCAGCCGGTTTCAGCTTTCGAACATGTGAACTGTGGTTTACTGAAATGCACATTTGTTGTTTTTCTTCTCAGGTAACAGAGCCTCTGGAGCTGGTTGGCATGGACCTAGTGGGTAAACTCACAGTAACCGATGGTTTCAATCAAAACGTGTCGTGGTTGATTATTTCACCAAATGGGCAGAGGCATACCCACTTAAAAATAAAACAGCAGATGAGGTGACCAAGTGTATTCTTGATTTCTTTTACAAATTTGGTGCACGAAAAGACTGCTAACAGATCAAGGCGGGGAATTCTGTAATAAGGTACTACTTTGAAGCATTATGACTCCCCATTATGTAACTGTGCTAACTTTTTAGTGTGAATGCAAAATTCTTACATCATTTTCTGCAGGAAATGCATTTGATGGTTTCATGTTTGTCTCAATGTTTCCTTCAAGGTCAACTATAGCCTTTGTGAGAGGCTGGGCATAGAAAGAAGCCTGTGTTCCCCGTATCATCCACAGACGAATGGGCTTGTGGAAAAATTGAACGGAACAATACGGAGGTATGTTAATTAATAGAAATAACATTATTGTTCCTACATTAAGAGTAATCAGAAATGATACCTACATAAAACAACTAGAGTACAGAAATGGGTTGCTTTATCATTTATTAGAAACCATTTTGTCTTCTACCTTCTTGTGTCTGTACTTTACCTGAATGTAGGTCCCTGAACAAACTGGTGGCGGGTGAGCCCAAACGTTGGGACCAATTCCTTCAGTCCACCATGTTTAGTCTGAGAACAAAGACTCAGCTGACAACAAAGTTCAGTCCATACTTCTTGATGTTCGGGAGGGAGGCGAGGTACCCATCAGAGGTGCCCAAGGAGTACAAAGTAAGATCGGGTTATTCTCTCATCCTGTAGCATTTTTTTTATTTCAAACATCTATGTTCTCCACATTCTAACTGTTTTCTGTGGCAGATAACAGAAGACAAAGTCCAAAGGATGGTGGAAAAGGAGGGTATCTGGGGGAACTTAAAAAACAGGAGGCCGTTTTCAAGATAAGAAAAAAAAAGGCTGAATCAGAGGCGGACATGCTGGGACCGGACAGGGTTGTGAACATTGAGGGGAGAATTGCTGGAATTCTTTCAGAAAAGGGAAAGAAGAGCATGAAATTCAACATTGACCATCTCGCACACTATGTCGAGCCAGAGGAGAGGATCCTTGCTACATTGAACAAGTTGTTTGATGCTTCTCCTCTGGCTGATCCTCTGACATCCCAAACCCTGGCTCAATCAAGTCAGTGCAAGGCAGAAGGAGCATCTTCTGATGTGGAGACTTGTACGTAAACTATCACCAAGTATGCATTTCATTAATAACTAACATGCCTTATCTTTTTTATTTTTTACAGTAATCCGAGTACAAAAAGTACATCGGGATAAAAAGATACTGTTGTATTTATTTTAAGTTATTCATTTGACGCTTCCTCCCTTCTCAGCTCTTCTCGAGCATGGTCTGCGTTTTATTTCGGAGGCATCGGATTGTACCTGGCACGCTCAATCAGTTGGTGAATTTGAGTGGATTTTCTTGTCTAAATCCAGATTATATCTTCTTAGACGTCCACGCACACTTTGCAGGCCTGTAGAAGCATGCGGCAGCAGTGGCGACGAATGGCTTGCCTTTCCTAGGGAAATGCCATGCCTGGTTTTTGTTGAATGTGAGATATGAGTGTGTGAGCGCAAGACAAGTGTGGAAGCAACCAATCTTCCTAAATCCAAGGATTGTGAAGGAGCAAAAGTCTATCTTCAATTTGCCTATGTAGAGGGCGGGGTTCAGAGTTGTGAGGGATTTAGTGTATGAGTATGTTCCAGGTGTTACGAGGACACAGGTGATAGAGGAAGGGATTGATTAATGGGGTTAGGGACAGCAGAGAATATATTAGACAGTATAAAGGAGGGAAATGATTAAGAGTGAGAATGTGGGAAGTGATGTTGAGTTATATGTGGGTGATGATCAAACAATGATCAAACTGGGGGATATAAATACCAAAAGGATAAATAAAATCTTGAGAAAACAGAATGTGAGAAGACCGGCAGCAGAAAGAGTATGGGGAAAAGTGGTGAATGGGATAGATGTGAAAAAGATATGGATGCATTTGAGAGTGAAAGGCAATAGTGTGGAGTGTGAGCAATTTGATTTCCTGTTAAAGCACAACAGGATCTTTAATAATTTAGTGATAAGTATGTTTGATAGTGAGGTGAAGAAAGAATGTGATGTAGGGTGGGAGTGTTGAATGCAGTCAATTAAGGGTCTTTTTTGTCAGAATAAAATAAATGATAGGAAGATGTTGGAATGAAAGGTTGATAAAGTCAATGGACTGGAATGAGTTATGGCTGTTTGGTATGAGTGAGTGCAAGGTTAGTCTCCTGAATTTCAGTTTGAGTCATGCGGTTAAATTAAGGAGAAACATTGCACACTATGAGGGGAGGTTGGAAGATGTATGGGACAACATATTCAGAAATGTATGTTTATTTCCTCCACACAAATTCAATGCATTATCCTTTCCATAAATAATATTATTAACATTATGAATGAAAAGGACGATAAAAAGAGACATTGGACTGTTATCCCTGTACATGGAAAAGGAGGTTTTTGTGGAAGGGTGCTCATTAATTGAAATGAATGATGGAAGCTAAGGTTTCATTTTGAAATATGATGATTGTGTGATGTTTTGTATTGTTTTTCCCTATACTTTTAGGAGGTAGGATTACTATGATGTCCATTTGTTTGGGCTCGATTGAAAGGCCATGGAGTTCCTTTCTTTGAGGGCTCTTTTATGTTAATATGGTATACAAATGTAAATTGTGTATTTTTATAATAAAATATTTTTAAAAAAGGGAGTGCGGACGTCTTTCAACCAGAAGGTTGTGGGTTCGATCCCAGCCCGTGCAGCCAACATGTCGATGTATCCTTGGGCAAGATACTGAACCCTGAGTTGCTCCCGATGGCCAACGGTGTGTGAATGTTAGGTCCTAGAGTAAGGTGCACTGCTCTGTGTGAATGGGTGAATGACATGTAGTATGTAAAGCGCCTTTAGGGGTCGTAAAGACTGGATAAAGCGCTATATAAGTACAGTCCATTTATTAGTATTATTGTGTGTTTTTTTAAATATGCAGTCTTCCACAACACATCTGCCTTTGGAGGATGGTGTGATTTCCACCAATGCTGTCTGTCTGGTAAGTTTCATATGGTCTAATAAGTATACTATCAATGATGTTGATTTGGATGATTTTAATTGTTGTCTTAGAACCACAATAGAGGTATTTCAAATCATGTCCTGATAATATGACACGGTGTGTTACTTATTTTATGTTCTTAGGATATTCAACAAGCTATTAGAGATCGGTGCAACAAGACCACAGCAGCCAAGGACACCAACGACCTGATGCATGGTCTGAACACCATACGGGTTAAGGCTGCTCACAGCGTGACTGGGCTTGGGTCATCAAGCAGGGGGGAGACACGACCATCCCTTCCTTCTGCTGAACTCACAAAGAGTGTTTGTAAGTAATTATTGTATTTTATTATTGTCAGTTTTGTGCAGTCTGTTAAAGCAGGGGTTCCCAAAGTGGGGGAGATGATTTCAGAATCCTCTTCATGTGACCCCTGAGTTTTGTTTTAAAAAAAAGATATTTATCAATTATTATTATTAATAATAACGCGTGCATCGAAATGTTTTATTATGTAAGTCTGTTTAATAGGTAAGCGGGACAAATAAAGGATGGCTTGGGTCATCTAGCAGGGGGGAGACACGACCATCACTTCCTTCTGCTGAACTTAAAAAGATTGTTTGTCGGTGCTTCTGGCGATTTACTCGGAGGACGGGACCCAGCAGCTTCTACTGAAGGCAGTTTCCAACTGCTAAATGTACGAGCGTTGTTCGGTAAAGTTAGCCGACATGGGAATCTTCCACAGCGCAAACTCATGCCGGGACAAAATAAAGAAACTGAAGCAGGACTACAAAAAAATAAAAGACCATAACAACAAGAGTGGTAACGGCCGGAAGACCAGTAAATGGTATGATCGATTGGATGCTCTGCTCGGCCACAGACCCTCATTCTCCGGCACAGCATCGACCATCGATTCGGGCGCGCTGGTGTGGGAGGCCGCTGAAACGGCGGATTCAGTGGCCTGTGAATTGTACGACGACGACGAAGGTAAAATAAAATACATGCACTGCACTGTTTTAATCTGCACAATACTGGTCTCAGATGTACTTTTATTTGCTCAGTAGATCGAGCTAGCCATGCTAGGCTGAACTGGCTAACAGTGTTAGCTAGTGATGTTACGTATTGCGCCGAGGCTTCGGAGCGTGTGTCGAGTAATCCCCGAAGCTTTTTGTGACGCCTGTTTCGAGGCTTGTATCGTTTTGGGCCAGTGACGTCATCGATGACAAACGAAGCCTCGCTGCCTGTCGATACCACGTGACTGCTTCAGGAAGCGCTTCAGATCTTGGCGCGAGCTTCTGACAGATACAAACCCATGGGATTCGATTCAAGATGTGTGAACCTTGTGATAGAGGAGAACACTTGTCGTTTGCCAGTTTTGGTTGTACGATATTTTTGCAACTCGTTAGAATGGAGCCAGCAAAGAAGAGAAGGACTTCCCCTGTGTGGGAACACTTTGATCTGATTTCTCCCAATAAGGTAGGTTGCATACATAGTATATTACAACAGATGTATTATGTTAGATTTTGTATGGTTCATTTTTTTAATTTAATTTTTCTATTTCATTCAAAGGTGAAGTGTTTATTGTGCTCCAGGGAACTGGGTTACAATAGCAATACTTCATCCATGCTAAGGCATTATCGTGCCATACATGAGATCAAGGAGGGACATGGAGGTGGACCTGCTCAAGGTTTGTCATTTAATATTTAGGAATAATATATTTTATAATGTAACCATGTTAACTTCACTTTATCATGCAAATAAAAGAAAGTTACAAGATAATCATTCTTAACACAGCTTCCCTTCCCCCCCCCCAGCTAGGCCTACCAGAAAACAGGATCTGGATGAGGCCTTGGTCAACCTGATTGTGAAGGATACACAGCCCTTCAGTGTTGTGGAGGATGTGGGATTTAGGGCATTTGTGGCCTTATTGGATCCAAACTATGTCATCCCCACACGGCAGGTGTGTAAGACTTCATGTATAGAGCAAAACTGTTTCTTTTTTCATGGCATTTGACAATTAACCAGTGATTTCCCCTCTTTTAGGCTGTTAAGGCTATGGTGGATGTCAAGTATGTTCTAGAAAGGAACAAGGCCATAGCTGACATGCAGAAGATTGCTGCAGTGAGTTTGACCTCTGACATGTGGACGTCCATCAATATGGATGCCTATCTGGCTGTAACCTGCCACTTTGTTGACGATAGCACATGTCTTAATTGTGTGTTGTTAGGAGTGCAACAATTTCCCCAAACACACACTGCTGAAAACCTGGCCAGAGTGAAAGCGTCCCTCATGGAGGAATGGGGAATCACAGACAAGGTCACTTGCCTTGTGACGGATGGTGCAGCCAATATGATTTCCTGTGGCAGAGAATTAAAGCTACGTCATGCAATATGCATTGCACATACACTAAATTTGATTGTCAAAAAATCTCTCGACATGACCCCTGTGCTGTGTGACATTCGGGCCAAGTCAAGAAAACTGGTGGGATATTTCAGGAGCAGCACCCTTGCTAAGGTATGTGCTTTGACCTTTCTTACATTGGTTAATAATGAATAATCATAATGCTATGTTTATGTTACTGCTACTTTGACAATTAAATACATTTTTAATTTTGTGTTAAAGGAGAATCTTGTATCAGTGCAAAGGCAATTGGGAAGGCCCACACTGAAGCTCCTGCAAGAGGTGGAGACCCGCTGGAACAGCACTTATCACATGCTGCAACATCTGGTGGACCTCAGAGAACCAGTTGGTGCGGCATTAGCCAGTTTGAACACGGAAATCACCACACTGACCTCTGCTGAGTTCAACACCATAAGTGGGTGCCTCTCTCTGCTGTCTGGATTCAATGATGCCACCATTGAGCTTTCTGAGGAGAAAAAATTATCTGGTTCCAAGGTTGTGCCCCTCCTCAAAATGCTGGAGCAAATGCTTCAAGAGGAGATGGCAAAAACCGCAGTAGCAGTGGCCAAAGAAATGGGAGAACATCTATTAAGGCAGCTAAGAGAGAGGCTCCACACACCATTCAATGAACATAATGTCATTGGCAACACTACTGGACCCCAGGTTCAAACTGATCGGATTTTTTAGCCCTTTAAAAGCTGCAGAAGCCACAAAAAGGCTTGTGACTGAATGTGGTGCACTGATCCGAACACCTGAAGCCGTGCAGCCCCAAGAAAATCCATCCACATCTCAACCTGAACAAGAAACCCCAGGTATTTATTAATTTTAAAGCAATTTGAAGTAATTACTACATCCACTGACACTCTGTGTATACTTTTCAGGAAACAAACTCTGGCATAAATTGGATCAGACTGTTAAGCTGTCCAGGAAGACCAAGAATGCGACAGCTGACGCAACTGTTGAAGTCCAACGGTACCTGGCCGAACCAAATATCGGACGCTTGGAGGACCCTCTGAACTACTGGCAGACATAAAAACATGTGTATCCAAACCTGTATAAACTTGCAGTCACTTTTGTGTGCACACCTGCTTCCTCAGTCCCGTGTGAAAGGGTATTTTAAAAGGCAGGAGAAGTTGTATCAAAGAAAAGAAATCGCCTAAGCCCGAAAACTGTCGAAAAAATATTGTTTTTAAACAAAAACCAATAAAATTGTTCCATGTATCACAAGCATTTTCACTGCCCTCTGCAAAGTCACACAAGCACACCCACTGCCCTCTGGCAAGTTAAACCCAGCTTCAAAGCTTCATCTCGCCATCACTAGTGTTCCCCCATGGATTTTCCCAATTGCAAATATAGATATGAGTATTGTAGAAAAGAATAGAGAGTGGCAAATAAATGAAGTAGGATTCAAAACAAGTATGTACCTCAGGAATAATTATCACAACTACCTCAAAATATACACAGATGGTTCTAAGAACAAGGAAGAGTGTGTTGGAATTGGTATATATATCCCAGAATTTAAAATATCGATCGATCGAAGAGCGTCTGATCAACTATCAGTGTACGCAGCAGAAATGCTGGCAGTAATAATAGGACTACAGTGGGTTGAAGAGGTCAGACCAGATAGGGTGGTGATATGCACAGATTCATTGTCCATATTAAAAAGCATACAGTCAACACCAACTACCAGAGAAGACATTCTCATAGAGCTGAACCACAGCCTGTCAATACTTCACAGAGGCGGTATAGATCTGCAGTTCTGCTGGGTGCCTGCACATGAGGGGGTGTTTTATTTTGTCTGTCCACCATGTACAGCGTCCTTGGGTCCCGTGAAAGGCGCTTTATACATTCCATTTATTATTATTATTAGGTCCACGGTGTTTACATGGTTATTTATACAATATGTGTGCTTATGCTAACATCATAAGACAAAAATTGGTTCCGTGTTGTGTAGTGAGAACGCGCGGGGGGGGGGGGCCCAAGCCAAAGCTCGCTTAGGGCCCCCGTAAGTCTAGAGCCGGCCCTGCGTAACATGCAACGTTAGCCTAATCTAACGTTGCTCTCCTACGGCGTACCTTTCATGTGGCTCGTCAGCGCAGACTCTCCCATCGTTATTTTTTGCAAACTTTGCAGGAGGCTACTCGTGGGCTTGACCCTCGTCTTAGCCATGGCTTGTATTTGTCTTCTGCTAGCCAACGCTCGTTGAAACTGCAACCTCCTGGCCTACTGTCATCTATCACTCAGCAGAATGCCCAGGTCACACGTAACACAAACACTTGCAGGTCGCGCGCATAGCGCGGGAAGGCCTGAGCGGAGCTGTTTTATGTCAAAGCGAAGCAATTAAGCGCGCTCCGACTTCTTTATTTTCTTTTAATCTAAAAAGCAAAGTAAAGCATTTACAATTTCAAGCACTTTATCCCAAATTCAAGCACTTTTCAAACCTTGAAAACACCTCGTACAATTTCAAGCATTTTCAAGGATTTCCAGCACCCGTACGAACCCTGGTATTTGTACATATGTATGTACTTATGTATAAATATTTTCCAGTTGGACCGGACAAAACATGATGCGGCAGCTGGAGCCGTCTGTCACAGGGCACACTGGACACGCATTGTAAGTCATCTAAAATGTTAATGGGTCAAGATATTGGTTTTTATTAAAACTTGACACTTTGTTTAATTTGTTGCACTTCCACAGATCATGTATCTGAGGGGAAATAGGTCCCTTTTCTTGGACCCATTTGGGGCCACCAAAGACCAGATGAGCCGCTGCAAAGAGCTAACACGGTAAATCAAATATCAGCTGTAATGTCTTTACTAGATAAATTCATGCATTCAGGATTATATTAAGGGAGCCACATAAATAATGTTCCTGATTACTACTGTTTTACTTGAATAACGTAAGATTGTCCTGTGTGAACATTCAGCTCTTCTTGACTTAAAAAAGGATTGTATGTCCAAAACATAATCTATCTGTTCCCTGTTGTAGGAGCAAACACAGTAGTGGTGGCTTAAAGCCCACCTCTGCTCCGCGCCGTCCGTTAGATGAGCCTGGTCAGATTAATAAAAGAAGGAATTCAAAACACCGGAATAAAAGTTATGACAATAATCTGATTTTAATGGTAAAAAACACCAATACAAGTTACAGAGTACTCTGGACTCCCAGTTCTACCGCCGTGCGATACAGGTATCGGGACCAGCCAGTCAGAAACAGGGGCCTCGTGCATGAATAAACATCAGTATACATAGACATATCTGGGGGCAGAGTTGTGTCGGCTGCTCACTCCCCTAGGTGTTCTTACTGGTTGGATTCACTTCTGGTCGGGCCCAATACAGCGAATCAGAGTTCAGGGAAAAAGTATTTTACTTCTGAACAGAGCGTGACAGCTTCGGAAGTAAACAAGGACAGAGTCAATCTTTATCTTGCACCTGTATTCACTCCTTTACTTTCCCAAGGAATATTTCACACAAACTATTCTTTCCCAGACAAACAAACATTGTACACAGATATATTGGTGCTTGAGATTAAATTGGCCCCAGAAAGAACCTTGAAAAGAATATGTGTGTGTGCTGGTGTCTGGGTCAGTGAGTGTAGGTGAGAAGATATATAGGATTACTTAAAAACAGTCCCAAATAATACATGTTCACTTCAATACAGTTTAAAATAATACATGTTCACTTCAATACAGTTTAAAATAATACATGTTCACTTCAATACAGTTTAAAATAATACATGTTCACTTTACTGTGTAGATCGCTGGTCCGCAAGACAAACCCAGCTGTTGGGAGATGGGCAAGCGAGAGCCTGGATCATCCCAAACAGCAGGACACGACATCATGCGGTGTGTTCATTTGCAAGGTAACATTTATGAATGTGTATTGTCATGGCCTGGCTCTTGGCCAGAACAACAAACGTGGTAAGGACACGATTTAAGGAAAGATATTTATTATAACCGCTCAACAAAAGAGCTCCCACGATGGGATGTGTTAATCAGTAAGATCAGTAGTGTAGGTGTGGGTGTGTGAACATGGTGTGGTGCAAGGTGTTTGAATGCCAAACTAAGATGAAGGGAAACAAAAGCATAAATCAGGTAGCTGCTCTCAAACAGATCCTCCAGCAGAGAGCGCGAACGAGACTCTGGCTCGGGCCTTTCAGTCCTCAGGTACCGGCAGCCAGGTGCCCTCAATCAGTGCTGATAGGGAGGAAGGGAGATCCTTAAAGGGCCACACACACACAGCAGGAGAGAGTAAAGCAGGGGTCGTCACACACACACACACACACACACACACACACACACACACACACACACACACACACACACACACACACACACACACACACACACACACACACACACACACACACACACACACACACACACACACACACACACACACACACACACACACACACACACACACACACACACACACACACAGCAGGAGAGAGTAAAGCAGGGGTCGTCACACACACACACAGCAGGAGAGAGTAAAGCAGGGGTCGTCACACACATATATATATATAAAATATAACATGCATTATTATACAGCTCTGTAGTCCAAACCTTTCTTTAATCAAATCAGTTTTATTTATTATTATCTCACAGCACTTTACATAAACTATACTCTTTGTAGTTTATTACAATCATCATCATTTACCAAAGCCCCAGTTTCAGAGTCTTTGGCTGCAGTCGAATATTCCACAAATCAGCTCCTATCGTCTATCCCTTGACCTCTGAGTGAAACGTGGGGTTAAGGGATAGTGGATAGGAGAATTCAAAAGGACTTAGGAGAAGAGGCTGCGGTGCTTTGAGAATCGACTGCACTTTCACTATCCACGTGTTTTTGATGCACCAGCGGACGTCCTGAATGTGCGTCTGCTGCTGTGGGGAAAGTGCTCTAAACAGCGACTACATGGATGTTTAATAAGAACGGCGGACGCATCTAGAGACTTTGCACCGCGCTCTGATGGAGTTGTTTACGTGTTAGTCCTAAAGTAAACAGATATTGTTCTAAACTGTATTAAAGTAAACAGGTATTATCTTGAACTGTATTGAAGTGAACATGTATTATTTGGGACTGTTTTAAAGTAATCCTATATATATAACCCTTCTTACCTACACTCACTGACCCAGATACCCTGCCACACACACTTCCTCTCACCATCACACACACACACACACACATACACTCACTGACCCAGATACCAGCACGCACATGTTCTCTTTTCAAGGTTCTTCCTGGGGCCAGTATAATCTCAAGCACCAATATATCTGTGTACAATGTTTGATTGTTTTGGGAAAGAATAGTTTGTGTGAAATCTTCCCTGGGAAAGTAAAGGAGTGAAGTTAGGTGGAAGATAAAAAGTGATTCTGACCTTGACTAGTTCCGAGGCTCTCACGCTTCACTTAGGAGTAAAATGGGACGGAAGAGCCGACCCACATCTCCGCCCCAAATATGTCCATATATACTGTTGTTTATTCATGCAAAATGCCCCCTGTTTCTGACTGGCTGGTCCCGATACCTGTATCGCACGGCAGTAGAGTGGGGAGCCCGGAGTACTCTGTTACAGGGCACTCTGTATTTCGTATTGTGTTTTTTACCATTAAAATCTGATTATTGTTATAACTTTTATGCCGGTGTTTTGAACTCCTTCTCTTATTAAATCTGACCAGGCTCATCTAACGGACGGCGCGGAGCAGAGGTGGGCTTTAAGCCACCACTACTGTGTTTGTTCCAACAGTCCTTAACATCTATCACTGTGTATATCACCCAGGGTATATGCAGGAATCCTGAAGTCAAATGTAATACCTTTTTAAGACCTTTTTCAAGACCCTTTCCTTACATTTTAAGATCTCATCGCCACTTCGAGTTCTAACCGGTTACATTGGCAACACACTTTACTATATACCAGTGACGTGCGGTGAGGTTCATGGCTGGTGAGGCACTGACTCTTTCAGGGTCAGATTTACAAATATTATATTTTGACCTTAATCAAAAGCTTTTTTAGTCTGATGCTTCGATTCATTTTAAACAGACCGTTCAACAAAAGGATACCCAACATCTAAATATTGGATTGTTCTTTCTTAGTAAGATCCCATTTTCATTACAATGGTGGTCTTACCTTGACTTGAAGATGAAGTCCATGCTATCCTTCTGGACAACAATCTTTATTACTTTTTTGTAAAAGTCCTCCTTATCTTCCTCTAGTTTCAAAAGCCTAGCTTGTTGTTTTCGTCTACCGTCACTGCGTAGAATAACAGTAGCAACAAGAACCTGTGGGCTCACTTGCACCCCCTTCAGTCCGGCAGAGGTTATGGCTGCCTCCCCTGGTGCTTTTTTCATTGCCGTTGTATGATGAGACCAGCGAGCCTAAATATCATATATACGTGAAATAAGTTATTTAGAGACTATGGATGGCGAGGATAAATGTAATAAAGGGATCTACAAACATTACATTGGTGACATACAGTGAGATGGTGCAGGCATGCGCTTAGGGCCCGCTTTCCAGACAGTTTCTGTGGGGTGACGCATTCTGAGGTGAGGCAGAGCTCATCTGTGCCTCACCTCACCACACAGTAACTGGCTGAGAGCGCTCACAAAATAAGTGGCCGCGCTAATAAATCAATGCCCGTGCTCCAGCAAGTTACTGTGGGCTTACGAGAGGCAGAGCTCGTCCCTGCCTCACTTCTCATCGCTCCCCGTAGTTGTAGCGGAGCTCGGCAAATTTGCTGATTTTGACTATAAAAAGCGATTGGAATCAAACAGAAATCACACTTACAACACAGATCAGTGGAGACATTTTATTATTATTTAGTTTTTCTTTAGTTGTTTTTCCGTTACATTGGAGTATGACGTGCAGACAGGTGAGGCTCTGCCTCCCCTGACTGCACGTCGCTGCTGTATACAGTATTGATTGTAAAATAGCACAACTAAACAGTTTATGATAACTCCTTGTCATAATTCAGATAAAACAAAGCACAAGAGAATTAATTGTGAGACCAACCCAATGCAAGGTTTATTAGAAAGTAGTATTTGATTTAGGCATTGTTCCCAAGAGATACAACAGACAGACTACTGAAGCCTCCTTTCCACATGAACTTCAACCTCTCTGTCAAGGTCAGGTTTAATGCAGTCTGCTGCTTTGTTGCTTCTGTACTCTGTGCTCTTTCATTCCAGTAAAACTCCTCAGAAACCATTAGAAACCAGTATGTGACCAATAAACAGCCCCGGCACAGAGGACGATGTTCTGACGTCATCACCCTCGCACATTTGTCATATGTTTACAAAAAACGATACATATGTTAAGACTTTTCTCGTTGTTAATATAGACTATATTTAGGGTCGATATGTGTTGACTTTACTTTAAAATAGCAGATCTCTGGGACCGGATATAGTTTGTGTATAGTGAACGTGTGTCTCTTCCTTGGAGGAGCAGCATCGCCCGGACTCCGCGGCTCCTCCGTGCAGAGAGTCTGCACTGCAGCGGTGTGCGTCAGCGACGTGCGGTCAGGGGAGGCACGGATTGGCTATCGTAACCTAAAATGGACGCCCACGTGCTTACTCCTCCTCATGCCTTAAAACTAAAATGGCGGCCCACTTGAAATTAATTAAGAGAACAAGTGAATTGTAAATAAATAAGGAGACAACATAACAATTTGGAATGACAATGTTATTGGGGTTACAAAGGTCCAACATAGGATTAAGAAAATACATGGCAAATTACCTGCTTACGGGAACATACGGTAGCTTCACGAACTCACAGACAAATAAGCTCCTCCCACACCTATATATACAAGAGTGCAGACGCCCTTTTCGGCTCACTCAGTCCTGATGCATGGCAGCAAAGGCATTTCTCCTGCTTACTCGTCTCTGATATCCTCCTGAATGCTGAAAACTCACACGCACAGCTACATGTTCCTATAATACACACTGCTTGGATTTGATCACCTTGCAGGGCGATCCTGGGGGGAGATTGTTTAGTTATAATAAGCTGAAACAATCAGACTCCTGGGATTACTACTGAAGATGTGTATTAGAATTGTTATATGTGAGTGATAGTAAAAACACTACTATGATAGCTATCACTCAACGTAATTTAATTTTTCTTGGGGCCTAAGGTGAGAGTTGGCCTGCCTCGTGGTGAACAAGGATGGCCCGAGCACTTGATCTTACAGCCGGTCCCCGACAGTAGGATCCAAGCCTCTTATTCCCTAACGCAGCCGGTGCCCCATGTTCTCATTTCTGAGGTAGGTTGGCTCTCTCCGATGGCCCCTCAGGGGTCGCTGCCTGATACTCTCTCGCCCTCAATCGAACGCTAATCCTAACCGCCCCCTTTTCCAGGCCATAACCTCAAATGGACGCCCACGTGCTTACTCCTCTTCACGCCTGAAATAATTAAATGGAGGCCCACTTTTAAAAAAACTATGGATACTCACCTGCTCACCGTGACATACGGAGGCTTCACGAAAGTTACATGGGAAATAAGCCCCTCCTACACCTCTATATAAACAGTGTGTGGAAGCCCTTTCCGGCTCATTCTGTCCTGATGCAGCGCAGCGAATGCATCTCTCTTGCTCACGCGTATAGCTGCATATCCTCCTGAATGCTGAAAACTCACACGCACAGCTACATGTTCCTATAATACACACTGCTTGGATTTGATCACCTTGCAGGGCGATCCTGGGGGGAGATTGTTTAGTTATAATAAGCCGAAACAATCAGGATTACTACTGAAGATGTGTATTAGAATTGTTATATGTGAGTGATAGTAAAAACACTACTATGATGGCTATCACTCAACGTCATTTCATTTCTCTTGGGGTCTAAGGTGGGAGTTGGATCTGCCTCGGTGGAGAGCAAGGATGGCCAGTGCATTCAGTCCTGTAGCCGTCTTGGCAGCAGGATTCAAACCCTTTGTTCCCTGACTCAGCGAGTGCCCCATGTTCTCATTTCTGTGGCAGGTTCGCTCTCTCTGGTGGCCCCTTATAAATCACTGCCTGATACTCTCTCCCCCTCATTATAATTAGAATCCTAACCGTCAAACCCTTTCCAGCTCGTAACCTAAAATGGACGCCCACGTGCTTACTCCTCCTCATGCCTTAAAACTAAAATGGCAGCCCACTTGAAATTAATTAAGAGAACACGTGAATTGTAAATAAATAAGGAGACAACATAACAATTTGGAATGAACATTTTATTGGGGTTACAAAGGTCCAACATAGGATTAAGAAAATACATGGCAACTTACCTGCTTACGGGAACATACGGTAGCTTCACAAACTCAGACAAATAAGCTCCTCCCACACATATATATACAAGAGTGCAGACGCCCTTTTCGGCTCACTCAGTCCTGATGCATGGCAGCGAAGGCATTTCTCCTGCTTACTCGTCTCTGATATCCTCCTGAATGCTGAAAGCACAAACGCACAGCTACATGTTCCTATAATACACACTGCTTGGATTTGATCATCTTTCAGGGCTATCCTGGGGGGAGATTGTTTAGTTATAATAAGCCGAAACAATCAGACTCCTGGGATTACTACTGAAGATGTGTATTAGAATTGTTATATGTGAATGATGGTAAAAGCACTACTATGATAGCTATCACTCAACGTCATTTCATTTTTCTTGGGGCCTAAGGTGAGAGTTGGCCTGCCTCGTGGTGAACAAGGATGGCCCGAGCACTCGATCTTAGGATCCAAGCCTCTTATTCCCTAACGCAGCCGGTGCCCCATGTTCTCATTTCTGGGGTAGGTTGGCTCTCTCCGATGGCCCCTCAGGGGTCGCTGCCTGATACTCTCTCGCCCTCAATCGAACGCTAATCCTAACCGCCCCCTTTTTCCAGGAAATAACCTCAAATGGACGCCCACGTGCTTACTCCTCTTCACGCCTGAAATAATTCAATGGAGGCCCACTTTAGAGAACACGTGAATTGTAAATAAATACAGAGACAACATAACAATTTGGAATGAACATTTTATTGGGGCCACAAAGTTCAAAAACAGGATTAAGAAAAAACGATGGATACTCACCTGCTCACCGTGACATACGGAGGCTTCACGAAAGTTACATGGGAAATAAGCCCCTCCTACACCTCTATATAAACAGTGTGTGGAAGCCCTTAACGGCTCACTCTGTCCTGATGCAGTGCAGCGAATGCATCTCTCGTGCTCACGCGTATAGCTGCAGATCCTCCTGAATGCTGAAAACTCACACGCACAGCTACATGTTCCTATAATACACACTGCTTGGATTTGATCACCTTGCAGGGCGATCCTGGGGTGAGATTGTTTAGTTATAATAAGCCGAAACAATCAGACTCCTGGGATTACTACTGAAGATGTGTATTAGAATTGTTATATGTGAGTGATAGTAAAAACACTACTATGATAGCTATCACTCAACGTCATTTCATTTTTCTTGCGGTCTAAGGAGGGAGTTGAACAAATGTTCGATAAAAATGCAATTGGAACGTGAATTTGATGAACAATCAAAAAGAGATGAACAAAAGAATACTGATACATTCCAAAAGTATGTTTTTACGGTTATAAACAACCTATATCAGAAAATATATAATATAACAGTAACATTTACTTGGCCTTTGTCAAAACAGCAATCGAAGAAAGAAATATGTTTTTTATAAAAGTTTTACATTTTATAGATTTGTGTTTTTTAAATTTGCATTGAACTGGTCCTTAACTTGGACAAACACATCAAGAAACCATAGCATACAAATGAATATGTGAGGTTATGTATTGTATGTTTTTGAATAAGCATATGTTTAAAGGTCCCATGTCATGCTTTTCCGGTTAGTACCCGTCCCCTTGTTGTTATGAAGGTTTTTCTGCATGTAAACGGTCTGCAGAGTCAAAACCCTCAAAGTACACCATGAAGCGAGTAAAACTCTAAAACAGAAAATACCTCCCCAAAACGCCTCGTTGGAGATACGTCATTGTCCATTTGATAATTCCGGGTACATCATGATGTCATGTCGTACCCGGAACGAAATGGACGTCCGCGGAGCCGTTACATTAAGCCCCCGCTGATTGGTCCAAATTGACCAATCCACGGACTTCCTCACACACTCAGTGCAGCTCTGCTGATTTCTCCTCCCTGGCTGCAGGCTGATAACAGACAGTTGGGATCGCGGCGAAATTCTCTCTGCAGACCCATTCTCACAGCGTATCAAGCTTTTTCTTACTCAATATCAAGCCACACTTATTGTTTTTACTTCGGCTGTGACTTTGTGTGTTCAGGGTGAGTTTCGCTGTGTTTCGCTGTGTATCGCTAAACAAGGAAACAACACCTCCACGGAGCTCAGCGCGATTCACAACGTCCCGACCAATCAGAGCACACTGGGCTCACAGGGAGGGGGGGCTGGAGCTATTGGAGCTACAACGAGCCGTTTAGTGGAGAGAGTGAATACTGCTGAATACACATACTTTACAGAGATGCGAAACCAATGTGAGTTTGGAAAATTGCACAGTATCTATTCTAGTAGACCTCAACAATGGAATTATGATCAGTGGAAATGGCCATGACATGGGACCTTTAACAAATCTATGAGATTAGGCCCCGATAAAGCAGACTAAGAGATATTGAACAGTTTTCCATATGCTTACTTGTTTAGCAGTGAACAGTTGCTTAACTTGGACACACAACTTATGAAACTATTTACAAAAACATGAATATGGAGGTTGCAAATGTACTTGACACGGTTTATGGATAACGGATCAAAAGAAAGAATAGAGGAACGTAACATTAAATAAATATATACAATGATTATAAATATTTTTAAAAGCCTGGTTTGTTCCCTTCAAAGATTGTCAACCCAATGCTTGCTTCATAAATTAATGTATGTATTTCAAACTTTACAAAGTTCTTCTGCTGCGTTGGCAGTCTTTGAAGGGAAGGAAGCAGGCTTTGGAGGCCTCATCCTCTGAGAGTGGGGCGGCAGGCAGAGCACCGGACCCCCGTGTCAGGGCCTCAAGGAGGCGTTCATGCACCTCATTTTCATTGTTTACATTCCTGGGCCTTTTTCTTCCTGCAAGATCAAAAACAAATAGCATCTTTTAGTGAAGGTACAGCAATGCATCAATACAATAAAATGCAATCAAAACTGTCATTTACATACCCCTGGTGCTCTGCCTACACCACTAGGTCCTGCAGGGGCATCAGTGGGGACAGCAGCGGAGACAGCAGGAGGGGCAGCAGGGGCATCATCATGATCCTCTGCCTCACTGCCCTCTGAAAACTCATGTTCATCTGTAAATATTGAAAATATTAGAAAGATGTATTTTGTATTCCATTGAGGCAAATATAATAATGAGATAGTAAAATGGAACAGGTAATGTAATTCTAGATTTTGTGAGAATACAACTTTTTACAATTGCACTAATTATTATAATTACTTGTTGATAAATTAAGCAGTTATCGCCCTGATATTCTCTTAAACTTTGATTTTTACATTTTTTTTGTAGATATTCTGTATGACTTTCCTATGCAGTGTGAATGAGTGTCTCCACTTGTCAACCAACCTCTCCCGTCTGCTCCCTGCGCTTCACCTCCGTACTCTGAGGTCCTGTCTTCCTCGACCCCATATTGCTGGTGGTTTTTCTCGGGGTAACAAATGGGTCGAGGAAGGACAGGACCGCAGAGTATCTCCACTTTGTATTGGTCCCTGCTGCTGACCCACTCCTTTATCTTCCTTCTCCCTCTTCCTTTCTTTGACATACGTGTCCCTCATACTCTTCCATTTCTTTCGGCATACCTCCTCTGACAAGAAAAAAACGTTTACAAACGGTAACTTTTAACCCTTATCTGCCGATAAACCGGCGGTTGAGCTAACTTAGTTAATGCTAAATCTGTAATCAAGCAAACAACGGATGTATATTTTAACTTACCAGGTACGCTTATTTTCCTCCATGCGAGCTCTTTCTTGTTGCGGTCCCGGTAGATATACGACATTGTATCGTATATCTCCGGGAACCCACTCACAGCAACAACTATTTTCTCTTCCATCTTTACAACTGATCAACAGCAGTCAGAGGGAATCCCAACGCTGATTGCTTTCCAACTGAGTAAACAACGCACGCTTCATTTGGAGGCTGTCTGAAGGTGTACACAGGTCTCAGATGGACTTGGTATCACATTAACCTGTTAAGCCCCACGGACCCGAAACCACTACATCTGCAAGCAACAGTGTTTGAGGGCATCTTAAGATTTAATAAACTATGAATGTTTCATATCCATGTAACGGGAAGAAACCCAGCTAACTGATGATTTTTTTTTATAGCAAAAAAGACTAACGCTGAGCCTCTGAATTAGCCCTGAGCGAAACAATTCTAACGCCGTTAGCACAGAACTCACGGTATAACACCCGGCGACCGCCATTCTTATTAAACATCCATGTAGTACGCTGTACAGAAAACTGCAGTTTCCCCACAGCAGACACATATTCATGACGTCCGTTGGCGCATCATAAATACATCGATAGTGTAAGTGCAGTCGGATTCTCAAAGCACCGCAGTCTCTTCTCCTAAATCCTTTTGAATTCTCCTATCCACTTTTCCTTAACCCTGTGACGTTTCACACAGAGGTCAAGGAATAGACGATAGGAGCTGATTTTTTTACTATAAACCTCCAGGATGACTCCGCCCTTTGTCAGCCTGCCGGTCTGGCAGTACAGCTGCACACCCGGTGGGTGCTGAATGCAGCTGAGGTGGCGCCTCTGCATGTCCTGGATGAGGAGAGGGTCAAGCAACGGGATGTCCAGGTTGTCGCATCCTGCCGCAAGGTTTTGAGGGGGTCCTGGATCAGGAGCACCGTCTCCTCCGCCCAGACGGCAGTGGAGCCTCCAATCCTACCTGGAGATCCTCCGGATCACCTCGGTGTCGGTCAGGGCGACCATCGCGTGCTTCACCTCCATTTTGGACCGCTTGGCCTCGGTGAGACAGCGGGCATCTCCGGGGTCCACCTCGAAGATGCACAGAGACAGCTGCCTCATGAAGGCGGGGTACAGCTCGTGGCTCTCTGTTGTGACACCTGCTGTGAAACGTAGCATCAGGTGCCAGATGTCCAGACTCACCACAAGCTGTCCCCACTCCTGGGATAAGGAAACAAAAGTCTGTCTGATTATTGGAGTACAATTTTTCTCAAAGCGTGGCTTTGGTCGATAGTCATTTTGTGTAAGATAAATAATATTGCTATAATTCTACTATGATTATCAGTACTAGTATTGACAGACCTGAAACAAGGCAGCTGTCTTTGACACGCCGTCTCTGTTGCAGCAGTCCCGATCCACGTAGATCAGCTGGGGGGGGTGGTACCGCCTCATCAATCCGGCCGCCATACTGGACAAGCCCTCGGAGCAGGTGAGGACGCTGATGAGGACCTGCCCGTACTCGTCACCGACATTAGTAACCCAGGCGGCCGTGTCGGAAGCAGTACCAGCGAGCTTCTTAGTCACCTGGACAGAGAGATTTCAAAAGTTAATGTGAGTGCATAAACACACGGCGGCTCTAAGAAAAAAATGAAATCGTTACAAACTATATTGACCTTCTTGGTGGTATCCATCTTTAGGATGGATGTGAAGGTGGACGTGATCCTGGCCTTGTACTCATCCAGCCGCGTCAGCACGTCGTAGCCGTACACCGTCAGCAGCCAGATGGGTGAGGGCAGAGTGGGCATTTTTAATTTAACCAGATAAAAGCATTGAGATAGAATCTCATTTGCAATGCTGACCTGGCCAAGAAGGCAGCAACGTTACACATAACACAAACATATAAAATACAGAGAACATAACTAAGAAAACAAAAGACAAAAAAGCAGTCACTACATTGTGCACATTAGGACAGTAAGAAAGGTGCACTACTTATTACTGCAAGAGCAGCTGGTGGTAAGGACTTCAGACAACTTCAATTTAAAACATGCTATTGAGACAATTGCCGTCAGTTTGAGGCGTGATTGAAGGTCATTCCAAGACCAAGGACCATAATAAAAAAGACTCCTTTTCCCAGCCTCAGTCCGCGGTGGTGCCGAGGTACTGGATCGCTCTCCGCATCCAGGCGTCCGAGTGCTGCTCTTGGTGTAGCGGCCGGCGTTCTCCATCTGCGTGCCGGGTATGGGCATCTTCCTCCGGAGGTAGTTGACAAATCTACAAAAATCAGACGATTTGTCACGTGATTCTTATCAACTGAATTTGAATCCACATGTGATAGTACGACATACCAGATTGTTTTGGGGTCCACAGAGTCGCACAGGCTGTTCAGGGTCTCAAATTTAAAGTCCCCGAAGCCCACAAGGGCCTGTCCCTCCTGACCAGGCAGGAGGGACTTCGCCCGCGCCTCCTCAAACGACCGGTGGAACCTGACTGCCTCCGCAAAGTCAGGGTACGCTGAAGAGTAGCGGGTGAAGGCGTCCTGTAAATTAAGGTAAAGAGGTTAAAACTGTTGTCACTCTTTTAATGGTATTGTGAATCAGGCTGAAGGACTCCATCTTGTTGGCCATCAGCGGTGACTGAGACCCTGTCCTCTTGCTCCTTCTGGTGGGGGGCGACCAGATTGATGGCGTAGCCTAAGTCGTTCTCCAGGAGCCAGTGGACGGTCTTGCCCTGGTACCGGCCGAACTGGACCTTCCACCGGCTCAGGACGAGGATGGCGTTGGCGGTGGAGCCACCCTCGGAGGAGACGTGGGCCCAGGCCTCCGCGTCCACCTCCTCTGGCTTCTTTGCCCTGTACGGGGCTTGGCCGGGGGGCAAGGGTGGTGGCTTCGGCCGTGGCCTATTAGGGGCCCTCCTCCAATATATTATTATTATTATAATATAATATTATCCAAACCTTAAAATGTAAGCTCATTCCACATGCTACACCCAGCTTAGTCACGTGTCCTTTTAATCACTTCACCTGGAGTTTGTACTTCATGTCTAAAGAAAACCGCAGTGATCTACTCTCAGGAGCACTGAAACTCATCCACAAACTATAACAGCATCACCTTAAACTATGTTTTAATATGAGATAAGAGGGATTTTAACTTTATGCAAAACTGGGACAAAAAAACAACTGTGGTGAGTTGACTTCATGTTATATTCTTTGTTGATTCACTTTTGTGAATAGTTGCATTTATAACCAAAATGAATAAATAAAGGAAAAGTACAAAATAAAGTTGAACTCTTTAATCAAACACAAAAAACACACGAATAAAATACACAGCAAAGTTATTCAACCCAGAATCAGTTACTCCTGGTTCAAGAATCTCCTCAACTTTGAGTCCAAATCCTTCTTCTGTTTGTCTGAACGGCGCCTCTTCCTCAGGGCAGTCTTTATCCTCTCCCCAAGGTAGGACGGGAGACATTTTGTTCCGTTTGGCCTCCACCCGGGAATTACCAAGCTAGTACCAGTACATGTTTTTAAAGCTCGGTTGGATGCTCCACAATCAGATGCTGTTGGTACCTGTACATGTGGATAGATATGTTGTTCTGTTGTTTATGTGGAACCTACTGCTGCAGTTCTCCCTTGAAAAAGAGACCTGGATAAATAAAGGTATTGAATTGAATGTCGAGCGTTAACTGCAAGTCACTCAAATGCATAAACTGGAGAATAATTATGTTACAAGTATTACAGAAAACATCCAGTATTAACCTTACTGTTTTTTTACTAACAGTAACCAACTAATAATTTTCATAAAGTGCATATTTATTCCAAACTCACAATATATATGTAATAAAACATAATGCACAATGGTACACAGTATCCAAACTCTTTAGGCACTGGTCAGAGACATTCATGTAAAGCAGATCACCAGAATCCAAGACTGGTAAAAACGTTGCAGAGATCAAATGTTTCCTTGTCTGAACGGAGAAACCTAATTTTAAAACAACATTTTCAGTGTGTGACTTGAAAGACAAGTTCTGATCAATAGTAAAACCTAGATATGTGTATGTAGTGACCCTTTCAATGTCAGTCCCTTGAACAGTACAAATGTTGGGGAGAAAAGAAGTTAACTTTTTGCCATTTGAGAATATCATGAGTTTGGAGTTGTCTGCATTTAATACTAACTTGAGTTGAGATAAATGGGATGGAATAACATAAAATCAGACTGGAGGAAATCAAGACTTTGCTCTATAGAAGAGGATGAACAATAAATAACATCATCTGCATAAAAATGGAAAGCAGCATTTGATAAATGATTAGAGATTATTTACATATATGGTGAAATTATTGGTCCTAGTATGGAACCTTGGCGCACACCCTTTCAAATCAAATCAAGTTTTATTTATGTAACACATTTATAAACGATTTTTGGTGGAGCCAAAGTGCTGTACAAATAATATAAATAGCCTACAGTAAAGACACTTTACAGCAAATACAACAGCACAGATTGTTCAGAAAATTTGGCTGGGTTAATCGAAACAAGAGAATACACAGACGGAAGAACAAGCACTCCCTTAGGATAGGTTGAGGGAAAAGGGTAGCAAGTAAGAAAGGGTTACTTATTTTTACTATTTATTATTACTTAAGGGTTGTTTATGCAGACCTTTATTTTGTACCCGGGGGGGGGGGTATTTCGCTGTCGCACGTCCCAGTCCAGCTTCAGTTAGCGTTGATGCTAGAGATGGCAAATCCGGATCATTTTATGGACTCGGAGTCTTCTGAGTCAATCATTGAAGAGATCCGGATCATACGAGTCATTTGAGTCATTTGAGTCATATGAGTCAGCATGACCAAGACCGTAGAAATCCTACCGGTGAAACCGAAAAGTTGTTGCATTTAACCAGCATATTAAACTAACGTTACATTAACCTCCGCTACACAGTGTCTTTTGCTTTAATAAAACATGTGTGTGTGTGTGCATTTTAAAAAATAAGTGTTTTGCATTATATGTATATAGTTATTTTAATATGTTCCTGTACTTAAGCTAATTTTGCACAATTGTGTTTTCATTTAATAATCATAATAATAATAATAATAATAATTGTATAATTACATTTTATATATTCTAACTGTTTTGCAATTTTCTATCATTTGTTTCTTTTTGTGTGCCATGTTCAAAATAAACGAGTTTCCAAGTAAGATCCTTATTGGAAATGCAGATATTATTACAGGAGACTGTTGCACAACATGAACATTGTGTTAGAAGTCTACACTGAAACTTAATTTAGAGCCGGAAAAATCGCGGGATCCGTGAATCCAGGTCAATGATCGAGAGAGACCAGTAGCCTACGAGGACTCAGAGCCGTAACATATAGCAGGCAGCAGATCCAGAGATCCAGCAGACTCGTCCCCATGCACGAATCTACAGCAGACTCAGCCCCTCCTCCGAGTCCCACGGCTCCCGCGAGTCCCACGGCTCCCGTGAGTCCCACGGCTCCCGCGACGACCGACGAGTCGCAGCAGACTCAGAGATTTGCGGACTCACGGCTCACTCACGGCTCACGGCTCGCTCACGGCTCACGGCTCACTCACGGCTCACGGGACTCTCGCGGGAGCCGGAGGAGGGGCTGAGTCTGCTGTAGATTCGTGCGTGGCGACCATAGACTGTATATAAAGATGGCGACGAGTCTGCTCTGGATCTGCTGCTATATGTTACGGCTCTGAGTCCGCACGAGACACAAATATGTCATGATGGGGTCAAATAACTATGAAAAATAAGAAATTAATTAAAATGAACTGTTCATTTTATTAATTAATTAAAATGAACTGTTCATTTTAATTAATTTCTTATTTTTAGAAATTAACTTTGAAAAATAAGAAATTAATTTCTTATTTTTCAAAGTTATTTTATCATGGGTGGAGATACTTAGTGAAGTTGTTGCAGTGGTGATTTGTTGACCCCTTGACCCAATAAGGTACACTCTTCAAGACCTTTCTGATTGGAAGGTTAGGGGTAGTCCCCCTCCCCCTACTTGTCACCAACCATCCCCCACTATCAAGATTCTCCCAAAACACCTCAGACAGAAGTGACAAGAGAAGAGAGAGTGACATTGACTGAGGATTATTTGCTAAAGATAAGAGGATTTTTTTGTTGGAGATGAGTACTCGGAAAATAAGTGATATATGGATGCATTTTGTTGGAGTAAATCAGGCACAAGCAAGATGTCAGTATTGCAAAAACCTGATATCTGTTCATGGAGGGAGCACATCAAATATGAGGAGGCACTTAAAAACTAAGCACCCCACTGCACTTTTAGCAGACACTCAGCAGACAACAACAGGGACAGCAGAAGCAGCAGCGACAACATCTGCAACGGCATCAACCAGCACAGATTCAGGTGTGGCAAGTACATCAACTCAACTTGCAACAGCCACCACCACAGCACCACAAGCAGCCAGAAAAAGGCCAAAACAAACCACTATGGGAGGCTTTATAAACAGGCCCATTCAACCACTGCAGCAGAGTAAAGTGGACCAGGCTTTGGTTAAAATGATAGCCACTGATTTTCAACCGTTCACAATTGTTGAAGACAGGGGGTTCAGAGCATACACAGCGGCACTGGACCCATCATATGTGCTGCCAAGCAGAGGCACTATATCAAAGCGGATGCTGCCCAACCTTTTCGAAAAGGTCAGAGCTGAACTCCAAGAGCAGATTAGGACTGCTCCTGCTGTATGTTTGACAACAGACTGCTGGACCTCCAACACAACAACAAGCTACATGTCAGTGACATGCCACTACATCACTGACTTTAAACTCAGATCCAATTTACTGGACTGTTTTGTTGTCGCAGAGTCGCACACATCCCAAAATCTGGCGCAAGAGTTGAGCCGGGTTGCAAAAGAGTGGGGCATTCAAGATAAAATTGCAGCCTGTGTCACTGACAATGCAAGCAACATTGTCAAGGCCGTGAATGACATTTTGAAGTGGAACCATGTGAGATGCTTTGCTCACTTGCTGAATCTGACGGTCAGATCTTCAGTTCACCAAACTGAAATCCAGGCCTTAATTCTGAAGGTCAAATCTATCGCAGAGTATGTGCGCAGAAGCACAGTGGCCTCTGCAAAGCTTCGGGAAATGCAACTACAAATGGGGCAGGTCCAGTTGCGAATGAAGCAGGATGTAGCCACACGGTGGAATTCAACCTACTTCATGATGCAGCGTGCCATCGAAATCAAGGAACCTCTTGTCTCCACAATGGCACTGCTCAATCCACTGCTACCAGCCTTAACTCCCGAGGAATGGGATATCACAAAGGAGGTGTGTGATATTCTTAAGCCCTTTGAAGAGGTGACTGTGGAGATGAGCTCAGAGAGGTATGTAAAAATAACGCAATTTTATGAATTACATTTTTCATACATTATATGCTGTGTTGATGGTCATTAGTATAAGGCCTGATGGTCATTAGTAAAGAAGGCTGCAACTGCAAGAAACACAATTTCAATGACTATTTATTTTTTCACAGGTTTGTGACAGGCTCAAAAGCCATTCTGATGGCACGGGGGCTCCAGAGAATTGTTGCCCACAGGCAGAGAAACCCCTCCACCCACGAACCTGTCAAAGGGATGGTTAATTTCCTTGCAGCAGATTTGGAGAAAAGGTTTGGGCAAATTGAAAGGGTCAGAGTGCTTGCTGAAGCTACACTTTTGGACCCTCGCTTCAAAAAGCATGCCTTTGTGATTGAAAGGAACGCAGAGGAAACTGTGTCAAGAGTGGTGGGAGCAGCAACACATGCGGCAACACCAACATTACCCAGCACAGAGGAGGAGGAGGAGGAGGAGGGTGGCACAACTGTGAATCCTCCAAGTGAGCCAGTGCCTCAATTCTGGGCTGACTTTGAGGAGCGAGTGACCACTCTGAGGCCAGGGGTCCAGAACCCGAGCACTGGGGCCATGCTGGAGATCAAGGGATTCTTGGCAGAGCCACTTATCCCCCGAAAGGCTGACCCTGGAATGGTGGAGAGTTCGAGCCCTGGTGTACCAAAATATATGCACAGTCATGAAGACCAGGCTCTGCATTGTGGCCACATCTGTCCCCTCAGAGCGTGTTTTCTCGAAAACTGGGCAGATCATTACAGACAGGAGGAACAGGCTCAGCCCTTCAAAAGTGCGTGAGCTTGTCTTTCTTAATGCCAACTTGTGAGTGACACACTTAAATAATGCACTTGCACAATGCACATTATGTATATAGTTATTTGATTATGTTCCTGTACTAAGCACATTTTGCACAATTGTGTTCATTTAAAAAAAAAAAAAAAATCTTAGCCTATATGCCAACTGATTTGCACATTTTGCATTGTGCTCTCATTTGTTGTTGGCAAAAGATATGCTTGATTTTTTTGTGTGTGCATTTAAAAAAATAAGTGTTTTGCATTGTATGTATATAGTTATTTTAATATGTTCCTGTACTTAAGATAATTTTGCACAATTGTGTTTTCATTTAATAATAATAATTGTATAATTACATTTTATATATTCTAACTGTTTTGAAATGTTCTATAATTTGTTTCTTTTTGTGTGCCATGTTCAAAATAAACGAGTTTCCAAGTAAGATCCTTATTGGAAATGCAGCTATTATTACAGGAGACTGTTGCACAACATGAACATTTTGTTAGAAGTCTACACTGAAACTTAATTTAGAGCCGGAAAAATCGCGGGATCCGTGAATCCAGGTCAATGATCGAGAGAGACCAGTAGCCTACGAGGACTCAGAGCCGTAACATATAGCAGCAGATCCAGAGATCCAGCAGACTCGTCCCTATGCACGAATCTACAGCAGACTCAGCCCCTCCTCCGGCTCGCACGGCTCCCGCGAGTCCCACGGCTCCCTCGACGAGTCGCAGGCAGACTCAGAGATTTGCGGACTCACGGCTCACTCACGGCTCCCGCGAGTCCAACGGCTCCCGCGAGTCCCACGGCTCCCTCGACGAGTCGCAGCAGACTCAGAGATTTGCGGACTCACGGCTCACTCACGGCTCACGGGACTCTCGCGGGAGCCGGAGGAGGGGCTGAATCTGCTGTTGATTCGTGCATGGCGACGAGTCTGCTGGATCTCTGGATACAACAACGTTGTAATGTGATTTTACACGTTATAAAGAGAGTAAAGAGTGACGCAATTTATAGTTTTAATTTTTACGTCACATCAGGTGTAGGACTCAAAGGACTCGGGTTAATCGAGAGGGAGACTCGTCACGACCGGCTCATTACTAGGATCCGGGTTAATGATCCGGATGAATCATGACTCGCCCATCTCTAGTTGATGCTCCAAGCAGGTCAGTCATGTTTTCATTTGCCCTCCATCAGTTCTGGTATCTTTTTCTAGTTATCCCTAACTATATATTTTATATCGTAATGTTAATGAACCCTCCGGTTTAGCTTCTTTGTGTAAATAACTTGTAGTTCTGATGTTAAAACCAAACTTTTCAGGAATAGTAGCTCAGGGAGTGATTTTTTAAAAATATGCATAAATTAAAGGTAAATCTGTTTACAGTTCAGACTCACGGAGGTCTTGGGGGAGGGAGTTCCAGAGCTTCGGGGCTGCCACAGAGAAGGCTCTATCCCCGAAGCTCCGGAGTTTGGCTTTGGGGATGGAAAGCAAACCGACTGAGATGGATCTGAGGGACCGGGGTGGTCGGTAGAGGATGAGGAAGTCAGTGAGGTAGGGGGGGGGGTAACCGGAGTTGGTTTGTCTTTATCTGTTTTAAATGACGTAGATACAATTACATTTGGCTTGATACCTACAAGGAGAACCTACACGCGTTCTGTAGTGAGGTAGGGGGGGGGGACCGGAGTGGCTTTGTTCTTCATTGGTTTGTCTTTATCTGTTTTAAATAACGTAGATACAATTACATTTGGCTTGATACCTACAAGGAGAACCTACACGCGTTCTGTAGTGAGGTAGGGGGGGGGGGGGACCGGAGTGGCTTTGTTCTTCATTGGTTTGTCTTTATCTGTTTTAAATAACGTAGATACAATTACATTTGGCTTGATACCTACAAGGAGAACCTACACGCGTTCTGTAGTGAGGTAGGGGGGGGGGGGACCGGAGTGGCTTTGTTCTTCATTGGTTTGTCTTTATCTGTTTTAAATAACGTAGATACAATTACATTTGGCTTGATACCTACAAGGAGAACCTACACGCGTTCTGTAGTGAGGGGGGGGGGACCGGAGTGGCTTTGTTCTTCATTGCTTTGTCTTTATCTGTTTTAAATAACGTAGATACAATTACATTTGGCTTGATACCTACAAGGAGAACCTACACGCGTTCTGTAGGGGGGGGGGGGGGGATTCTGCCAGAGGAAACGCTGGTGATCTGGAACATCACCATGCCATTAGGAGAGAAGATCAATGGTGGTTTCCTGGTAGAGGAGGTAGGTTATCACCAGTGATGGAATGTAACCAGGGGAAACCAAACCTGAAGGTAAGATATCAAATGATGATGTGTGATCAGATGTATTACTACTCATTGATTTTAGCAAAGAGCAAGCAAATGTGTGTAAAATAAGTAATATCTCACAGTGTTCCAAGAGTTCAGGGAAGGACGGAGTCCACTGGAACACCCTCGCACACCGCAAGATCACCTCTCTGCTGCTCCAGCACTTTGCACAGGCATGTGGCGTCCTTCTGCCCTGTCCACTGGAAAGTGTTGGTGAGGACGATCAGATACCGTCGTAAGTCCGACCATAAACGATGCCAACTAGCGGTCCGGCGGCGTCATCCCCATGACCCGCCGGGCAGCGTCCGGGAAACCAAACCTGAAGGTAAAATATCAAATGATGATCTTCATTAATTGCAGTGACAATTTAGTCTATTCTGACATTTGTTTGTGTGAGTTAATCTTTACCTATGATATCTGGTTGCAGAAGGGACTGCAATAGCATGGATGTTGGTCATCAGAGTAGATGCCCTGCAATTCTCCTCTTTTACCTTTCCCAACATATCCTATGAAGAGAGAAAGAAAATATTGTAATTGAATCACACTAGGACCACAACACACTAAATATGTAATGACACATAAACATTATTATCCAGAATAAGAAGTCTACCTGGTTTGCAGTTTTTGTAAGGCTCCAAGCATCCACGGCAGGTGTCAATGGTGTACATGACGTTGACATCCTGCTTGTATGAAGCAGAGAACCAACTCCATGTAGCAACACCTGTGTAAAACAAGCATTTCAATAGAGCCTGTACAAATATGCATAGACACCACAGCTGTCGTATACTGCTGCACCTTCACTGAATCACTTACTCTCAAGCCAGCGAAAGTGGGCCCCTCTTCTGAACGACACAGTGGACATTGTGTCTCTGAAGGTGGTACACACTAGAGGGAGTGTTGAGTATACTTCACCTTCCTGGAGAACCATTTCCATCAGAATGTCCGAAAGAAGACAGTTTGGCAGCTGTGAAGTATTGGTCAGACTAGATCAAACATATTTAACAACACATTGACTAGACTGTTGCCGGCACAATCGAAATACCAACATTCTTTGGGCTTCAGGTAGCAAAGATTTGTAATGTTGAATATATCACACATTTTTCTTATGTTTTGTTATTCTTCTCCCTGAGGTAAAAAACAGCTATCAATAAAGTTAAAAAAAGCAGTGAGACATAATAGTTGGAAATTCTGCCGTGATCACAGGTTGTTTTTTAAACAAAAAACAGTTACTGCTTAACTGAAAAGATATTACCTCCAATATGAAGCACATGTCGGACTTTTGAAACTGGACCTTTGAAGGAAAATATAAGGTGTGGGTCATGTGATTGTTTAATTACATGTGTATACAATTATCAATATTGATATGTATGCATGTGTTCAATAATCTGGATTGTTACATTAGTTTATCACAAACAGGAGTGTGCCTATCGGCCTCATGCTCACCTCATGTTCTGTCTGTTGCTTCTTTGGGACCCTGTACACTGGCTCCAGTGCCCCGTTGAGCAGCTCTCCGGCCTCATTGGTCCAGTAAGAAAACCTCTGTCCGTGGCTATACAAATCACATATCAGGATGAAAATGTAAATCAGTGTCAAAGAAACTGTTGTCTATAAAGTAACATTTAAAAGGTATGATTTACCCTTCAATCTGGTACCGTTCCATCAGCATAATGCACCATCATTTCCGGATCTGTGCTCTGTCCCGCTAAAAGAAAATGTAACAATAATAAAGTTGAAAATGAATGGAACCTCATCATTTGTCTACTCAATGTTAGCCCCCTCTTCCCCCTGAAATACTAACTCAGAGGAGAAATACTGACCTCGCTAAACCAAAGTGGAGCATCTGTGCTGAAGTTGAGTGCATACTGTGAAAGGATAAAGATCTGTTAAGTTATGAGTTTCAAACATTTACAAAACCCCTTAAAAAAAAGTGTCAAGAGAGGAATTGACCATCAGTATGAAGACACCACAGTCATTGCCCGTGGTTTGGTGAGGCAAACCCTGTAGGAATTGGGAATATAACAGTGATGTTCATGGTCAAAGGGAAAATAAAGACATGTGAAAGCAGGTGTATGAGATGGTGGAGAAATGTACCTTGAAGTCTCTGCCGAACTTTACTGTCCACTGACCTGGAGCAATGCGGTGTGCTAGGTCACTGTCAAAAGAAATGATAAGACATGGCAGTGAGCGCGAGCTGTGCTGCTCCGAATGTGATGGCAGTCTTGTGATTATGAACCTGGATGACGTAGCCGTTAGCACACCCTCTTCTCTCCGCATCCAACACTTAATTATCCGTCATATTCTTGTATACGCCAGGGCGATGACCAAACAAGAGGCTCCGATGCAGGGTGAAATAGCCGTACAATAGATGCTGAGTTAAGGTGTTTGGCGCGCGGGACATGATTTCAAGCAATTGTGGTATTCTGTTTTCAGCGGCCGGTGTTGCAGTATAACGTGAGTCATGACAACTGGCGACATTCTATTATTTTCGTCATAGGAATCCACGGCGTGTACATTGAGGACCCATTGTTGACTTACCATGTCGATCGCCTCGTTTGTCGTTTACGTTCATCTTTTGCTATATCTGCCTTCCTAAGATCACTTTGATGCACATTCAGTACTCGTATGTGAGGTTGTGGGGGAGAGGTGGATATCGTGACGCATCGAACATTACAAAGTAGGTGACTGTGTATCACCTGCAAACTTGAATAAATCATTTAAATTATATATTTGTGTCCGACTTTCATTTGTACATCGTTGTTAATGTGATGTATAGTAGCTTTGATAGCTGTCCATACCTTCAGACAGCCTACAAGTAAAACACAAGTCGTTTATTCACAGCCCGAACGCTCATCGAGATGACTGGGTCACTCATGACAAGTTGTGATCAGCTCCGATTAAATTGTGATATAAATGCTGTAGCTATTCTCCAGGGAGCACGTTTTTTTTATGAAATACCTGTATCCCTCTCATCACAACAAGACTCTACACTGTGCAGGAAAAACAATTACATAGGCTACATGAAAATAACCTTGATGCATGGGAATGAAACACACAAACTATCTTCCGTGGCTATACTGATATGTCACAGTAACGGTCAACCACAGAAACGTAAGTCCAGCGGGGCACACGTTGAATACATATAATACAGTCGTTCTATTATGCCTTTAAGCCTATAGTTTAACCCATAAGAACCCGGACCCATTTCTACTTTTGGGGAAATTAAGGGGAACGTCATTTAGACTAAATAGACCACATTTCTGACAAGTAACCTCCCCTAGTGTCAAATATCTGAAATGTGACATATATGTCACATTGGGCTTTAATGGTAAAGTAACTCTTATTTATAACTTCATTAATGAGGATGATTTTTTTGGTTTACATTTGTTTGAACATACTTTGAATTGAATAATAAAGAATATGTTAACTAAATATAATTGAATCAGCTAAATTAACTGAGCAGATCATAATCATATTTGTAATTGTGCATATGTCACTCCGGGTTTACGTCCCGATGTGACATCAGTGTCACAGCAATATTTATGGCATTTATTTCATATCAATTTAATCAATAAATGTTTCTACAACAGGTTATATGTAATCAGAATCAGAAAAGAGCCCAAGACAGCTTAATGTTTAACAAATGACATGTAAGCATTTTTATTCTTAAATGGCTTGAATGTTAACTTTAGCAACAAAAAACCTTTCCAAATGTAGCTCGTTCTGTCACATGTGTTAGCCTGGCACATGGACATCTTGGACATGTTGTTAATGTATGGGAACACAAAAGCAAATGACAAGGACCATGACCCACCAGACTGTTCAGGGTGTGTCACTCAGGGACTTCATGAGATAACAAAGGCTAAAGCTGTATAAGGAACTTTCCAGAACATTTAAAGTTCATGTGACACCTGTTCTGTCTGCCTTCCGTATTGCACCATGAGGACCCACTGATATAAAATGCTTAACTGTCTAAGTTGCAACCATGCACTTTTTGGTGGGCTAAGCGCCAGCTTGACATATTTTTGGCTTCATTTATAGAAGGAAAGACAACAGTGATAGTTATGTTTCAGAATAACATTTATTGGAAATTGTTAGAAAACTCTCCCTGGTCCCCGGCTTGAGCTGCATCTCAGGATCCATGTATCTGTGATCCTCTCCAGAAGGAGTCATCACATACAGAGACTAGTTCCTGAACAGTGTCCTTCACATGCTGATATCCAAGAGAGGGAGTTACACAGTCACAAGATGGAGGAATAGAAAGCAGTATTCAATGTTTACTTCAGATTAGCTCCACGTCAGAAATGAGCATGCTTGATGTCTCTCTCCATAGAGGCTGAATCATCATGTTAATCACATAGCTATCATCTGCCTCAAACAGTCCTGATGCTCTTCTAGGTAATCACACATCCTGTCATGTTCACAGCTACAGTTGGGATACCTTTGTTAGCACGCTACTCTCATGTTGGAAGAGGACATTCAGGATTTTGCCAACAGAAATAATAAACTGTGTGTGTGTATGTGTGTGTGTGTGTCTAAGAAGTGCAGCCTTTACAAAAGAAATCTGCATTGACAGAGGGCTCCCCAACACAGTACGTGTGGTACCACATCGTGCACTCGATCTTAAAATAAACAGAAAAAAGACATGTTAGAATATTGACATCACTCATCCAGAGTAAGCAGTAATCAAGTTGTTTACATTTCATTAAGCAAGCAATGTATAGTTTTAGATCTTAGCTGTTTTCCTTTCTGTTTAGAGTCCATGCTCAGAAGTTTCTTCAACTGCTCCAGTGTCCTCCAAAGTGCAAAGACATGCAAGTTTGGTGAATTAAAGTAAACATTTATAATATCTGTTATAGAGAGTGTTCACCCGGTGATGTAGAGGTAACCAATCCAGGGTGTATCCCAGTCTTCCAGCCAAATGTTGGTCAGGAAATAAATACAACTTCTTACCCATTGGTCAACCGTAAGCCCTATGCTATGTCCTTAGGCCCTATGCTATGTCCTTAGGCCCTATGCTATGTTCTTAGGCCCTATGCTATGTTCCCCACAGGCCCTATGCTATGTTCTTAGGCCCTACGCTATGTCCTTAGGCCCTACGCTATGTTCTTAGGCCCTATGCTATGTTCTTAGGCCCTACGCTATGTCCTTAGGCCCTATGCTATGTTCCCCACAGGCCCGACACAGCTGGGATAGGTCATCTGTAAAAACATCATACAGGCATGAAGGAGGTGAAATGCCTGTTTCCCCTGTCTAGTCCTGTATACCTGAGTTGTTCACCAGAACATTGCCATGTGGAACCTCATTGAGGCCACTCCTTCCTGGTCCACTGGGTTCTGGACCTGTTGCTTTTGCAGTATTTGCTCTGCAAGCTTAAAAGGTCCGTCATAAGTATCTTCGTAATATGTGTTAATTACAGATGGTTATATATACACACACATTACTAAATGTTACCTTCAGAACCAACACACCGCAGGACGTAGAATCCTGTTGTTTGGGATGAGCGATTGTCGTGCAGGCCCATCTCCCAACTGAAGGTCTGTGTTTCCGGACCAGCGATCTACATAGGAAACAGATAGATTGGGTTTTAAGCCCAATTCAGATCCTTGTTTAAGTCACGAAGAGCTGCATGTTCACACAGGACCATAGTAACCAGGAACATGACTGATGGCTTTGTGTTGCTCCCCCTTAATATAATCCTAAATCCTGAATATGTCTAGTAAACACAATAGAGCTTATATTTGATTCACCTTGTTACATCTTTGCATCTGATTGCTCTTCCGTGGCCCCCAATGGGTTCAAGAACAGGGACCTGTTCTCGTTCAGATACATGATCTATGGAAGTGAAAAGAAATGATTAAAGTGTTGAGTGTTAAATAAATAAAAATGTCTTGACCCATTCACATTTTAGATGACTTACAATGAGGGTCCAGTGTGCCCCGTCACAGACAGCTCCGGCTGCCACCTCATGTTTTGACAAGTCCAACTGAAAAATATTTGTACATACATCAGTACATACATATGTTCATATATACACACTTATTTCTAGTACTCTACTCACCTTTCTTAAGCTTCCCTTGTGGGTTCCCTTCCAGAGGGAAGTCATTAGGTAGGAGTCCACAATGAAGACCCCAGCTTTGGCCCCAACCCATGCCAGATAGGCATTCACAATCTATGAATACACCAGTATCTTTTGAACCCATTTTCAGAATGATCAGTTTGCCTACTTACATGTTTCATATCCAGTACGCTTACCTCTCCCTCCAACTCCTCTCCCGGGGACAAGACCAACAGATTTTGACTGTATATTTTGTATGGGCCATACTTGGCCCACAGTGTCTCTTGTCTCCTCCCTGCCCATATGTCTCGGATTACTATCAAAAAAGGCATGTTAGTTATGAATGAAATGCATACTTTAAGGTGTACTTTGTTTCAGTTTACTTACAAGTCTCAACATCAGAGGATGCTCCTCGTGCCTGGCACTCTGTTGTGGAGGTGGGTGTGGAGGTGGGTGTGGAGGGCAGTGGAGCATCCAGAGGAGAAGGATCCAACACTTTTTGTAATTTAGCAAGGATCCTCTCCTCTGGCTGGACATAGTGTTTCAAATGATCAATGTTCACTCTCATTGTCTTCTTTCCTTTTTTTGTAGCAAGGTCCTTCGCTACCTTCCCCTCAATGTTTAGGATCCTGAATGGTCCCAACATGTCTGCTTCTAGCTTTCCTCCTTTCCTCTGTTCCGACCTTTTGTTGCGTTTTAAAACGAAATCCCCCACTTCAAAATTGTCCACTTGCCCACCTTCTTTCTTCTTGCGGATCTTATCCTGGCTTTTTGCTATGTTACCTTTCACCTCCGCGAAAACTGCCTCCTGTTTTTTGAGTCCCTCGAAGACTTCCTCCATTTGCACCAAGCTGCTGAATTTCTCTTCCGTTATCTGCCACAGAAAAGCGTTAGAATGTTGAGAAAACATAGATGTTTGAAATACTATGAATAATTAAAAAGGATGAGGACATTATCAGATACTTCATACTCCTTGGGCACCTCTGACTGGTACCTCGCCTCCTTCCCAAACACCAGAAAATAAGGGCTGAACTTGGTGGTCAGCTGGGTTTTCGTTCTCACACCAAACATCGTCCCTTGGAGGAGTTGGTCCCACCGTTTGGGCTGACCTGCCACCAGTTTGTTCAGGGACCTACATTCAGGTAAAGTACAAACACAAGAAGGTCGAACAGAAGTTGGTTTCTAATATATGATGAAGCTGCTGATTTATTTACTCTTGTTGTTGTAGGTATCAATTCTGATTAGTTAATATAGGAACAGTAATGTTTGTTGTTCTATGAACAAATATACCTTTGTATTGTGCCATTTCATTTTTCCACCAGCCCATTGGTCTGTGGATGGTACGGCGAGCACAGGCTTCTTTTGATGCCAAGCCTCTCACAAAGGTTATAGTTGACCTTGAAGTGAACATTGGGACAAACAGGAAGTAAGTTAGCACAGTTACATAATGGGGAGTCATAATGCTTCAAAGTAGTACCTTATTGCAAAATTCCCCGCCTTGATCTGTTAGCAGTCTTTTCGTGCACCAGATTTGTAAAAGAAATCAAGAATACACTTGGTCACCTCATCTGCTGTTTTATTTTTAAGTGGGAATGCCTCTGCCCATTTGGTGAAATAATCAACCACGACACGTTTTGATTGCAACCATCGGTTACTGTGAGTTTACCCACTAGGTCCATGCCAACCAGCTCCAGAGGCTCTGTTACCTGAGAAGAAACACATACACATGAGCATTGCAGTACATTACTGTTGACATGTTTGAAAGCTGAAACTGTCTGCAAATGTTTCCTTGTACCTCAATAGGAGTGTACTCGACCTTCTCTTTGATAAAGGCCCTCTTTGATTGGCTCTGGGGACACTGAAGAACCTGAACCAAAAAACACTATAAACTTTGATGTGTTGCACTGTTGTACCATAATGTGTAATTTACCTCATTATTTTGAACTCACCCACTTGCAGATGTCCTCCGTCATGCCAGGCCAATAGAACCGCTGAATGATGGCCAGATGAGTTTTCTCCATTTCAGCGTGTCCACCAATTAGGCTGCAGTGGAACTCTTCGAAGAGCTCGTTGGCTTCTTCACTTGATCAGACCACTTTTGCAAGGTGCTCACTCCTGTTTTTTTCCCTCCTGCATATGTAGTGCAGGTCTCCGTCTGGTATTGAAATGTCATAATTATACATGTATTAACAGTGTTATCAAAGCAGATGATGTTCTGAAAACCACATGTCTGAAATGGTTACCTTTAATCCTGTAGGACTCAGCTCTTCTTTTGATAGCAAGCCTTCAGGATATATATGGCGGAATGGAAATCCAACAGTTCTTTCACCATGTTTGCATCCATGGTTTGCTGGCCCTCTCTAATATGAAGCCCTACACAAATGCTGTCCCTCCAACACACACACAGGCAAACAACTACTCACTAAATTACCACACAACACACACACAGGCAAACAACTACTCACTAAATTACCACACAACATACAAAGACAAACAAACAATCACATTCAGTACTCACGCACAATCGATCTTTCTCTGTCAAATCTCACTATTCTATCGCTATGTATCTGTCTCTCGCTCTAAATGTCTCTCTCGCTATGTCTCTCTCGCTATCCTCATGCAGTTGTGTCATTTCCACCAGTTTATATAGCCATAGAGACAACCAAGGAGCAGATCACAGCTTGTCCCAGGTGGTCGATCCGTGTGATGAACATGTGCTTCAGTTACAGTGTTGGGTGTAAGGCGTTACAAAAGTAACGGAGTTACAGTAATGTATAACTTTTTGCTGTAACGAAGTAATGCATTACTAATGAAATGTGGGTAATATATTACCCGTTACAATTCTCAGTAACGCAGTTACAACACATTTTAACCCGAAATTAAATGGTGTTTTGTTTTTGAACCATTTACAAACATCGCAAGATATTCTGACACCAGAGACAAATTGTGCGGGTAGATTAGTAAACCTGGTGTTTTCCCTTCAGGCTCATCAAGATCCAGGCTGTCGGATGTTCTTTTCCCCATGACCGCCTCGCTGCACAAATATCCCGCTTATTACACGGCCATACTAAACACACTACAGAGCCCATTCCGTGTTCCTGTTATTGTTCACTTCCTCTCTGCCTTCTTCTGGTGATTTATCTGACGTCCAGCGCTCCGTCTTTTAACCTCTTTTGCTTTCTCTTTCTTGATCCTCCTTAGCAACCTTCATTATAGTCATCGACAGTGGTCTGTACTACTGTATTAACAACGTGTCACATGTTCAATGAATCAGAATCGAGTATTCAACTAAGCCGTGTAATACAAGTTGTTAGTAGCCTTAAGGGCCTACACAGTTGTTATGCTATACCACATTGTCCTTCACTGGATGTATAATGAGCTGCACTAAACTACATTTTAGCATTTAAAATACTTAGCCATTCTTTTAAGATTATTTTGGTAAAGTAACTCAAAAGTAGGCTAATATAAAAGTAGTGCAAGTCATTACATTTCAGAGACAGTAATATTGTAATGTAAGTTCACGTAGCCTATTACTTAAAAAAGACAGTAATAAGTAATGTACTGTATTACATTTTGGAAGTAACTTGCCCAACACTGCAGATGACCCAGTCATCTCGATGCTGCTTTCGGGCTGTGAATAAACAACTTGTGTTTTACTTTTAGGCTGTCTGAAGGTATGGACAGCTATCAAAGCTACAGAGCATCGGGACCAGCCAGTCAGAAACAGGGGGCATTTTGCATGAATAAACAACAGTATATATGGACATACTTGGGGCGGAGATGTGGGTCGGCTCTTCCGTCCCATTGTACTCCTAAGTGAAGCGTGAGAGCCTCGGAACTAGTCAAGGTCAGAATCACTTTTTATCTTCCACCTAACTTCACTCCTTTACTTTCCCAGGGAAGATTTCACACAAACTATTATTTCCCAAAACAATCAAACATTGTACACAGATATATTGGTGCTTGAGATTATACTGGCCCCAGGAAGAACCTTGAAAAAGAACATGTGTGTGTGTGCTGGTGGGGGGGAAAGTGTATGTGTGTGTGTGTGCTGATATCTGGGTCATTGAGTGTGTGTGCGGATGAGAGGAGGTGTATGTGTGTGTGGCAGGGTATCTGGGTCAGTGAGTGTATGTGTGTGTGCTGATGAGAGGAGGTGTATGTGTGTGTGGCAGGGTATCTGGGTCATTGAGTGTATGTGTGTGTGCTGATGAGAGGAGGTGTATGTGTGTGTGGCAGGGTATCTGGGTCAGTGAGTGTATGTGTGTGTGCTGATGAGAGGAGGGGTAAGTGTGTGTAGCAGGGTATCTGGGTCATTGAGTGTAAGTAAGAAGGTTTATATATAGGATTACTTTAAAACAGTCCCAAATAATACATGTTCACTTCAATACAGTTCAAGATAATACCTGTTTACTTTAATACAGTTTAGAACAATATCTGTTTACTTTACACTCAATGATCAATTTGCTATTTTAATGACTATGTATCCAATAAACTAGATTAATTAATTAATCTGGAAGGGCCGGATTTATTTTTGTACATGACTGCCGTGCATCCATTACACTTTTTAAAGCTGTGCAGCTCTGCACGCTGTTGCATATATATATATATATATATATATGTCTACGTATTTTACTTATGCATTCACGGAGTCTGCAATCTCCTGCCAACTTTGTTTGCGACGTTTGGCAGCCACAAGTGTGCTACTTTTAGCTTGAATGACGTGTTTCACATCCTCGTAGCGGCTCATGATTACGGTCTGCTCCTCCGCAGTGAAGTAAGTTGCTCTAGGTTTATCCAGATACCACCCCTTTCATGTGAACGCGCACCTAACTAGATAGGACACGGCTGGCTTGAGCGATCCACTTGATAACCCGTGTCGTAGTACCGTTTAGCGAGAGCGCGTATGTTTTGGATTAGGCCAACCGGCTAACTCAAACATATCCAGGTTAGGTTGAACCAGCTTCCTAGTACAGGCCCCAGAGGTAATGTTTTCCTCGTTATTATTTATATTAAAGTAATTTACATATATTGCTTGTATTAGTCAACCATAAACAACTATATCTTAGACTTATCTTAAAAATGCCAAGGGTGTGTGGAGCTGGGTGAACTGATGGGGGAGGGGGCCGCAGAGAGGGAAGTCTCTGAAGAATGTGTGTGTGTGAAAGCTGCAGTAATACGAGACAGCGAACACCAGATGTGTTTGTTTTGCCCTCAAACTGAAGAGACTCTTTCTCCTGGCTGGCTCGCGCTGATTGGCTACGACAGGCCATCGTGTTTGTCTCTTCCAATAAGATGACCCCTCTGGGAGGAGCATCCACACGATTCCTCCTGTTTTTGTATGTAAGCCTGTGTGTCCGCTCTCTTTCCTCATGCCCTCAAGATGGTAAGTTCTCCCGGCATTAGGACCAGAGCAGGGATGGGCCTACCCCTTGAAAAGTGTATTGTATTGTTGTTTATCATTAAAACAGATTATTGTTTAACCATTATTCTGGTGCTCTGAATTCCTTCCTTTATAACTCTGACCAGCTCATCAAACGACACGCGGAGCCGAGGTGGGTTTCAGACCACACCCTGCTCCAACAGACCTTATTGAAGTCAATGGAGAGAGAAATATTATCTTTCGATCCCGTTTGAATTGTGCCACGAATTACTATAATGTTTGTCAATTTAAAAGATAATTTTGCAAGTCAAACAAATTAAAATGTGTCGTAAAACTGTGAAGTAACACATTTGTTTGTGTGAAATGCTGAATGAACTACATCTCTGCTCTCGCAGAACAACACACGTCACCAAGATGGCCGTCACTACTGTTTTGTCAAAAAAACGATTGACTACCCTCACTATCACCACAATGAAACACGTCCAGAAGAATGTCATGCAAAGCTGTCTGCCTGCCTTCCTTTGATTCTCTCTGAACTGCCTGGTCTTTTTAATGTTTAATGGCAACCATTTGTGCCGATAGCATGAAGTAGAAAAGATCGCCGGTGCTAATGTAGCGTTAGCATTTCTCCCCCGGGCTTAAATGGTGTATTATAGAATGATCACACCGGTGTGACAGTACTCTTCAAAGGGTTCACGAAATATGACTACTACTCTTACTGTTTAACACTTTGGGTTACTTAATGTTACTTCATGTTCAGGCTAATAAAAATGACAAGGCTGTAATGCTAACGTGCTAGCTACTAGCTAGGTCGCTAACTTGATCCAGCCATTCCTGGTCCTTTCATCAGACGGGAAGCGAAAGAACGAGCAAGACCCATTGCTGGTATGATAACAACCTGCTACTAAGCACACAGGCATCTTGTTAAAGTTATCTTATCTTAGCTATCTCTTAGTGGAGGAAAACAGTTGTGACATCACTTACGCGACTCTGGGTTTTGTAGTCTTTCTAGTTGCGTATTTTTCATAGTTTTATATTTCAACAATTTTACGACAAACTGACTTTTTTGACATGGAAATTATTTTTTAAGATTGACAAACATCATATGTGTAATTCGTGGCACAATTAAAACGGGATCGAAAGATACGTTTTCTCTCTCCATTGACTTCAATGCATAATTTTTCCGAAATAAGGTCCCATGGACCGGAAGTAGATGGGCGTGACTTCGCCACTCTATACACATTCATAAGTGTTACCTTGCAAATGAACACACCGCATGATGTCGTGCCCTGCTGTTTGGGATGATCCAGGCTTTCGCTTGCCCATCTCCCAACAGCTGGGTTTTTCTGGCGGACCAGCGATCTACACAGGGAACAGATTATGTTTTGGACATACAATCCTTTTTTAAGTCAAGAAGAGCTGAATGTTCACACAGGACGATCTTACATTATTCAAGTAAAACAGTAGTAATTAGGAACATTATTTATGTGGCCCCCTTTATATAATCCCAAATCCTGAATGCATGAATTTATCTAGTAAAGACATTACAGCTGATATTTGATTTACCGTGTTAGCTCTTTGCAGCAGCTCATCTGGTCTTTGGTGGCCCCAAATGGGTCCAAGAAAAGGGACCTATTTCCCCTCAGATACATGATCTGTGGAAGTGCAACAAATTAAACAAAGTGTCAAAACAAAATTGCATGCAAGTATGGCTGGTTACAACTTCAAGTCAAGTGCCTTGCAAGCCACCTTCTCAGGATAACAAATGCAGTGAATCTTGTTTGACAATATTAGGGATAAGGAAACGTTTTTTTTTTTTTTTTATCTGGATATTGCATCCTAGGTGCATTTAAAATCCAACTTGACCCTACCATTGTGTCCAGAGATCTGTCTGTCAGCCTTTGTGGATGACGTTTCCAGGTATTCGTCTGAAAAGTATGAAGCAGGAGAGCATAGCAGATGCATTTTATTTAATGGAAGTTATTATTGTACAGAAGCCCAAACAACTTTCGTAAGAAACTCATTTTAACCCAGGCTTCTTCGATAAACAACGTCAGCATGACATGGATATGTCTTCTTTTGTCTTTAAATGGCTGAGGGCAAACAACTTTTAGATGCATTACCGTAAGCTTCTGGACTTGACTATGGAACAGGACATTAGCGTATCACAACATGTGACAATATCAGGTAGTGCTATCACTGTGGTTACACAACAGCGGTATCACATTAGTTTTCAAGCGTCAATCTAGCCTTGTAAAACCAGCCATATCTCTAATGACTTCCGATTTGTCAATCCATGTTGACGTTCATGACTACATGAACCAATCAGGCGCTGTCTTCCACTCAAGGACAAACAGCAGTCAGAACGTGGGCCCTGATTGGCTCGGTCATTATTTTTGCCGAGCCCCTCCCCACCTTGATGAGTGAAAGTCCAAAATGCTGCTCACTAGATCAGGCTGGTCTCACCAGTCTACAAGTACGCTGAGACATTTTCCTTTTTTTAAGACTTAAAATACATACCATTCATTTCATCAGGAGCATTTGCTGTATCAGCAGCAGGGATTCCCTCATCTTCACTCTCATCATTATCTGTGAAATCTGGACAAACAATTACTTTTAGTTTGAATGCACATTTTTTTTGTTGATACTATTATAATCCAATATGGAGCTTTGACTGGGGTTATTCCCCTTTTATCCCATGTCTCAATATCAGGGCATTAATTCAGAACTTCGGTGAGCTCAAGGTATGTGTTTTCATAAACAGTATCTGACTGACTAAATATATTAACATGCAGTCTGAATGCATTTAACCTAAATGTTTTGATTTATATCAGTTAAGCAGTTTTTGCAATAGTTTGTCGTGCATGTTATTATGTCAATGATGGTTCGTTTTTCAATATATTGTGCAGCCCTAATAGGAATTACAAAAATTGTCATTTATCTCATACGATGGAAATGATCTATAAAATATTACCCATGAAAATACCATGAACAAGAACATACGACAAGAGCTGTTTTAGGTCTACAAGAAAAATAAGAAACAAAGCTATGAGAACAGAAATACCTCCCATTTCGTCAGGGGATTTTCCTTTAAGCTCACACAGCTTTCCCTTTTCCAGTGCAAGAAGCAACTTGGAAATCTTTGCACTTTGTATGGTGGGTTCAGACAGCCGGTAGAATTGTCTATGCACAGATATGTCGTGTCCCAAGAAATCAGCAAGCTGATCCATTTCATTGTTCTTAAGGTTTAGGATTTGTGAAGTGGTCGCCATTTCTTTGCGCAGCTGAGTAGATCGTAAATAATCAGGCTTCTTCGCACCACATTCATCTGCGAAACTTCTAAGACTTTGGTGTCCTCTGTAGTAACTCAGGCATTTCGGTACAGCAAACAAGTACTCATTTACATCTGGCACACCACATTCCTTTCTCTTTTGGATCAGCAGCTTGAGTGCATTTACCATTTCCGGTGTTAGCAGCACTGCTACTTTTCTACCCCGTTTCCCTTTCAGCTTCACCCGCTCAAAATAGCGGCAAAGCTTCTGTTCATATTTTGACAGCCCAATTTCTTCATGACTCTCCGAGAGATCTCCTTCCAGGAAATTCTTCATTTTCATCTTCGAGAACACGTCTTCTGTTGAAGAGGACCATCTTTGTCAGTGTCGTCCTTGCAAGACTAGAATAGTTCTGCACTGTTGCCTGCTCCATTAGTGCTATGGTTGCTGATGTTGCCTTTTCATCAAGATGCTTGTGGAGTTTGGTGATGTCCTCAGTGAGTGGTAGATTGGTTGGTTTGTTGTATTGCGAATCACTAATGGTGCTCAATGCACAGTGTGATATGTACTCTGACCACTTTGCCTGATACAGCTTCTTGAATGCTTCCGATGATTTAATGAGATCCTCGTCTCCAGCCATGAGAGCATGGCAGTGGATAATGTCGCTCACTTTTAACAGGGAGTGTCCGATTTTTAATGCAAGGCTTGGAATTTTGTAACTGTTTTGCTCCTTGTTAAATCCAGCTGTCACTTTTACTGCCTGAACTACATTCAGGAAATTTGGGGGTTCTTCCTCTAAGGTTAGGATTGTAGATGTTTTGCGCATGGTCAGTAGGAATCTTCCAAGCTGACGGATTTTTTGACGGATATAGTCATGTTTTGAAGGGTCATGACCATGTTTGCTGTAAAGGGACTCGGCAAACCGTAGAAGGCAAAAGTCATTGCGAACTACCCTTGCAATTTCATCATCATGCATACGTCTTAGCATTTTTAGCACCCCATTCTCAACAGTGCTTGAACATGCTGACTTCATCACTGATGCTAGGCCAAGCACCCTTTTTCTGCCATGATGTTCATTGTCTTTTGGCTTAGAGGAGCACCTTTTCATATGTCTCCATAGCTCTGGTCGCAAAAACATTCCCTTACATACTTTAGGGACTTGTGTGTCCACTGTGTGGACATTAACTACAGGTCGCGGTACTCCAAGTGTACAGGCATGCAGTTCGGCCCCAGAGCAAAATAAAAATAAGCTGGGGTGCTACATAGATAGCCAGTGCAGGGGCCTTCCACGTGGAAAAAGAACCGGAGACGGGCGAGCTTTCCCCGCAGAGATATAAAATGTTAAAGTTTTGGGGTTTCTCGCGTAATTCAGGACAAATGCACCAGGGGGCTTAATGTCCAGTGAGTGGACATCATTGTCCGTGGCGTGTACAGAATAATATGTCCATATCACGGACATTAATACATAGAGTGGTGTCCATGAAATGGACATTGCAAATAAGTGTTTAAAACGTGCGGAAAACTGTTTGAAATGTCGGGGAAAGGGTTGTGAATACAGACCCAGAGCACAGGTGGTGCAGCCCGAGCTTCGCATCAGGCCGAACCAAGCCCCTTAGCTGTGATATAATGAGCATATACCACGGCCTGTCGTGAGCTATTGCTTAAATATACATTGACATGGTCGCTTTATAACATGCTAACATTATTCACTCATCCAGCACAAGGGGACTGAGTTGAACAACACATTCCATATTTACAAGTTGGTCAGTGGCTTGTGCACTGGTAACATTGGCCGTATCGGGTGAAGTTGGTGCAGAGTATGGCACCCTCTCTTCACCCATGTCTGAGGGACTGTGTTCGGCCATTGACTGTTCCCTCTTCGCCGCTCTCCAAGCGTTGAAGTTTAAGTAGAATTCTTCGTCTGACGTCTCGGCATCGGGGGAGTCTTGGTAGGGAGTGGGGCTATGCACCTCTCCAGAGCTGTCACTGTCAATGTCAATGTCCCCCAATTTGTCTTCACTCCCCCCTGATGCTGCTGCTGCCGCTGCTTGCAGTGACTCTGTGAAGAGCAGCCGTATTTCCGCAGCCTCCTTCAAAGAAGGATTATTGGCATACAATTTGTCTGCAGTTGCAGTGTTGTGACACATGAAATCACTCACTCTTTGGCGGTTGCCTATGTCCTGAAACCTCTTCGCATTATCTGCGTGGACTGTGCGGAGGTCGGTGAAGTTAATGGGACCGTTTAGTCCCACATCAGCCCATGCCAACCTCAGGAAGTAGGCAAGGTTCCTCGACGGGTTCTTCCCTGCTGTGTATAGGAAGTAGCGGTTCTGGGTGCAGGTCAGCGTCCCCTTGATTTCCAGCCACCTCTTCATCCATCCAAATTCTTCTATGGTGAGGTACAGCTGCGCTTCACCAAACGCGTTGGCCGTCTTGTGGTTGCTTACCTGTTATGACAGAGGTAGAGAGCGTCAATCCAAATATCAATCATGCACAACATGTTTATCACTGCCAGAATAAACACATTTTGTAATAGCACTCACGTGGATGAGGTAGCCAAAGGCAGTGCCAGTTGTCTCCGCCTTTCGGACCTCGGCGTTGGTCATGTTGGAGTAGACCCCCGGACGGTGGCCATAAATGCAGCTCCAATGGAGGGTCATGTACCCATAGAGCAATAGCCGGGTTGCGGTAGTCGGATTGCTGGCCATCACGTCCAGGAGCTGAGGGATGCGAGTGTTGGCCGCAGTCAAACATGCCATGATGTCTTTATGGCTCGGCAGACCTTCCATCTTGTCCCGCTTCACCTGCATCTGGTGGATAAGCACCTTCTTCCTCAGGGACTTCAGGATGGCAACAACTTCCCGTTTGATTACAATCATATCATATTGGTTGAGCCTGCTCCCCTTGCATGGTGTGTCTGCCATGTACTTGAGAAAGTGTGATATATTTTTGATATAGAAGTCAGAGGTCGTGACCTGTAGGCTTGACTTTATCAGGCTCCGGGACCAGCTGTTGGCAAAGGAAAACGCATCAGTACATCGTATTGCGTCAATGTGGAGAACACACACAATGATGGTAACATCATGGACAGTTTTTTGATGTTACTCACCCACGTATCCTCTTCAGATCCCTCAGAAAGAGCCAGTCAGACAGGCGTTTGAAACCGTGTGCCATGAAGCTTAGGAACGATTTCACTCTGCTTATTTTGGAGACTGCGTTTTCTTGGAGCCTCACTGTTGGGTCGATGCCCTCGTAATGCTCCCGGTATTCTTGCAGATACTCCTCTGTGAAACATAACACAGTACTTTAATGACAACACATTGTGTGTTACAGAAACTGCATTTGTTGTTGTTATTTCCCGCATTATATTCCCCCGGCCCCTGCCGCTGAACCAGGGGGAATTTATGGGAGGAGAGGTTGACGAGGCCTCTGTATCTATGGATGCAGGTTCAGAGGAGCTGGATACAGGTGTCCGAGAGGCAATGGGGGACTTGCTGCGCGAGGGAATGGGGGACTTGCTGAAGGAGGGACCTTTGGACTTGGACTGCCTCTTTGGTGTTGCCTCTGTTCGGGGTCGTTTCTTTAGAAACACCCGCTCTTGTTCCTCCCCATCCTCTTCATCGAACCCATGCATGTCCTCGGCCCTCTGGTCGCTCCTCTGTCGCTTGTGTTTTATCATCTTCTGCAGCTTGCTGCGCAGGGCTTTCACCCCAGCAGCATACATGTCCCTCTGATTCCTCATTGAGTTTGCCTCCATCCTCCATTCAATACACTCCGGTTTGTGACATGCAATCATTGGGGACAAGGGTGGAGGATGTGACAGGACCTCATCACCCTCAGTGTCCACCTCCCAAGAGGTAATCATCGCAACTGGAGGGTTTTTCAATCGTAGTTCATGAAGCTCCTTTGTTGCCACTGTCATTTTTAGTTTATTTACAACCACATATATCTCCTCCCGGGACAGCTCAACATGGTCTCTGTCCAAGTGCCGGTCCAGCCTTGTCCCGCTATATTCACATCCTGCAATGGTGCAGGGATGGAGCCTAATGTTTGTACGTCCATTGGCCAACAACAGCAGAATTTTTCGTTCAACTAAATTATGCACACTATGGTTCCTCTGCAGGTGCTTGCTCAGGGCCCGGTAGGAACTCTTACAGATCGGACAACCGATCAACATCCTATCTGTATGCATGAGCATTTTGGTACCGGGAAGTGTACCCAGTATAATGTATAGAACCGGGGGCGACAAAGAAGGAAACGTGAAAAGACTCAAGAAAGTTGCACTCAGCGAACTAGAAAGACCCCATGTCAAATCTATCCAGTTTATTTTCAAAACATTGTGTTTTCCATTTGCATCATCGTGCGAAAGGTGTCCCATTTAGGCACTCGTTAGGCGGGAAGAGATCCCTGTCATCTCTCGGCCGTTTCCTCCGGAGCATTGTGCCAATGTGTGTGTGGATAAACGGGCCATATGTGGACACTCGGTACAGGGAAGTGTACCAGGTAAAAGGAATTAATAGAACCAGGGACAGAGAAGGAAATGTGAAAAGACTCAAGAAAATAGCACTCATCAAACTAGAAAGACCCCATGTCAAATCTCTCCAGTTTCCAGCAATCATCGTGCGAAAGGTGTCCCATTTAGGCACTCGTTAGGCGGGCAGAGATCCCTGTCATCTCTCGGTCCTATCCTCCAGGCAAGGCGGGGGCCAAAACTGCGTGAAAAAGTATCCGAAAATAGTGCATCATAATGCGGGTAGAGTCCCATCAAACTTCCCTTACTTTCCTCCAGAGTCTGGAAATACTATGTTATCTTTTTGGAGTACCATGAAAACCGGCCAAATGTATCCGGAAATAGTGCATCATAATGCAGGTAGAGTCCCCTGACAACTCCCCTTGCAGTCCTCAAGAGTCTGGAAATACTCTGTTATCTTTTTGGAGAACCATGAAAACCGGCCAAATGTATCCGGAAATAGTGCATCATTATTCCGTGACAACTCTCCTTGAATTCCTCCAGAGGCACGTTCAAAAACTTAAAGTTTGTTAAGAACCATGATTCGGGTCCTCCAGGCAACAATTGTATCCGAAATAGTGTCTCATTATTCCGTGACAACTCTCCTTGAATTCCTCCAGAGGCACGTTCAAAAACTTAAAGTTTGTTAAGAACCATGATTCGGGTCCTCCAGGCAACAATTGTATCCGAGCCAAAGCACTCATGTAGCGGACACATTCCTCCATGATGTGAAACAGCCGTTTTTTTTCTAAGTGCTCTCAAAAACCGGGTTTCCGATTTCGTGCAGATGGTAGCTTGGAAAAGATGAATAGATTTATTTGACGGAGGAAGGGAGGTCTCGAATCCCCTCTCCCTTGTAAAATGAAACGGGAGAGTGAAAATGTGTCCGGGGCTTCCGCCGGAAGCGCAGAAGACTTGAGTTTTTGTGAGCCCCTCCTCCGTTGGCACTTAGCCGTTTTTTCGAGAATTTCGAATAACCTCCATAACCTCGCACCGTGAGACCCCGGGCCCCCGAAATTAAGCACTCCCCCACGGACTAAACCCAGATGATCACACCCTCAAGAACCTCGTGCCCATGGGAGCCTTAAAGGGGGGGGTGGAGTTTGCGGTGCTTTACTGTCCGCACACCAGCATCAATATTCGGCCTTCTTCACAGCTCCAGCATATATCCCTAACATGCGCACTTCCATAACATCGCACACCGTGAGACCCCGGGCCCCCGGACTTAAGCACTCCACCACGGACTAAACTCAGATGTTCACACCCTACAGAACCTCATGCCCCTGGTAGATCACGTTGGTTAAACGAGAGCTCCGTAATGTACTGCACCACATCACATGGGTAAAATGAGCTGCGTGTTGCCCTGCAAAATCACATTTGGTGTATTTCCAAAAAGCTGTGAAAATACACCTATATCTGTCATGTCCTGTAAAATAGCATTTTTTGTTTATTTCCATCATTCAGGCAAATACACATATATCTGTCCGCTCCAGGAGCTTCAAAGTGCAGACCCCTGAGCCCTGTAAAATATTATTATTCCGACCGCCAAGCACCGGCATGTGGACCCGGGGAGAAGGCCCTCCGATGGCGGGTCAAATTTGCTGTTAGCACAGCTGACGGCTGGACACTAGCCGTAGAGGAACACCAGGGCAGGACCAGGCAGTTCCCTCTTTGCAGACAAGCATATATGGTTGTTACGCAGGATCAAACAGGTAGCCTGTGATGAAGTAGGGTCGACCCTATATCATGTCAAGCCACCGAACACTGGTCCCCGGGGAAACCGGTGCCCGGAGCAAGGCCAATTGCTGAATGCCGCAGCCGACGAAGGCTGCTATGCAACAGTGGAGGGTTCGAGAAACGACAGTGTTTGCCGGGCGCACCGCGGCGGATGTGGGGAGGTTCCAGCCCGGAACCTCCGTCGCGCTGCGGGACCCGTGGTGGGACCCCTGAGTCAGACGGTTCGTCTCGGTCACGCTTCATATCGGGCGGCCCGGGAGGGAAGAGACATGCAGGGTTACCCCCACACAGCACACCCTCCCGGCCATTAGAGTCGAACCCGCAGTTCGGAGGAACCGACAGCCAAAGCACCGGCACGTGGACCGGGGGAGAAGGCCCTCCGATGGCGGGTCGCGTTTACCATTCGATCAGTGAGAAATCAGGAAAAAGTCTGAGTTCACCTTTGGGAGAACCATGAAAAGCCGCCAAATGTATCCGAAAATACTGCTTCATAATGCAGGTAGAGTCCCCTGACAACTCCCCTTACATTCCTCCAGAGTCTGGAAATACTATGTTATCTTTTGGAGAACCATAGAAAAGGGGTGAAAATGGAAAAAAGTACCCCAAAATAGTGTTCCATAAGGCGGGTAGAGTCCCCTGACAACTCCCCTTACATTCCTCCAGAGTCTGGAAATACTATGTTATCTTTTGGAAGAACCATAGATAAGGGTGAAAATGGATAAATTGTATCCGAAAATAGTGTCTCATAATTCCGTGACCCCCTCCCCTTGTATTCCTCCAGAGGCACGTTCAAAAACTTGAAGTGTGTTAAGAACCATGATTGGGGTCCTCCAGGCAACAATTGTATCTGAGCCAAAGCACTCATGGAGCGGACGCATTCCTCCATGATGTGAAACAGCCGTTTTTTTTCTAAGTGCTCTCAAAAACCGGGTTTCCGATTTCGTGCGGTTGGTAGCTTGGAAAAGATGAATAGATTTATTTGACGGAGGAAGGGAGGTCTCGAATCCCCTCTCCCTTGTAAAATGAAACAGGGGGGTGAAAATGTGTCCGGGGCTTCCGCCGGAAGCGCCGAAGACTTGAGTTTTTTTTAGCCCCTCCTCCGTGGGCACTCTGTCGTTTTTTCGAGAATTTAAAAAAAACTTCATTTTTGATTATTTTAAGATATAATTGACCGTTTTCTTGACTTTTTTTTGCTTTCCACGGGTGGGGGCGCATGGCAGGCCGCCTATGAGCTCCCAAATTCGGCCTGGAACCTCCGGGAATTGTGGACTAAGCTCCATAAACTGACAAAGTCACCCAGAAATGTCATTTTAATAGCCCAAAAATATATAATACAAATACATTTAAATAGTAAAAGGTACAATTGTGCTCCTAATTACCCGGAATTTGATTTATATAGCCCCATGGTAGGGAATAAAAATCATTTTCATGGAAAAAAGTGTTAAAATGCCTGATTAATATGTTTGTAATGCTGGCAGCAGGTTCACTGCTGTAGGCAGGGTCCCACACTCACAGGCAGAGCTCCAGGGTGATGCACATGGCTTTCTTAGCCAGGAAGAAGTGTGTGAAAGCTGGGTAAAGTGTTCATGCAGCCCCTCCATAACGGTAATAATGGTTAGAAGGGCGATGCACATGGCTTTATTACCCCGGAATGAGTGCTTACAAGCCGGGTAAAGTGTTCCTGCAGCCCCTCCATAACGGTAATAATGGTTAGAAATCATTTCCAGGGCAGAAAGCTGTTTTTAAAAGTGAAAAAACGATTTAAAACCCTTTGAAATGACTGTCAGGTGCTGATCACTGCTGTTAGCAGGGTGTCAGCTTCGTGGACCCCAAAGTTAAAAGGAAATGTCCAGGATATTGACATAGCATATTTATATACAGAATGATGATTATTTTACCCTCAGAAACATGTCCATATATACTGTTGTTTATTCATGCAAAATGCCCCCTGTTTCTGACTGGCTGGTCCCGATACCTGTATCGCACGGCAGTAGAGCGGGGAGCCCGGAGTACTCTGTTACAGGGCACTCTGTATTTCGTATTGTGTTTTTTACCATTAAAATCAGATTATTGTTATAACTTTTATGCCGGTGTTTTGAACTTCTTTTATTAAATCTGACCAGGCTCATCTAACGGACGGCGCGGAGCGGAGGTGGGCTTTAAGCCACCACGACTGTGTTTGTTCCAACATGTTCATTGTCTTTTGGCTTAGAGGAGCACCTTTTCATATGTCTCCATAGCTCTGGTCGCAAAAACATTCCCTTACAATAGATACAGTATTCGTAATTTGCAACTTCACCCTTGGCTTTCCGCTTTACTTTAAGTAACCCACTTCCGTTTTTTATAACCTCAAAGTTATGTACGAAGTTTCCTCTTTTCCGAAGTGTCTCAAGCAACTCCTTCCTACTTTTTGAGCCTGCAGGCAGACTAAGAGCCTTCGCTATGTCAGCATCCTCATTAACGTGAGTTTTGAAGTGACGCGATATTTTAAAACAAGCCTTCTTGCAAAAGAAGCAGACATTTTGTCCTCCTCCAGCTACAATGGTTGAGTGTGCGGCTTCTGATCTTTCACTGGCAGATTTTCCATCTATGTCACTGGTGTCACCAATGGTATCCAAGTTAATGAGGTCGACCATCAATGATTCTTCAGCAACCAGGGATTTTGAGTTTGCCAAGCTGTTTGTTGGTTCATCACTGTCAGTTTCTGAGGTTGGAACATACTCTGGATCCCGTTCATCATCGGATTCTTCCTCTTCACTGCTTTCACATTCGTTCTGATTACAATACAAAGAAAGGGGAACAAGCACGAGGCAAACAAATAACAACAGGCATACGTAACACCTACATAAGCACTACATCAGTGACCACCAACTGGCGGCCCGCTGGCCACATCCGGCCCGAAGTGGCCAGGGGATCTACTTATTTATTTATGAGCGACTAAAAGGCCTTAGGCCTATTACAGCCGTATCCTATTGATTGATATTGAGTGCGCAGGTTCAGTCTGAAGTTTTTTGGATGGTGGTGGAGTACCAAAGTAACTACTCAACGTGGCTTGCTTCTTGGACATTTTGCTGAAGGCGTGGAAAATCAGAATGGAATGCAAACCCTGCTGGCTACACGACACTAGAGGCGATGCCCATACAATGGCTGTTTGCGTGAGCTGTGTCTCTCTCTCTGTGGATCAAATGTGACTGTTTTTTTTGCAAGGAAAGGCCATGACCGTGAAAACAGAAAAAAGAGAATGTCGAAAAGCTGAACGCAGGTGGCGAAAAACAAATCTCCAGGTTCACTTTGAAATCTATAAAGAGAGACTTGGCCTTTATAATTTGGAATTGAAAAACGCACGACAATCGTTCTTCTCTGACATCATTACCAAAAACAAAAACAACGCACGTGCCTTGTTTGCTACCGTCGACAGACTAACTAACCCCCCAGTGTCAGTAGCCTCTGAATTTCTATCCACCAGGGCGTGCAATGATTTTGCCTTCTTCACTGACAAGCAGTCAGTGCCTCTGCATCAGGTACAGCAAATGTGTTGTCTCTGTGTCCACTTAACATCAATTCAAACACCATGACACAATTCCATCAGATTAATGATAAAAACCTAGAGGACATTATTCAACTTCTGAAATCCTCCTCCTGCTTCCTTGATATTATTCCAACAGGATTTTTCAAAGATGTTTTGTCTTGAATGGCCGCGGATCTATTTCATCTAGTAAACAAATCTCTTCACTCAGGTATTTTTCCACAGGCCCTGAAAACTGCAGTCATTAAACCACTCTTAAAAAAGAATAATCTAGATGCTTCAGTAATGAACAATTACAGGCCCATATCAAACTTCCCATTTCTAGGGAAAATCATTGAAAAAGTTGTTTTTCAACAGTTGAGTAATTTCTTGCATTTAAATAACTGTTTGGATGTGTTCCAGTCAGGCTTTCGTCCAAACCACAGCACTGAGACTGCTCTTGTAAAGGTCTTTAATGACATCCACTTAAACACAGACAGTGGCAGAACTTCAGTGTTAGTATTATTAGATCTCAGTGCTGCGTTTGACACTGTTGACCACAGCATATTACTAGACCGACTGGAAAACTGGGTGGGACTTTCGGAAACAGTTCTAAATTGGTTTGAATCCTACTTAAAGGACGGAAACAACTTTGTTTCTATAGGTAAATACACATCTGAGTTGACAAATATGACATGTGGGGTTCCTCAAGGCTCCATCTTGGGGCCTCTTCTCTTTAACGTCTACATGCTACCACTGGCTCAGATAATGAAAAACAACAAAATAACTTACCATAGCTATGCGGATGACACACAAATTTACATAACAATTTCACCAGGAGACTATGCTCCAATTCAAACACTGAGTAAGTGCATTGAACAAATCAATGACTGGATGTGTCAGAACTTTCTCCAATTAAGGCGAGACACCCCAGGTGAATAGGGTAATTTTTTTAACTTAAAAGTATCAGCTAGAAATTTCTCCAGTTAATTACTTACAATAAGGCAATTGTTTTTTGTATTACAAGTTTTCTGAAATAGCATGTTTAAATATGCAAATTACCCATTATCTCATTAAATATGCACATATTTTAACACATTTCAGGAATTGAAATCTGAACTTTGGATAAAGCCAGATTCAAAATTCTTGTTTCATTTTGTAGTCATATTAGTATCTAAGGCTTTTACAGAAGGGATTTTGGATATCTCTTTTTATCACTCCATAAATCAGAAAATACTGTCAACAGCCCTAAATTATCAATTCTCGCCATGTTTTTAGGTATACAATGTTGTATAATTCAGGCTATGAATGACATATGAACAAACCCTTCTGTAAAAGCCTTCATAATATTGATAGGAATATAACTGGAAGGTTTTGTGTATCTACGTGCTACTGAAGTTGAAATTTCGAACTCAGAGTAGGAGAAAAAACTCATTTTGAGAAAACGACCTTTAACCTCTTAAGCCCGAGGGTCCCCCCAGGGGACCCCTCCCACCGTTTTTTTATGAGACTATGTCTCAGGGCTTCTTAACATTTATGAAACTATTAATGTTCCATACCCTTTTAACGCTAAGAAACTCAGCTAACTGACAATGTGAACCATTTTTAGCTAAAAGAAACACAAGAGTAATACCAAGCCTTTGAATTAGCATGGAGCGAAAAAATGCTAAGTAATGCTAACGGAATTTGCACAGCACTCACGGTAGAAATGCCCTTATTACTTATCGTAACTGCACAAACAAGATATACGATTTATAGCCGAGACTCCACAGATTCCACACATGTAATATCATCACTGTAGGACCCCGAATTGCGGAGCTATCAGCCAGAAAAGAGAAAGTAAACAACATCCGGTTTCAAAAATATTACAATAATTTCGTCTTACCTTTTTTGATTTGTGATCAAAAGTTGTGTTCACCGGAATAAAAACGCCGCTCAAGGTTAATCCAATGTCTTTGTGTCACGTAGAAATTTTGACTGATAATCCTTCATCATATTTATGGCAATATACTGGGTATAAAGTTTCGCCGTCCAGGCGTGCACTTTCAGATATGCTTTGTCCGTTTCTCTATTACGTCCGCTATGGTAATGTTTACGTTGATTTGGGAACTGCCCATCGATTCTATTGGTTCTGATGGTTAAGAAAAAGGTGTAAATCACACGAATCGACCAATGGGTTCCAGAGATATGGTCCTGCGTAAAGTATAAAGAATGCCAGCCAGTTTACGTACATTACGCAGCTGACTTCATTTATTGTTTACTACCTAACAACAGGCATTACAACAGGACACAGAGCGCACGGAGGACAGAGCGGACAGCAGATAACGGAATTGCAGTTTTATTGCTTATAGATTATCAGAACATTTCAAAGGGGACACAGCAACATTGGATATTAACCTATGGATTAACTACATCATCGTTTTTATCGTCTTAATGCCATTGAAGACCAGTTTAGACCAGGCAAAGACGAAGGTAAGCCATTAGCCTAGCGCATGCTAGTACCTAACTCCACTTGTTTTGATGTACGTTTTTGTTGATAACGTCGCAAGTTTGTATCTTTCAGTGTTGAGGTGGGCACCGTTAGATTCTGTGTCTTTACGATCAAAAACGATGTGTTGGATGTGCAGCTAGGATAAGTAATAAGGGAGCTAGGATAAGTAATAAGGGAGCTAGGAGTGATTTTCGGTGCAGTAATAGGTTAGCATTTTTCGCTCGGGGCTAATTCAGATGCTCACTGTTAGCATTGTGTTTTTTTTGAAAAAATAAACTAAAAAGATCAGTTAAATGAGTTTTTCCCCGTTATATGGATATAAAATATTCATAGTTTATTAAATAGTAAGGTTCCTTAGACGTTGTTTCCTGCAAATGACGCGATTTCGGTCCGTGGGGCCTATAAGTGCTATATAAATAAACTTGCCTTGCCTAAGAGGATAACAAAGTATGTTCTTATATTTTATTTTTATTTTTTATTTTTTTCACAACAGTTGTATTTGGATGGAATGAATACCTATAGTGAAAATTCAAAGTAATAAAATGATTTTTACAGTGAAAAAGTTCAAATGGAACCGATGGTTCCCAAATTACCCAGAGGTGAGTCCGCCTGGACTTTATTTTTCTAAACCTCTCTAAAAAGGTCAAATTTAACTTGTTTTGCATCAATCTTGATACAGGGTACTTATTATATGTTATAGTTTGGATTCCTAAAGCTTTTAGTCTACTAACCCATCATTCAAGGGTGGTTTTTACTATAAGTAATGGGTATTTTTTAGGCGGACATTAGAATTTACATGTTTTTACTATGTTCCATCTGAATTTACTTTAAAATAAAAACATCTATATTGATTCTGACACTTCTACATCCAACTCACAGATGTAACCTTGCTTTGAGAGAAAAGATGATTAATTTACCCCTTTTAGAAGTGAAGATATAGTCTTTGTTGTGTTAGTGGCATTTTCAAGCCTGAAACCTGAAAAACAGGCTCAGGGCTTAAGAGGTTAAAGATTGCAGTGAGGCGCTAGCTAAACCCTCCTGTTCTTTGGATGACAGCTTGCGCCTCGACGCACTCCGTGAAGGTATTTCATGTTCGGGGTCATTTGTTTTTTGTATAACCTTGCTTCGTGCAAGTGACAATTGTTGTTTTCTTCTCCGTTCTTTTGCCATTTTGAGATTTCAATTTCTAGCGGAAAGCTAACCAGGAAGTGTTTTAGAACACCACGTGACGCATCTGAACGAATCACGTTGTCAGAAATTGACACCAACCAATGAGATTTCGTTTCTTGGTTTAAGACCCCTTTGTGCTTTCCCGATTGGCTGCTGATACAAAGGAAATGACCATATTTGGATCCAATGAGATTGTGCAGGAGAGACACAGCTTTCCAACGATATCTCTGTTGACATGGTGCACACGGCGGTCGCGGTACTTTGTTACGTTAGAATGCTAACTTTTGGTGAATTTAGGAGAAATCTACAGACGCAAATAGACAAACTATAGTAAAATAAACACTTAAATGTGTATTTTGTACGTTTTCCTTCCAAAAGCGTGAAAGAAAACATGTTATAGAATCAAAATAGCACAAAATCTCAAAATTGACCAGTACTTGAAAAACTGTGTTTTTGCCTGCCGTGTCTCGCCTTAAACAAAGATAAAACTGAGGTAATGTTTTTTGGAGCCAAGGCAGAACGTATAAAAGTTAGCGCTGAGCTTCAGTCTGCAATGTTCAAAACAACAGATAAAGCCAGAAATCTAGGTGTAGTCATGGACTCTGACCTGAGTTTCAACAGTCACATTAAAACAGTTACTAAATCAGCCTACTATCACCTAAAGAATATATCTAGGATTAAAAGACTAATGTCACAGCAGGATTTGGAAAAGCTTGTCCATGCTTTTATCTTCAGTAGACTGGACTACTGCAATGGTGTCTTCACAGGTCTCACTAAAAAATCTATTAGAAAGCTGCAGCTGATTCAGAACGCCGCTGCTCGAGTCCTCACTAACACTAAGAAAGTGGATCACATCACTCCTGTTCTGAAGTCTTTACACTGGCTTCCAAAATACTGCTGCTGGTTTATAAAGCACTGAATGGTTTAGGCCCAAAATACATTTGTGACCTCCTGCTAAATTATGAACCATCCAGATCTCTCAGGTCTTCAGGGACTGGTCAGCTTTCTGTCCCCAGAGTCAGAACTAAACATGGAGAAGCAGCGTTCAGTTATTATGCTCCAAATATCTGGAACAAACTCCCAGAAACCTGCAGGTCCGCTGCAACTCTGACTACTTTCAAATCCAGCAAGAAGACTTTTCTTTTTGTCGCTGCTTTTAATTGAACTATTCACATCTTAGACTGCACTGTAACTTTTATCACTGTAACTTTTATCCATGTATTTTTTCTTTTAATGTTTATTTTATTAGCTTTTCTTTTTAATGACTGATTTTAAATGCCATTTTCTGAATGTCTTTCATTTTTTTCTGTAAAGCACTTTGAATTGCCTTGTGTTGAAAAGTGCTATATAAATAAACTTGCCTTGCCTCCTGAAACCTTTCATCCATTCTAAATAGGAATTATCCAAAGTCAATTCATAAAAACCAATCTAGGATCTACAATACATAAATACCCCTCAACTCTCGTACCTTCGCTTCCTCCTTGTCTGAACCATTTAATACATCTTATATGCAATTACTTATTTTCTCTTTTTGATTTCTCCTCTGATAGACTCACACAATATAGCAAGATGGCACAGAACAAAGAACTCTCGGACTTCCAAATCCTAACCAGAACGATCTTTGGTCTCCTCCGGACTCACCACAATCAGCAAAAAATAAAATATACGATTCATGGTCCAAAAACTGGATTTCAGGCAAAATCACACCAAGTAACCCGACAACAGCTACGGGACACATGCTACAGGGCAATGCGACCAACTGGCTACAAACAGGTCTCCAAATTACTGACGAACATTACGATAGAACTACTGCAAACCTCTTGTCCAGAATCCAACGCCTATCAGAAGAAGAGGAGCAACGAGCATGGACGGTTGCTGGCAAATGGGCCAAATCCAAATACCCTCTAATGTTAAACAGAGTTTTTACTGAAACAGCAAAGGATCTACTCCTCATGGGCATAAAAATCCCCCTGCACCCACCATCTTCCCCCAGAAAAACCACCTTTACCCCCCGACCAGAAAACACAGAGACCGATGATGATATAAACCAGAACTCTAACAAAGAACAACCCCTCACGGGGGACATTCCCCAAACACCTGAGCCCATTAATCTGACCATAACAAGCCCTACCTCCACCATCGAACCACAGTCACCAACGACGATTCACTTCTCCCCCCAAGACCAAAACTCCTCACCGGTCATACCACTTACCCAAGCAAATAGCCAGTGTCAAAAGGAAAGTCTTGTCCGACATAATCGACCAGGAAGAACCAGGCAGAACCAGAGAATTGACAATAGAGGATTTCAATCTCCCTCCCTCCCCTCCTACCCCCCCAATCAACCTCTTCGAACGCCATGAGCACAAGGGAAACAAGAACCAAAATTGGTCACTAACCCCGAGCAGACACACCTTAATCATAGGGGCCTCAAACATTGCCCGCCTCCCGCCAGCCGAAAATCAAAATATACAAATGGATTGCTACCCGGGAGCCAATTTAATCCAGGCCTACCACCTGATTAAATATAAAACACCAACATCGGCCAAAACGGAGAAGGTACTCCTTTCCTTTGCTTTGGTCTAAATGACCGCAATAATAATGACACAATCATGTTGGAGGATAACCTCCAGAAACTACTGATCGCAGCACGGGACACATTCCCCAATGCGTCAATTCATATCCCTCTTATAAACTACTCCAGAAGACTCCCAACAAGCAACATCAGAAACATCGAGGGTCTAAATACCATCATCCAACGGACTCCAGGCCACATCGCTAGGGTTAATAAGAGGGACTTCCTAACAGGGAAAGACCAGATCCATTGGTCCCCGAACACAGCCAAGATCATCTGGAATCATTGGAACGCTTCCCTGGACTTATAAAAAACCTGGACACAACACCAGCTCCCAAAAAAAACCTCCAAGAAAGAAGAAGAAAGAAGGGATCGACTTTAAAACCTTAAACAATTTAGAAAAATCGTCCTGTTATACTGTTAATTGCAATCATTCTGGTTCTAAGTATTTCTTTTTTTCCCACCAACATTGTTTTAAAAAATTTTTTTTATCAAGGTTAGACATGGTGGATCGATTTCAGTCCAGATATATTAAAAAATAAAGACAAATTATCTGTCCTTTCTTATTCTTTTTTAAAAGAGGGTCTACTTAAATCTTAGTTGAACCACGAAACTTTGTGGTTAGACTAAAAAGTAGAAACGGTTAACTGACCAATTCTACTTAGTGAAGGCGTTTAAATGTCCGCTTACATTCACTCTTTAAATATTAGAGTTTTTGAAAACGCAAATAGAACTATGACCATCTTGTAATGTTTACGATTTGATCTTTGGAATATATCTTAATTTATTTACTAATGAGCATACCATTTTAACTTTGCTCTTATATAGATACGTACAATAAGGTTATAATGTATACAAAATAATTGATTTTTTCCAAAAAATCAGTTGCGAATTTTATGCTATGCTAATGCTAAGCTATACTTGTGGGTGACATCATGATTCTATGGAGATTTAATAAATATCTCTAAAAAACAAATTGAATTTGTATGCTACATGCTAAGCTAGGCTAATGCTAAGGAGTAACGTCATAATCTTATGACCTATGAACCCATGATCTTTGACCCGGTTGTTATACCACTAGCATAATGCTACACGCGAAGCTAATTATGTTGCTAGGAACACAAGTTAAAGCATAACAATGCTAATTGGAATGAATTTCCTCCCTAATTATGAAATGCTAAGCACAACGCTACTACTAAGCTAACACTGAGCTAATAGGAGCGTCCATGTCACATGACCTTAGGAACGCTTTATCTTTACTAAGCTATCACTAGGCTAATGGGAGCATCAATATATCATAGCCTTAAGAACCTTTCCTCTTTACTAAGCTACCACTAAGCTAACAGGAATGTCAATAGAGGTTTCTCAATACTCAAATTTCCCCTCCTTGACTCCTCGGTCCTCCGGTAGTGACCCGGAAGTGAATTTCAGCGCGCCATTTTGAAGGACATCTCATTTCTCTAAATGCACTTCGTGGACCGAGCATCGAGGAGGCTCTCTGGAGGAGCTCTAACCGAGGAGACACTGATGCATCCTCCACGGCTCCTCCACGGATGCATTTCCGGGAACGGTGGAGTACAAAAGAGGCGTGACACACCGCTGGAATCATTTAAAAACCATGGCGGGAGCAAAGCACACATGTAAGTGTTGACAATGAAGAAGTGAAATTAAACTGCTTTCCTTATTGATATTTCACCTGATATTCGTTATGTTTGTATCCACATTTTAACTACACCCAATCCTGATATAAGCATGCCATGATGTTTAAAAGTGCAAACGTTTATTTATTGTTAAGAGTATTAAATCAACACGAACTTTGTTTAGCATTCAGCACTATCATTTGGTTTGGGCTATGTTGTTATATACACTTGAATCGCTCATTACAGAGTCTGTAAATCTTCCAAAAATATTTAAGCTACACCTTTTACTTTTCACAGGGACAGAGGAACAGACCCTCATTAAAGTGAGGTCAGAGAATGACCAGCTTTTTACTGGCCGAAGGCACACTGCCAAGAAAGCCTGGGAGTGAGTGACATTTTCCTGGTTGGGAACATATGATCCTTAGCATTTACATATTGGTGGTTACAATTTGTATTTTAATATTGTCTGCTGAACCTGTGAGTTTAAATATCGATTGCTTTGTTAGATGACACCTGTTGCTGCAGACCTTATTAATTGCTGACCAGCTTGAAACCTCTCTTGTATCACTCAGGGAAATTCTAAAGGCCCTTGGCTTGTGCGGTTCGGTAACCCCCACGCAGATCGGGAAAAAGTGGGATAACCTGAAACGGAAATACAAGGTAATGTGTTATCATTCTTTCGTTTACTCGTGTGTCTGTGAAACCATGGTTGTGTCTGCTCGCTGCTTTTGTATAACTTTACCTCTCGTTCTTGTAGGAGTTGAGATGCCCCCCAACCGGGTCAGGGACCGACAGGGGAGAGGCCACAGCAGCCACGCATGAGGCCATCGGTGGGAGGCCATCCATCGACCCTCCGACCCTGATGGACTCGGCCACTGCTGCTGTGGCTTCTGGCAGTGGCTCAACATCCACTGAGGCTGTCCAAACTCCAGAGCCAGGCCACAGTGGAGGATGAGGAGGCCACAGAGTCTGGCTCGGACAGCCAGGAGTGTGTTGAGCCATCCACCTCTGCCACTCCCCCTCCCCGGAAAAAAAGACAAAGCGCTTTACTACAGTTCCTGGAGGCAGAGGCGGTCAAGGAGGAGGACCGCTTCAACCGCCAGCAGGCAGCCTCGGAGGAAGCCTCCGCCAAATTCCTCAAGCTCTTTGAGGAACTAGTTAGGAAGGAATAGTGTCTGTTTTTCTTCTTTTTTCTGTACTTTGGATGTGTTCATTTATTCTTTATTTATATATGTTACAACATTTAGTAAACATATTTAAGTTTGACCTTAACTCTTGTGTGGTGTGTTCATATTTCTGTTATTCAGCCAGTGTTCGTGGGTCTGGTGGACCCGAACACCCTGTATGTAATATCAATGTGTAGGGGGGGGGGTACAGTGGGTGGTCACTGAAAATGTGTTCTGATATCTTCACAGAAAATTCAATTTAAATCCTTTATTTATCCAGGTGAAATCCCATTGAGATCATTGATCTCTTTTTCAAGGGAGACCTGCAGAGCCAAGGCCATTGAGTGAGTTAGAGAAAATAAATTATCATTTTTCTTTAGAAAAATAATAAACGGGTCCCACAGACCCGAACACCATCGGGTTACATCAAGCATGAAGCCTTCTTTACAATTAGACATACAGAAACACACATGTTTACTGAAGATACAAGGAGATCTTTATTTGATACAAAGCTGAATATACATGTTATGATTGTGACCTGACTGAAAAGCCAACGTTTTTAAAGTCTTTTTGCAACCCAAGGCATAACTGTCTATAGTCATACAGAAAGTCATGGCCACTGATTTCCGCTTTTTAGATCTCCACCTCAAAAAATTCTGCGTATAAACCAACCGTGTGTAAAGTATCCAAATGCAATATCAGGGATGTTTTATTATAAATAATATATACATTAACATTGAGGCAAGTTACTGCATGTAGCTCAAACCCCACATAAGTAAAATTGCTAACACAAGTCTCTTCTTTCTTTTCAAGTTCAGTCAAAGCATAACAATATTTTATCACTGAACACATGACTCAATTTCAACACTAAACGTAACACTTTCTGAAGAGATTGTGCGATGGCCTATTTCACATACAATTTGTAATAAAGACCTTTGCTCTAAATAAACTTGAGCAAGGTGAAATTGGAAATAAGGCTTATAAATGGACAAACAAAATAACTGAGTAATGCATCTGGCCAGTAAATGCATTTTTCATCGGTGAAGAAAACAAACGGGTAACAAAAAAACTGGCCATAAATAAAAATCCTCAACAATAATCGTGGTAGTTCAGCTGGACCGGGTTTTGGTCAGGAGCCGAGATTTGGTCTGCCAGTCTGTCTCTCCGGCCCTGTCCACCTCGCTCCCCCCTCACAGGACGAGGTGGAGACCTCTCTACCCCCTCCTGCTGCTGCTGCTCCTCCAACAGTTGAGTCATGTCTGCAGTAATGCTGAGATTGTGCAGCACACAGCAGGCAGTGACCACAGCAGGGACAAAGGTGTGGTTCACCTCCAAGGCCTTCGACAGGAGGCACCTCCATCGCCCCTTCAGTATCCCAAAAGCGCGCTCAATGATGCTGCGCGCTCTGGCATGGCAGCCGTTGAAGCGGCTCTGTACCCTCCCCTGTAGTGGCTCCCGATACGGGGTTACGACCGTTATGGGGTGTACAATGCACGGATAGCCACCATCTCCCACAATAAAGTACCCTGGTGGAGGGTACAGAGCCTCTTTGTATAAGGTACTGTTTTTTAGGACACGGGTGTCGTGCACTGAGCCCGGAAATCCTACGAATGTTTGTAGGAATTTACCCTTCCCATCGCATACAGCCTGCAGCTGTATGGAAGGAAAGAGCTTCCGATGTATGTCGTCCTGGCCACTGGGTCCGGGTGGGGTCTATATTCTAATGTGGCACCCATCAATGGCACCCACACATGAACTAAATGCCGGGCTATCGGCCAACTGCTGGAAGCCCTGCCCGACCTCCTCCAGCTCTGGACCAGCAGGCAGCCTGATCACAGACTGCCTGAGAGCATCAGCGATGTCCTCCACTCCCTGGTGGACCAGTCTGTGGACCGTGGAGAGGGGTACCTGAAAGGCCCGGGACACCACACTGAATGACAACCCGTGTGCCAGCCAGTACACGGTCGTCAAGACAGTCATGTGGTGTCCCCAGGCCTGTCTCCTCTCAGGCCCCAGACACCGCATCAAGGCCTCCAGGGAGTCTCGGCTCATCCTGAAGTCCTTCAGCAGGCACCCATCTCCGAAGTACAGCTCCAGCACCGGGACACTGCTGTTCAAATGTTTGTATGAGTGTGGGTGTTGAACCTGCAGGAAGAATAAAATGTACAGGTCAATACCTTTATCCAGCAAACTAAACTGCACATACATATTCTGTCATAACAAATTAATCCATTGTTGTATTCCAATGAAAAAAGCCAGCTATTTTTCAACTATTTAAAACAATTGTAATCGAACACTCAAATACCTCAAGATGAAGCAGGATGGCTTTGCGCATTCTCGCTTTCCAGCGCTGGGATCGGCGTCTCTCCTGATTCCTGTTGTTGGTCAGAAGTTGTTGCCACTGCCGTAAGGCACATGCTACAGCGGGATTCATGACTCAATTTGTTTAATGTGGTCACTGGTTTTTCGTTGTTAAATCACAGGTGTGCCTGGACCTTATATAGCCGGTCAGGTCCCTCATGATTCGTTAATTACTTGGATTACAAATTCGTTGCAGGTGTTTTGTGAAAGAGGTGTGAGTTGATGATTTATCATGTCATTTAGCCTACTAGTATAAAAAGGTTAGCATAGCCTATAGTGTATAGACAGTCATTGGTTTTTTGTGTGTGTGTGCATGTGTGAATATATGAAACGTACATAAGCCTAATGTAGCCTATATGTCTACGTAAATATGTGGGGGAACAATGTTCAGCTGATCTAACAGAGATTACAAAATACAGCGCTCTAACAAAACACCCACAGCTGATGCAGCTGTTGCCACGTCATAATTAACGGACGTCGCTTTAATATGACCGCGCAGAGGAGAGGAGTTCTCATGTCTCTCACCGCCTGCTGCTTCCCCTCCTCTCTCCTCGGTTCCCCTCCTCGGCTCCACCGCTCGCATCTCCTGTGGGCGGGACTAAGTATCGAGGATAGGAGTCGAGGAGGGGAGTCGAGGAGGGGAGTTGGAGAAATTAGAAAGGGCCAATGACTGGTATTCTCATCCTCCGCAACCTTTTTGAGTGCCTGTTTACAGACACTAAAGTTTGATTTTGAATGAAGGAGCACATCTGCAAGTTCATTCAAGATGGCTACCAGGTAAGCATATCTCTTTTCATTTCTCGACTTAAGTTAAACTTTCTCTAGTAAGACTACCTATACGACAATATTGGTTCTTTACTGAAACAGTTGTTTTTCAACATTCAGAAAAAAGTTAGATTTATAATTTTTTATGAAAATATACTTCAGTTATGTCCAATAATGTACATTGAGTAAAAATGTGCTTACTCATCATGGCTTCCCTATTGTTAGCAAGACATGCTAATGCTCCTCATACACCGCAACACCTTTCTCACTTACCGCTACAATTTAAGGCCAGTTGTGGTAGAGATAACTTCTGTATCGGTAATGAGAAGTTATACAGTATGTATGTTGATATATAAAATGTACTTTTAAAGATATTATATATAATACACAAGGTGGTTTTTAACTCTATTTTTGAGCTGACGTTAGCCTTTAGCCTCACTGTCCTGCTTTCATAAAGACATTTTTTTTTAAAGGGCTTTATGAAGTGATTCATTATTTATTTACCAGATTTACTTATTCTGAAAATAATTAGGCCTAAGTTAAATATAATGATGAGCAAAGCTAAGGTTAGCATTTAGGTTGTTCAGTGTACAAGTTCCCAGGGTCTGCTTTGCTTTCTTTTGTTATTGGTTGGATTGACAGTCCCATCGTGGCAATAATGACATGTTGTACCTTTTTATTTAAATATTTGTACCAACTTTTGAAATGTGACCAATGTGTTGTTTCATTGCAGACAGTCAGCAAATGACAAAAATAAATCTTTAGCGAAGGCTGACAAAATTCAGAGAAAAGATTTACAGCCAATCAGAACTGCTGGAAGAATACAGAAGGAAGGAGAGAGAAAGGTTAGGGGTTTGAGAGGTTATAGCAAGAGTATAGTCTAGGAAGTCAATATAAAAAAAGCTAGGAAGTTTACACATATCCATGTCTACACATTGAAGCTAGTTTGTGTGCAAGTTTGAAGCATACGATGTCCACACAGTCTGAAAGCCATTCAGCTCGACTGTAGGATTATATATTTGTGTCATATAAATGTTTTCCTATTTTTGAAGACATGCTCATTTGATATCATGCTTAAAGTTAACAGATATTGTTCTAAACTGTATTAAAGTAATCCTATATATCTTCTCACTCACACTCACTGACCCAGATACCAGCACACACACATATTCTTTTCAAGGTTCTTTCTGGGGCCAATTTAATCTCAGGCACCAATATATCTGGGTACAATGTTTGATTGTCTGGGAAAGAATAGTTTGTGTGAAATATTCCTTGGGAAAGTAAAGGAGTGAATTCAGGTGCAAGATAAAGATTGACTCTGTCCTTGTTTACTTCCGAAGCTGTCACGCTCTGTTCAGAAGTAAAATACTTTTTCCCAGAACTCTGATTCGCTGTATTGGACCCGACCAGAAGTGAATCCAACCAGTAAGAACACCTAGGGGAGTGAGCAGCCGACGCAACTCCTCCCCACGGACTCTCTGATTCGCTTAGGAGTGAAATCGACCAATTAGAGATTTGGGGGAGGCGGAGCAACTGACACAACTCTGACCCCAGATATTTCTATATATACTGATGTTTATTCATGCACGAAGCCCCTGTTTCTGACTGGCTGGTCCCGATACCTGTATCGCACAGCGGTAGAGCTGGGAGTCCAGAGTACTCTGTAACTTGTATTGGTGTTTTTTACCATTAAAATCAGATTATTGTTATAACTATCGAAGCCGATCACGTGATTTTCCAAAAATCGGATTTTTTTGTTTGTTTTTTTTACAAAATATTTTTATTATTTTATTTAATGTTACAAAACAAAAATGACCATGTTCACGTCTTGAAGTCATCCTGAGGCCTTAGTTTTGGTTTAAAATTACACAACATCATGTATGTGTTGCTTATTTCTCTCAAATCTGGCAACAGAGTGGGCGCAGTGTCTAATAGTAGCAGTAAGCTAACGAGAGGCTAGGTTCAGCTGGTGACTCGGGAGTCGGGACAGAGAAAATGTCAGGAGTTTGGAAGTATTATAACATTGAAAGTGAAGGCAGTGTAACAGCCAGATGCAATGTTTGCAAGGCGGAGACTTTTAAAAGGAAAGAGAAACTGCCCCAGAACAGTGAAAAGGCCAAAACAATAACAGCCAAGATAGCTGAATTCATCGCGTTGGATGACCAGCCGTTATCTGTTACCTTTTTTTTCTCTTAATGCATTGCATAAAGATCGGAATCGGCAGATTGTCAAAATCAAATGATCGGAATCTAATCGGGACATCCCTACTCAAGAGACTTGAAAATATGCCCAAGAGAAAGCAGGCATTCTGCAGCAATGAAGGCAGAGAGGTGCAGAAAAATGTTGCAAAGAGAGGTCCTCAGAGGACTTTGGCTTGTAACAGCAAGAGAAGACTAATGCGCACTCTGGTTAGCCGCTTTCTTCATCACGATGAAGTCACCACCATTATAAATGGGAAATCTGGGGAGATTAGCAGAAGGGGCCAGATATTTCGGAAGAGAGCCTTAACAGACAGAATGGCAAATTTGTATAAACGATTTCTGTCAGAGAATCCCAGGCACAGCCTTTCAAAGTCCCAATGTTTTAAACTTAGACCATTTTGGATTGGCCAGAGAAAAGTTACAGACAGAGAAACATGTGCTTGCAAAATACATGAAAACGTTGGCTTAAAAATAAAGAAGCTGCACCAACTTGGGGTTATAGGAACATCATCCCCAAGAGACATAGTACAGTGATGAGGAAAAGTCCTGCATGTACAGAACATGCAGCAATTGCAAGGATAAGACAATACAAACAACACTGGATCCTTCCACAAAAAGGTAACATCATTGTTTGGGAGGAGTGGATCAATACATCTGTACTCGTAGCACAGAAAAGCAAAGATGGGTCCACTCAAGAGAGGGCGGTGAGAAAGGTGTTTCTTGAAAAGAGGCATAACTCCATTGACAAACTAGTAGAACTCACACAGGACCACCTCTCAAACTTCTCAAGACACATACAACATCAAGCACCAGTTTGAAAGACTGAGGAAATTGAGAGAGACCCTGACCCAAAATGATGTAGTGGTTCACATTGACTACAGTGAGCAGGGGCGCCGTAAGCGGGTGAAAAGTTAGGATGATTCTAAAGGCCCGTGACTGACAGGGGCCCCAAACATTTTTAGAACATTAAGAAAAAATGTTTAAGTAACCTTTCATCAATCATCAACAATTAACATAACGTCATATTGATACTATACTCACTAAACCTACGATTCATTTAACTTTTTTTCTTCCAAAAGTTAATTATCCAAAGCCTCTGTACACCCCCCTATGTTTACATGTAATGGTTTGGTCCTGCCTCCAGACGCTGTGCGGCACCAGCACTTTCTATCAGAGAGTGAGAGCATGTGAGGAGGGATGCTAGTACTTACGTGTACGATGTCTCAACGACTCACAAAGTCAGGCTTTCAAGAAAGAAAAGAAAGGAGAGAAAGACAAGAGAGAGGACTAAAGGCCGACAGTATGTCACCCAGTTCTTCAAAGAAAAGGTGGGTGTGGTGGAAATTAGTCTGTTAGCTAAGCGTAGTCCATTGTAAATAATAATTGTAATGTTTTGCTGACATTAAGTACTGTTAATATCTTCACAGAAAATTCAGAGGTTTTTCATTTCACTGCTCTTTTAGCTGACATTTAATAAATGCAGGTACATTTTTAGCAGCTATTCAAACTAAATCAGTCGTCCCTCCCCCTGGTGCCAGGACCAACAGATCCATCTCTAGGCTCAGCAGCCCTGTAACCGCATGACGTCATGCGGTTACAGGAAGACACAAATGGAAAAAGATAAATGTCCAACGAGGCGTTCTGGGGCAGCACAGACAGGTCTGTTCTGTGTTCGAGTTTTACTCGCTACAGGGTGTACTTTGAGGGTTTGTGACTTTGCAGACCGTTCACATGCAGAAAAACCTACATAACACACAAGGGGACGGGTAATAACCAGAAAAGCATGACATGGGACCTTTTAAAGGGCAAGGCTATGGTAACGATATTGGATCACTACACAGAAGATGCATGATGAGAAAAAGACTGAGAACAGGTAATAGGCTCTGATTTAGCGCCACCATCAGGCCTTTTCACTTCCGTTTTGTTGTCCATTTACACTTTAATACCCGCTTATTTTGTAGTTGGCATGTATATTCAATTAATTATATTAAATCTGCTGCTTATGTTATTTTTTATAGCATTTTATAAATGATAATATTGGTGTTAATGTTCACTTTATTTTAATTTACGAGGTCATGTATATTTAAGTTATATTTATTTTGATGTTTGAATGTTCCATTCAAAATGTTATTAAAAAGGCATGTACTCCATAAAAGATGACTATTGAGGTCTATTGTCAGGAATGTTAGTGTTATATCAAAGAGTGAATTCTACTGCAGCAGAATGTTGCCCGTCTGCACAGTGTTATATGTTCACCGGTCCATCCATCCATCCATCTTCTTCCGCTTCTCCGTGGTCGGGTCTCGGGGTAGCAGTTCCAGCAGAGAGCCCCAAACGTTCCTTTCCCCTCATCAACCAGCTCTGACTGGGGGATCCCAAGGCGCTCCCAGGCCAGAGAAGAGATATAATCCCTCCACCTGGTCCTAGGTCTACCCCTTGGTCTCTTCCCAGCTGGACGTGCCTGGAACACCTCCCTAGGGAGGCGCCCAGGTGGCATCCTAACTAGGTGCCCAAACCACCTCAACTGGCTCCTTTCGACGCGAAGGAGGAGCGGCTCAACTCCGAGTCCCTCCCTGATGACTCACTCACCTTATCCCTAAGGGAGACACCAGCCACCCTGCGGAGAAAACCCATCTCGGCCGCTTGTATCCGCGATCTCGTTCTTTCGGTCATGAGGCTTTAAATCAGCAGAACAAAAACTCAGATTCACATGAGGCAGAAGTTATAGGCCTATATTTTTCCTAAATAAAAATAGGCTACAACTAATACCATTACTAATAATATTTATGTGGATCTTTAAAAAACAAAAGCCTACAATATCACTCAAAAACAATTGTAAAAATAGCCCAATTAAGATGTAGAGATATAAACATACATGAATTTATAAAGCAATAAGAAACACCATCAGTTAGGAAAAAGCCCATAAGATAAAAGTTAATTTTAAGAAGAGATTTAAAGCAAGAAATTGAGTTTGCTTGCTTGAGGTCCTCCTCTAAAACATTATTTGGTAACTGACACATTACTTAAAGTCAAAGATTTCCTTTTACAAATAAACTGGAAGGGGGTATTTAGAAAAAAACAGAAAGAGAAGGGGGATAAGAGATCATTTGTATTTATGTTTACTTTCATATTTGCTCAAATGTTCTTATTATGGGGAAGTACTTACTGGTGCTTGAAAATCAAATATTTACTAAATAGTCAATTCTGATAACATTTTTTTGTTTAAATCATTTGACAAACACATATGTGACAGAGAAAAAAAGATTTATTTATGTTCAATACAATGTAGTAATAATAAAAACTAAACAAAATGTCATCAAACCCTCTCGTATTTCAGTGCCCTCCTCCTCTGCACCTTGTGCCACTGCTACCCCAGGCTCTGCTGCTGCTGGTGTATCCCACCCATCATCATAGGCCTCTCCATGACTCTCGCAGAGGTTATGTAGAGCACAGCATGTCAGCACCATGGATTTAACAAGTTTCACATCACAGTCATTTCTTTTCATGAGGCAACGCCACCTTCCCTTCAGTCTACCAAAAGCGTTTTCTACCACTACCCGTGCTCTGCAAATTCTCTTGTTGTAGATCACATGTTCTGCTGTCAGCTGTCCATTGTCAGGGAACGTTTTTATGAGCCAGTTTTGCAAGGGATAGGCATTGTCTCCCAGGATGTAATAGCCAGCATTCACCCCACCAATGTTCCTGGTGCAAGGTGGAAAGTAGTTGCCATGACTGGCTAACTCCCACAATGAGGACAGCCTCAAAACCCGAGCGTCATGCAAGCTCCCAGGCATTCCTGCAAACACATTCCAGAAATGTCCCTTTCCATCTACAACTCCTTGAAGGATGATGCAGTGCCACCCTTTACGGTTGAAATAGTCGCAGTGGTATTCCTGTGGTCCCAAGATGGGTATGTGTGATCCATCAATAGCACCTACACACTGAGGGAGCCCCCACCTGTTCTCAGTGTAGGCAGCCATTTCTGCAAACTGCTCCCGGTCTGGTGAACAAATGAGTTCCGGTACAAACAACGTCTCTGCAGCAGCACAGAAGTCTTGCACACACCGGCACACAGTTGTGTTGCTCACTCCGAAAAGATGTCCAATGCTTCTGTACTCTGAGCCGGTAGCAAGCTTCCACAGTGCGATGGCCACCCTCTTCTTTAGAGGTATACACTCGCGGAATGGTGTGTCCTGTCTCTCCATCGCTGGCCGCAGTTTGTTGCACAGGTAGACGTAGGTTTCCTCAGACATCCTGAAGTTCTCCACCCACTGAGTGTGTGTGAAAGATGGAACAATCACACCCCACCACTCGGTTGCTCGGTCAACCATCCAAACACATGGTCTGCGGTGGCAACCTAACTTCTGAAATACACAAACAAAAGCATACATATTTTAATACGTAAAAGTGGTAGCTACAATTAATTAAATGCTTGAAACACTTTTGTCATATAATGAGCGTGAAACACTTTGGTCGTATAGTGAGCGTGAAACACATTGCTAGTTAGCGAACGTTAGCTTACCGAGTAGCGTTGTCGTTGAGTCGTCCTGGAGTAGTCTCTGCCGCGTTGTACGATTGCCATAAGTCTCCCCTCAGCTTCTTCTGTATTACGTCTTGCTATAAGCAGCCTTTTCCGAAACAAAGTTTTCCTTCTTGCTGTGATAAAAAACCACATACCAAGAAGCAAGGACACGATGGCTTCCACATCCTCCATTGTTGTTGTGTGTTTTGTGAGTTGTGTCGCATTGAAGATGACGTCACGGCAGTTGTATGCAGCGTCGCTCCGCCCGCCAAAAAGCTGATCGCCCCGCCTACACTGCGTTACTATAGTAACTACCCCAGTTCCTAAACTGTAATGGAAGCGCAGCATTAAAGTGAGCCGGGCCTAATAAGGCCAAACCGAGCGAGGCCGAGCGAGGCCTGCAGTGGAAACGCGCCATAGGGTGATACTTGCCAACCTTGAAGAGAAGGTGTTTAGCATTTCATGTTGTTGTCTGGTCAATGTGGAGAATTGAAGATTTTATCACCTGATATATAAGAAGTGTTACGTTTGAATGGCAGAAAGTCTTGTTGGAATTTCCAGATATGGAAGGAGGCCCCTTGAGTTTCTCTGTTAATTATCAATAGTCTGGGCAAGTAACAGGGGAAGCCAGGGGGGGATTTTCCTCAGATTTAATGCAGTTACATTCTTGTAGTTAATGATGCATGACAGGCAGACCCTAAAAAGCCTTGAGAATTGAGTCACACAGTTAAGAGAGACAATAGTCCTTCTGATTTATCAATAAATGCATTCATTCCAGTAAACGCTGACTTCGAGGTGAAAGGAAGTTCACAGAAGCCCTTAAAGCGACAAGAACAATTAACTTCTGTTAATGCTAAGGAGTGTGTGTCTATTTGAGCAGCTATATGTGAATTCTGCTCAGACAATACCTGTGTTTGTGTTTTATATTGATTTCTCTGTTTTATTCTTTCATAAATGTGAGGACTAAAATTGCTCCAAGCATTGTGGGGTGCAGGTTTGCAGGACAGGAGACTATGGGGGAGGGGAGCCAAGAGGGAAGTCTGAAGAATGTGTGTGTGGAAGCTGCAGGAATACGAGCCAGATGTGTTTGTTTTGCTTCAAACTAAAAGACTGTTTCCGGATCATCTCGGCTGGCGCGCGCTGATACGCTACGAAAGCCCATCGTTTATATATGGGCCAATAGATGACCTGTATGGGGGTAGCATCCACGCAGCTCCCCCCGTGTTTTTTGGTATATAAGCTTGCTTTGTATTTAGTTTGTCCTCTTTTTCCTCCGGCTGACAAGACAAGTAAGTTAGATCTCCCGGCGGGAGGAACAAGAGCCGGAGTAATCCGGATTACTTCGTGATGTTGTGTTATTGTGTCTTTTGCCATTAACTCAGCATATTTGTTATAACCTTACCAATGGTTGCTGTGAATTCTTCTTCTGTTAATCTGACCCATTCACAAAACGAACACGCGGAGACGAGGTGGGTTTGAAAACCACTCTGACTCCAACATCAGTTAATCTGCATAAAGGAATTCAGTAAAAAACAACCTTCTCAACCAACTGGAACGCATATTCACTTTTTCCTTTTAATCATTCTAACCAGACTACACCGAGAGCACAAACTGAAGTGGACAATCTTGAGAGTCTCAAGCAAGAGCTGAACATCTCCCTGGAGGACACGGAGCAGTGGGTGTTGGAGGTCAAGCAATGGGCAGCCACTGGTATGTTATATGATCACTGTGGTATAGATTTGGTTCCATATTTCCAAACATTTGGCTTCATGTCTTATGATTATACCTGGTTGTTTCTATTTTCAAAAGAAACATGGAGGCCAGAGTAGCCAGGAGGAGCTCCAGAGAGAAATAGATGACATTATTTATTCCCTCCGAAGAAAGAAACACGACCTATCCACAAAATGGTATTTATTATTACGTTATCTAGAAACAATATTTGTTTCTTGTTGTTGTTAGTATTATTTATTTATTTTACTTTACAGACAGCAACCAAACAAGGCAACGCAAACGGAGAAGACTGACAGAGCTCAAGAAGAAACTCAGAGAGAGGATACTGCAGTACAACACCATTGATACCTGTACAGAGACAATTGACACAGAAGCAGCATGCAGTCTGTCTGAGGATGTCCTTCTGCTCTGGGAGGCGCAAGGAGATGGTAAGAAACAACTTGTTTTGGTTTGCCCTAGATATTCCATAAATGCAGTTGTAGTACTAGAATACAATCACCAATGTAACACAGAGCTGTCAACATAGGTGTCACAAATCATCTTGAAATAATTATATTGAAAGGTCTGTATGATGTTGCCCTATCAAGTCTTAATAGTCATGCTCTAGTCTCACTGGGACAGGCACATCTATGGAAACAGTAAAACCCTTCCTGACCACCCTGAACTGCATACTAATGTTGAATCTCAAGACATACTGAATGTAATTCTGCCAACATAGACAGAATTGAAAAAATTCAGCAAGCGGCGAGGTTGAACATTTTTTACCAGATTTCAAGGTTTTGGGCAATTTAAGTTAAAAAGATTGAATGCAAACGGATATTATTTGTTTTATTAGCCTTACCATTGTGGTTGTGTTGTCATATTTTGTGTTTTTTCCATTATAGTGGTGAACCTGCGCCAGAGATGTTCACAAGTCTTTTTTTGCAAGTCCAAGTCAAGTCTCAAGTCTTTGGTCACGAGTCCAAGTCAAGTCTCAAGTCTTTGTGGGGTGAGACTTGATCAAGTCTCAAGTCTTTGGTCACGAGTCCAAGTCAAGTCTCAAGTCTCTAAAAAATAAAAGTCTCATGTCTCTTCTGGTTGTAATAAGCCTTCTATTGTCTGCTGCTATCCAGTCTGTTAAGAATACTGCACAGCTATATCTAAGAAATTCAAAGCATTTACTGTATTATTATCACTCCTATATCTATTAGCATACAGTATCAGTACTGATTAGTTGTTTGTTATATGATCACTTTAAACAGGCTATTGCAATGCAATATGAGGAAAAACATCACACTTTAGCTAAATGCAAACAACTTATAAGCAAAACACTTCAGAATCAGAAATCAGTATCACAAATACTTTATTAATCCCCCGCAGGGAAACTGTGTTAAAAGTATTTAAAAAGTAAACATTTGTTCTGTGCCATTTGCAACTAAAAAACTATTGCTGCAATATTATCTGAAATATACTGAACTGGTGATATTAAAACATGACCTGTTCCAAAAGAGATATCTACCATTAACACCATTTACCAGCCAAATGCTGGTAAATCATGCAAGTGGCTGGTTCTGTATGTTGCACGCACCAGCCAAAAATAACAATGGCAATCTATTGAGTGGCTGGTAACATTTCAACATTCACTAGGCTAGCCATTTGGCCAGTGGACAAAAATGTTAACATTTGACCTCTGCAACCGTATTGTTTAATTACACTGGGTCTCTAATTACATCTTTTAAGTCTACTATAAATAAACATATTCCTCTATCCTCTCACTCAAACCCAGTGTAATGGTAACCTGATAAACCTGTAACATTAACGTTACGTGGTCAACAATAAACCTGTAACCTGCCTATAAACAGACAGATGTATTTATGTATGTAACTATGTATTTTTCTACGTTTAACGTTAGCCAGTAGATGGTGGCAGCGGAACGTAATGATTAACGTTACCGACCTTTTTTATGTCATGTCAAGAGTTGGATGTCAACGCCACTCAACGCAAACAAGTGTGACAAGCAAACATTCACTCATCTTTTCAAATATTCAGTTACAAAGCTAGTAGCAAGCTAAGTTAACATTACATAGCTGATGCTGAGCTAAACATGTTTGCTAACCGTCCATATGCGTTCATGTGACTGACCTCTCCGGGTGAGTTTTCAAGTGCCTGATGAAATTTGACGTTGTTGCACCAGCATCCTTGATTTTAATATTGCAGACTTTGCAGTGTGCGCTCCTTTTGTTGGTGCCGCCGGCGTTTTGTTCGAAGTTTTTATAGTTTAACCTAATTACAAGCGGTACAGCTGCAGGTGGTCGCCATGGTGTTACCATGATGTTAATGTTAATGTTAAAGGTGGAGTAGGTAGGTTTGAGAAACCGGCTCGAGATACACTTTTTGTTATATTCCATGGAATGCTCTTAACATCCCGATAGTCGGCCCGGCTAAAATAACTGGATGGCCTACCTGCCTGTCAGCCTCCCATCGGGGCACAAACTTATCTCGTGCCCTCATTGGTCGTGTGTGTTGGAGGAGGGGCTCTGTGAGGAAGTGGCAGATTTTCTCCGGTTGTGTATTTTCAAATTCTAGCGATCTCGAGCCGGTTTCTCAAACTTACCTACCCCACCGTTAACACGCCAAAAATAGAAAACACAATGATTGTTCACGAGTCCCAAAACACGAGTCCAAGTCGAGTCCGAAGTCTTTTGAGCAGGAGTCCAAGTCAAGTCTGAAGTCTCTGTGTGTGCGACTTAAGTGCGACTCGAGTCCGAGTCACAAACTCGAGTCCCCATCTCTGACCTGCGCACAAAGAGGCGACTTTTTGACCAGGTTATGCTGGTCAGGCGTATGGAAGAGGAGAAAGTCATCATTGTGAAGGAGATGACCCAGCATTGTCAGAATCTGAGGCAGGCACTGGACAAACTGGACCACCTCCTTCATCAGACAAAAGACGACATCAGGAACCAAAGTATGTTCCACAAATACCGATTTATAGGTCAGTGTCAAACGTCTGTCACTGAATAGCATCTGTAATGATTGCATTTTTTCTGAATCACAAATCTTTTTAGCTAATATACAGCCTCGGAGTTAAACATTAAAATTGCTTATATGGAACCAACATCAATGCTAATTAAAAGTTGCCTTACATAGACTGTCATTTTGTCTTTTTATTTTAGTTTCTCCAAGCGATATAACAGAAGAGGGATACAGGGGACTGCACTGCTGTCTTTTACACCATCAATATCTTCTGGAGCAGAAACTGAGCAGAGTCACCAGCACCTACAGCTGTATTGGCACGGACTCGTCTTTTCTCATGATGGAGGAAGACATTGAAGACGGTGATGAGGACAACGAACAGGACGGTGATTAGGACAACGAACAGGACGGTGATGAGGACAACAAACAGGACGGTGATGAGGACAACAAACAAGACGGTGATGAGGATAACAGGATGGTGATGAGGACAACAAACAGGACGGTGATGAGGACAACGAACAGGACGGTGATGAGGACAACAAACAGGACGGTGATGAGGACAACAAACAGGACGGTGATGAGGACAACGAACAGGACGGTGATTAGGACAACGAACAGGACGAACAACGAACAGGACGGTGATGAGGACAACGAACAGGACGGTGATGAGGACAACGAACAGGACGGACAACGAACAGGACGGTGATGAGGACAACAAACAGGACGGTGATTGTTGTGCACCGTCAAAAGTGTTAGTAATCACGTTTCATGTTTATGTTTTATTATTGCTCACTTCCTGTTTTGTTTGTTTCACGTCTCATTTCAGGTCCCTTGACTCCCTTTCCTCATATGTTCTCCCGCCCTCACCAGTATCAGCCCCGCCCCTGATTGTGTTCACCTGTGTCTTGTTGTTGAGTGTTTAAAGTCCCCAGTCTCCCAGCATTCAGTGTCAGTTCGTCTTGTCCTGTCCTCATGCCAGAACTCTGCCCATCACGGTTGCTCTTTTGGTTACCTGCCTTATTTATGCTTCTGAAACTTATTGTAAGTTTGTTCCTCACGTTGTGAGTGATTTTTTGTTGTGCCTTTGTGAAGCCTATTTTTGTTCGACTTGTTAAGAGTGCCGTTATCTGTTTTGAATATCCTTTTTGGCAAATAAAGTATATTACTTGTACTTTATCTCTGGCTCCTGGGTCGTGCATTTGAGTCCTTTTTCCCTTGTGTATTCAAGTTCTTAACAGAACGAACTGACCACAATGGACTCAGCCGACCCAAAAGCTCTTCACGCCGTCCTGTCAGCCCAAGGCGCGAGGATTTTTTATCACGAGGAACAGCTGGGATTAATCAGCCAAGGAGTGCAGACACTGATAGGAAACCAGGCCGAACTTCAGGTTTCCGTCTCTGCACAGATACAACAGCTGGCGAATCAGATGCAGCAGTTCAGCATTCAACTTCAGACTGCTCCGCCGATGACGTCAGTCACAGCTGACCGCATGCATGTTGCGGATCCTGTTGACGCTGTCAATCCAAGCCAGGCTGTGTCTTCCGCACTACGGCTGGCTCTCCCGGAGAGGTTTTCCGGTGATTCCATCAATTGCAGAGCTTTCCTGGTGCAGTGCGACCTGCATTTCCAACACAACCCAGGCGCTTTTTAATCAGACCATGGTAAAGTGGCATTCATCGTGTCCCATTTAACGGGAAGAGCTGCAGCCTGGGCTACTGCATAATGGTCCAGAGACACGGAACTATATTACTCATTACCCGACTTCACAGACACTATGAGTCGTATTTTTGACCATTCATCACCTGCAACAGAAGCCAGCCGAAGACTACTTCAGATGCGGCAGCATAAGCGCCAGGTGGTGGATTATGCTATCAAGTTTCGCACGGCAGCAGCGGACAGCGGGTGGAATATTCTGGCTCTTCGCAACGCTTTTCTGACTGGATTAGCAGATTCAATCAAGGACCAGCTGGCTCCCCTGGAGGTACCCCGGGACCTGGAATCTCTCATCGCCGTTTCCATCCGGATCGACAACCGTCTTCGGGAAAGAGAGAGAGAACGTCGACACAGCCGTGACGGACATCCCAGTTTCCAGGGCTTTTCTCCACGAGCCTTTCCACCAGAGGCGGTTTTCCAGCCAGCGGATTCGGTCCGTTGGAGGACAGCACCTCTGCCTGTTGCAGATGAACCCATGCAGTTGGGAAGGACCAGGCTTTCCGTGGAGGAGAGACAGCGCCGGCTACGAGAAGGGTGTTGTTTCTACTGTGGCCAGCCGGGTCACCAACTCGCGTCATGTCCGGGAAAAGAGCAAGCTTACCAGCCAAGAGGAGGGCGCTGGTGAGCAAGTTTTCCACAGACTTTCCTCCTCGTCCAGTTACCAAGGTAAACATTTTTATTAATGATCAGGTCATTTCCCAAGGAGTGCTAATAGACTCAGGAGCGGACGAAAGTCTTATGGATTGGGGCATAGTCAAACAGCTTGGTATAAAGACTGTCCCTCTATCTTCTCCCATTACCGCCAGTGCTTTAGACGGACGTTTGTTGTTTACAGTCACCCACTGCACAGAACCTATCCAGATCACTGTAAATAATGACCACACTGAAGTTTCACATTTTTGAATCTGCTCAGCATCCGGTTATTTTGGGTTTTCCGTGGCTAAAAATCCACAACCCACACATTGACTGGCGCTCAGGAAAGGTTAAGGAGTGGGGAGAGGATTGCATTAACAGGTGTAAACATTCACGCTCTGTTAAAGCACCAACAGACCCTAGTAGGATCGTCATAGATCACCCAGACTATCCTGACCTACAGAAAGTACCGTCATGTTATCATGATCTTAAGGAAGCCTTTAACAAATCAAAAGCCATGTCGTTACCTCCTCACCGACCTTTTGATTGCCCCATTAATCTCTTACCGGGGGCTCCCATTCCCAAGGGAAAACTGTATTCGATCTCAAGGCCAGAGAGAGCGGCAATGGACGACTACATTTCCGCTTCTCTTAAATCAGGGATTATCCGTCCTTCATCTTCCCCAGCTGGAGCGGGGTTTTTCTTCGTAGGAAAAAAGGACGGTTCTCTGAGACCTTGCATAGACTACAGCCCTCTTAATGACATTACGGTGAAAAACCGCTATCCTCTGCCACTCATGTCCTCTGCTTTCGAGCTACTTCAGACTGCCAAGATTTTTACCAAGCTGGACTTAAGAAATGCATATCACTTGGTTAGAATAAGGGAAGGGGATGAGTGGAAACAGGATTTACTACTCAGAGCGGTCACTATGAATACCTTGTGATGCCTTTTGGACTGTGTAATGCACCGGATGTGTTTCAGGGTTTTGTGAATGAGGTTTTGCGGGAATTTTTGAATGTTTCTGTGTTTGTGTACCTTGATGACATTTTGATTTTCTCACCAGACTCTAAGTCCCATGTTCACCATGTCCGTCAGGTTCTGCAGAAACTACTCGAAAATCAATTATATGTCAAGGCAGAGAAGTGTGAGTTTCACGTAGAAAAGGTGGCCTTTCTAGGATATATAATCTCACCAAACCAGATGCAGATGGAACCTGCTAAAGTCAGTGCAGTTTCCAAGTGGCCAACACCAGACTCCAGGAAGAAGGTTCAGCAGTTCTTAGGGTTTGCAAACTTCTACAGAAAGTTTATAAGAAACTTCAGTTCTGTAGCTGCTCCTTTGCATGTTCTGACTTCTTCCAAAGTTCCCTTCAAGTGGACTCCCCAGGCTGACTGCGCTTTCCAGCTCCTCAGGGAGAGGTTCACCACAGCGCCGATTCTCACCATTCCGGATCCCCAGCGCCAGTTTGTGGTCGAGGTCGATGCTTCCAATGAGGGAATTGGAGGCATTTTGTCCCAAACATCCTTGAAAGACAACAGGATACACCCATGTGCCTTCCTGTCGCGGAAGCTGACGGCGGCAGAGAAGAACTACGATGTGGGAAATAAGGAATTGTTAGCTGTAAAAGCTGCTCTGGAGGAATGGAGACACTGGTTGGAGGGGGCAGAACAGCCGTTCTTAGTTTGGACAGACCATAAAAACCTGGAGTATATCAGAAAGGCTAAACGCCTCAACTCTCGGCAGGCCAGGTGGACTCTATTTTTCAGTAGGTTCAACTTCACTCTCTCTTTCCGTCCCGGATCTCAGAATCGGAAGCCTGATGCCTTGTCTCGCCTTTTCGATCCAGAACCTTTTTCGGTAGAGCCCAAGACCATCCTTCCATTAAACCGTATGGTCGGAGCCTTTTCCTGGCAACTAGAATTGGACGTTAAACAGGCTAACGCATTAAACCCAGCACCTAGCAAGTGTCCAAACCACCTGCTCTTTGTTCCTGTGTCTCTCCACTCTAAGGTCATCCACTGGGCCCACACGTCGGTGATCTCGTGCCACCCTGGAGTTAAAAGGACTATGTACAGGATTAAGCAGCGTTTCTGGTGGCCAGCCATGAAGAAGGATGTGCAGGAGTACGTAGCAGCTTGTCCGGTGTGTGCCTGCAATAAGACCTCGTCCCAGGTCAAGATGGGTTTGCTCCAACCACTGCCGATTCCTCAACGTCCCTGGTCACATATATCTATGGACTTTGTGACAGGTCTTCCCTCGTCCAGAGGCAAAACTACGGTTCTGACAGTGGTGGACCGGTTCTCCAAGATGGTTCATTTCATTCCTCTAACCAAGATCCCCTCTGCCAAGAGTACCGCAGAGGTCATGATGAACCAGATATTCAGGATCCACGGATTTCCAAATGACATTGTTTCCGACAGAGGTCCACAATTCATTTCAGCTTTCTGGAAGGAGTTTTGCAGACTCATAGGCGCTACTGTCAGCTTGTCTTCAGGTTACCACCCTCAATCAAATGGACAGTCGGAGCGTCTGAATCAAGAACTGGAGACTACACTACGCTGTCTCGTTTTCCAGAACCAGACCAACTGGAGCGACCACCTCACTTGGGTGGAGTTTGCCCACAATACTCTTCCCACGGCGGCCACAGGTCTCTCGCCTTTCCATTGTGCCAATGGTTATCAACCGCCGCTGTTCTCAACCGACGAAGGGGAAGTTAAGGTACCATCAGCTCACGCCTTGATTAGACGCTGTCGCCGAGTTTGGGCTGGAGCTCGCCAATCTCTGCTACGAAGTTCGGCTCGGATGAAGGATGTAGCAGACATCCACCGCAGGGCCGCTCCCATCTACAAACTGGGTCAAAAGGTGTGGCTTTCCACCAAGGACCTACCACTTCAGGTGGCTTCCAAGAAGTTGACTCCAAGGTTTGTGGGGCCTTTTCCGGTGTCAAGAGTCATAAATCCGGTGTCTGTGCGCCTAAGACTTCCCAGACCCATGGGGGTACACCCTACATTCCACATCAGCAAGATAAAGCCAGTTCATGAGAGCACGCTGATTCCCGCCTCCAAGCCCCCTCCACCGCCCCAGTTCTTCGAAGGTGGCCTAACGTACAAGGTCCGCAAGTTGCTGGAAGTCCGCAATAGGGGTCGAGGAAAACAATTCCTGGTGGATTGGGTGGGTTATGGTCTCGAGGCAAGATGCTGGGTTCCTGCGAGGTTTATTGTGGATAAAACCCTGATTCAGGATTTTTATGATCGGCCTGGGCCGTCAGGAGTCGGCCCTAGAGGGGGGGGTACTGTTGTGCACCGTCAAAAGTGTTAGTTTTCATGTTTATGTTTTATTATTGCTCACTTCCTGTTTTGTTTGTTTCACGTCTCATTTCAGGTCCCTTGACTCCCTTTCCTCATATGTGACCCGCTCTATCGAAATCAGTCGGAAGTCGCAACGGCTCATTTCAAAATAAACGTGGATTTGTGTAAAAAACTAGTTTTTCGGGGTTTTAGTGTTTTGTTTGATTTCAAATAAACAAAGTCTTGGCTTTCAAAATCTTAAACTTTTATTTCCAAAATCACACGATAAATACATGTTTGAAGCTTGTAAAGGGAAGATGACAGCTCTCACGCTGCTCTTCCGCAGCGCTGCTCCCCCTCCCTCCGGCTGACATTATGAATGAAAAGTATAGTAATCATAGATAACACGGCAGAGTCCGTGACAGTTTGTTTTCATCTGATTTCAAATAAACAAAGTCTTGGCTTTCAGAATATTAAACTTGTTTCGCCAAATTCAAATGATAAATACAACTTTGAAGCTTGTAAAGGCATAATTACAAGCGGAGAACGGAGTAACGTAACGTCACAGCTGGCATAACAACAGCCGGTGTTTCTTGTGAGTGTTTTCCCCGGGAAACAAACACAATACACACAAACGCAAAAATGCACAAACACACACACACACACTCACACACTATATAAACCAACATCATTCCTCGCGACCTTCCCCCAGTAAAACGAAAATATTTTTCCTCCATACCTTCACAATTTATTAGCCGCTAATCAGATCGATGGATTCCAGAGAAGAGCAAATCGCAAGATTGTTGAACTCCAACATTGTGAGAGGGACAGCCTCTGATGAGCAATGGGTTCAGCTGATCACTGATTACTTTTTGACGGCACCGGTTGAAGTTGCCCCGTTATCCGGCTCCGATTCAGAGTCAGACAGCCCTGACACTGACAGCAGCCATCAGACCACGGATGCTGAAGAGGATGAGGACACCACCGAGGAGCGACCACTGCTGAACGACCCGGTGGCTGAGACACTTCAGTCCGTACGGCATTATGTGAGCGAGAACAGCGCTCAAGAGATTGAGAGGGCCCGTGACTACAGGTGTAGCTGTACATTTAACGATGGAGTTCCCTGTTACACCCGTTACACCCCTGAGGAGATGGTCAAGAGACGAGACCAAATTAATGAAATGACTAATGGTAAGTAACGTTATAACGTTATATTATTTAAATACCTGTGAGTGAGAGTGAGAGTGAGAGAGAGAGAGAGAGATCAAAACCTGTGGTAACGATGTGTGTGTGAGTATGGGTTAGTGTTAGAAACATAACAAAAATTAAAATAATACTCACATAACCACCTACAACTTAAAGTTGGCTAATACTCATTGAAAAATAATTGTGGTGAACATTTTCATAAATGTTTCAACCCTACATTTTATCCACATGGGGAGACATCTTTTTTTGCTATACCCCTTAAATCACATGTGGCCCCAGCCTAATTATCTAAAGATGTGCAGAGATAGGCAGCTACAAATGTATTATCTCATGTGAGAGCAGTTTACTCTGGAGTCACTGCCAGCCTGTGGGTACAGGCTATCTGCCAGACTAGCCTGTACTTATTATTACCCTTTATAATAGATAGAATATGTGTGTATGGGAGTGTGTTTAACATAATACTATAGGCAATGTGTGTGGGGTGGGCCTGTGTGTTCTGTTACACGTTAAAGATTTAAGTTGTGTGTGATGAGTGATTGACACAACACATTATGCAATGTTATATGATTTTCCAGGTGAAAAGCATTTGGTGCTACTTGGAAAGATAAGCTCCAACATAAATCTCTCCAAGGAGACCGCTTGTGCAAAGAGAGGACACCAAAAGGAGCGGAAACAGCAGAGAACGTCCTATTTCTTAGATGGGCACAAAATCTGCCGGGAGACTTTCAAGTTTCTACATGGGTGAGTTTGATTTTGAAAAGGCTACTTCAGTTTTGGTAGTGTTACTATTTTCAAATGAAGTGGTAATAAGCCATGCATGAGTTGAACTGAGTTTGACAATAACTGAATAGAAGCAGAATTTACAGCAATAGTAATAAATAAATAAATATATATATACATGCTTTTACATAATGAAAAAATACAACGACAATGTATATACTACAATTACATTAAAGAAAGCCATACAAAACAATCAAAGACTGATGTTTTAAACCATTCCAGAATTTCTCAAGACAAGCTGACAGGCATCATCAAGTTCTACAAGGAACATGGCTTGGCCCCAAGGATGAGACGTGGTGGTCGTGTGGTGACCAAAAGGGTGTTGTCCTTTGAAGACATCCAGCGAATTGTACAGTTCATTACCAACTTCGCAGATGTCTTTGCCATGCCACTTCCTGGACGGATTCCAGGGTTTAAGAGGACGGACATCAGTGTTCTACCAACAACTGAGACCAAGTCCTCTGTGTGGCGGAAATACAAGGTTCAGATGCAGGAGAAGGATGGGTATTTTCTTATATCTTAATCTTGTTTTTTTGGGTTTGTTTACACGCGGAAGCCTCAATGGAAAACTAATGATGAGTAATCTAACAATGCTATCTTTGTCTTTAATCACCTTTCCAGGTCACCGTGCTGCTGGCAACAGCACATTCAGGAAGCTGTGGAAGGAGCTGACTCCCAGTGTCATTATTGGGAGGCCGATGACAGACCTATGTTGGTTCTGTCAGAAAAACAACATTGCCATCTACCGCAGCTCCAACCTTCCGGACTGTGTCAAGTCAGCGAAGCTCAGGAAGCAGGAAGAACACCTCCGCACCGTGGGGGTGGAGCGTCAGGCTTACCAGGAGATGGTCGCCAGCTGTAAAGAAACAGCTAGAGAGCTGGGTGTCAAATTAGGACCAAACCAACCCTGTAGCAGAGACATCACCATCCACTACAGCTTTGACTATGCACAGCAGGTGAGGTGTATGAATGTGATGAATGCTGTGATAATCCAGAATGTTTGGAATGTATCAATATGTATATTCACACATTTTTAGAATTAGAGTATAGATCACTCATTAGTTAATTCATCTGTTGGTCTGGTGTTACAGGTCCACTACCCCAGTGACCCTCTCCAGCCCGGGCCCATTTACTTTATGGTTCCCAGGAAGTGTGGACTGTTTGGTGTCTGCTGTGAAGGTGTTCCTCAGCAGGTAAACTACCTCATAGATGAGGCTCATTGCAGCAGCAAGGGTTCCAATGCTGTCATTGCCTACCTCCACCACTTCTTCTCCCAGTATGGGCTTGGGGAGAAAAATGTTCACCTGCACTGTGACAACTGCTCTGGTCAGAACAAAAACAGATACCTCCTCTGGTACCTTGCTTGGCGGTGCATGGTGGGACTCCATGAAGATATCTCCCTTAACTTTCTTATTGCTGGCCACACCAAATTTGCACCTGACTGGTGCTTTGGCCTGTTTAAGCAGCAGTTCCGCCGCACACCAGTGTCCTGCCTGAAGGACATCAGCCAGGCTGTCTGGTCCAGTACCGTCACTGGAGTCAACATCCCCCAGCTGGTTGGCAATGAGTCAGGGGAGACCTTGGTCAAAACAGACGACTGGCACAACTTCCTTGCCCCCAGCTTCAGACCGCTTCCAGGTATCAAGAGGTACCATCACCTACGCTTCACCAGTGCAGAGCCTGGAGTGGTCTACGCCAAGGAGTTTGAAGGTAAAGAAGAAGAGTCCTTCATGCTGCTACGAACAGGGTGCTTTACTGACCAGGAGGCACGTCCCACTGAACTGACTCCCCCTGGGCTTGATGAAAAACGGCAGTGGTATCTTTTTGAGAAGATCAGAGAGTTCTGTACTGAGGAAACCAAAGACATCACCTGCCCCAAACCCTTAACACCTCATCCTTAATGAGTGAGAGTGCATAATACATCAACACTGTCATTCTTCTGTAAATACATATTTCAAATTGGTTTTAAGTACTGTTAGCTACTCTGTTGCTTGTTTGCTATTTTTATATTGTGTAGTATATTTATCTGTTCTGTTGCTTGTTGTTCACATGCAGCTTCTTTCTCTAAATTAACTTTTGTGCCAAATTATTCTAATGTTGTTATAGGTTAACATGCAATCAGTTCATTCAAGTATTTATTTATTCCAACTCTGTTTTTGATAAAAATTGTATATCGATGAGTGTGCACGTGGGTATGGGTGTGCACGTGAGTACGAGGTCTGGGTGTCCACATGGTCATGTACATGGGAATAGATGTGTGCGCATAAGCATGTGCTCAAACATGACCAAAATACATGTTAAATTGATGAGCGTGCACGTGCGTTCGGGAGTGCACGTGAGTACGGGAGTGCACGTTGGTACGGCGTCCATGTATTGATGTATGAAAGTGACAAAGAGAGAACAGTATAGTGTGTGTGTGTGTGTTTTTGTGCAAACAGCTCTAGATGAATTCGTTTTATGGTATGGTTCATTTGAATAAATACCTAAGAAAGTACTGCAAACTTTGAAGGCCTTTTTCTCAAAATCATGGTTCGGTGACATTCATTATGTAAAGTGACGTATTTTGCTTAATATTTGGAGGACAAAAACAATATTGATATCATTAGAAAGCTAAGAATCTCATCTTTCCAACAGTGTATCAAACTCAAAATGTGTTTCAGGGTCAATGTGACTGAAAATGATAGAGCAGGTCACATATGTTCTCCCGCCCTCATCAGTATCAGCCCCGCCCCTGATTGTGTTCACCTGTGTCTTGTTGAGTGTTTAAAGTCCCCAGTCTCCCAGCGTTCAGTGTCAGTTCGTCTTGTCCTGTCCTCATGCCAGAACTCTGCCCATCACGGTTGCTCTTTTGGTTACCTGCCTTATTCATGCTCCTAAAACTTATTGTAAGTTTGTTCCTCACGTTGTGAGTGATTTTTTGTTGTGCCTTTGTGAAGCCTATTTTTGTTCGACTCGTTAAGAGTGCCGTTATCTGTTTTGAATATCCTTTTTGGCAAATAAAGTATATTACTTGTACTTTATCTCTGGCTCCTGGGTCGTGCATTTGAGTCATTTTTCCCTTGTGCATCCAAGTTCTTAACAGTGATGAGGACAACGAACAGGACGGTGATGAGGATAACAAACAGGACGAACAACGAACAGGACGGTGATGAGGACAACGAACAGGACGGACAACGAACAGGACGGTGATGAGGACAACGAACAGGACGGACAACGAACAAGACGGTGATGAGGACAACAAACAGGACGGTGATGAGGACAACAAACAGGACGGTGATGAGGATAACAAACAGGACAACAAACAGGACTTAACAAGTCTATTGTATTGTGTTGTATGCATGTGAACGTATTAAAACGAGTATTACGATTGAATGGCTTGTTTATTACCATCCTGCTTTGCATTTACTATGTCTGGTATTCAACTAAATGCCATTAGCAGTTATCAGTCACCTTCGGATCCGAGTTACCTCGAGGGCCGGAGGTTCCCCACCCCTGGTATAAGGTTTTGGTGATCACCCTTATTATCATGATCTGTTTAATTAACCAATGCTTACATCCAAAGAATGTGTCTAGACTTTACTCCTACAGACACACACTAACAATAAAAATGGACCTAAGTAATACACTCACCGGCCACTTAATTAGGTACACCTTGCTAGGATGGGTTGGACCCCCATCTGCTTTCAGAACTGCATTAAGTCTTCATGGCATAGATTAAACAAGGTAGGCTACTGGAAACATTCCTTAGAGATTTTGCTCAATATTGACCTGATCGCATCACGCAGTTGCTGCAGATTTGTCAGCTGCACATCCATGACGCAAATCTCTGGTTCCACCACATCCCAATGGTGCTCTGTAGGATTTGGATCTGGTGACTGTGGAGGTAATTTGAGTAAAACTCATTGTCATGTTCAAGAAACCAGTTGGAGAATGTTTGAGCTTTGTGACACGGTGAGTTATCCTGCTGGAAGTAGCCATCAGAAGATTGGTACACTGTTGTCATAAAGGCATGGACATGGTCAGCACAACCCGGTATCACGGCAAGACGTGAACATGTGACGATTTACCATGCTGGGAGACGTGAAGATGTTGTCCCTTCAAACGTGACAATTACACAGTATTGTTAACATGGCCCAACCAGTGGAGATATACCCGGAAATGCCAAGCAAATGCTACCCCGACGGTCGGTTATTATTATCAATATTAATATAATAATGATTTAATTTGTAATAGTCACACTCGATTTCGCCGATTTTCTTGTTGCCCCAGCTGGTCGACACCTCTTTTAGCAGAAACAAAGGCTACATTCATTTATTAAATCGATGTTAATCTGTGGATGTGGATGTGGAATTAACGGACGTGACGTTGTGCGATTGCGTTACCAGGCAATAGCTTTGGTTCATGTTAATTTACAAACTCTTCAACTCGAACCGTAGTCATATTTAAAAACATTTTAGAAGGCCTCACGAAATACATTAATGTAAATTTAAATTTAAATGTGAATGAATGTGTGTATAACAAAATACATCTGTCAAAAACAATACCGGAAACAGACGTAGGCAAGATCCTCAGCTCGGTGATTCGATGGTTTAGCCGCAATGCACGTTGGGAAATGGTGTTTATGCGATGTGAAATCCGAAAACATTTAAAAAAAATAAAATACTTTATTCCGAGTGTGCTTGCTTTTCTCTTAGAAAGTCATCACATAACGGCATTGTAATACACGGTTCGGCTGCATTAAATATTACATATCTGCCGTAGTTCTCTATTTATAGAGCCCTGATGAGAAGACTTCTAGACGGGTGGCCAAGGCAGCGGAGTCGGTGGGGGAGCAGAGGGGGGAGACGAGCAGGAGGCCAGGGGTCCGAGGAGATCCCCGGGGTGTTGAGCCTGTGCATGGTTTTCATCTATTCATTGCTCCTGCATCACAGCAGGGCCCACAGGAGGGAGATACGGAGGAGGGGTCTGCATATCACTTGATCGTCAAGTTTCTCCAGTTTCTCGGAATAGGGGAGATTAGGATACAAGTTATACAAAACCTCATTTTCTGATTTCTTCTTTTCTGATTCTAATTTCTCTTTTTCTGATTTAGCTGTTTCCTCAGCATTTTCCCTTTCTCTTCCTTGCTTCGGCGAACCACATCATAGCCCCTAATAAATCCTCTTCTTCCTCCCTTTTTCCATTACATTTGTTCTCGATGCTATCAATCAATTGTTGGCATTCCTCTACCACTAACCTCCCTTGGAAGTCGTATTTATTTTTGCCACTTTTTAATCTCTTCACACTCGTTCTATGCGATCATCTGCATCCATTTAGCATCTCCTGATAAGATGACTATGTCTGTTTCTATCTTCTTCCCACGGGTCTTGCTGCAGCATGAACTCATGATTAGACTTCTATAGTTTTCCCCAAAACTAAGTAAAAATGCCCTATAGCTTACGCATAAACTATAAAACTCACAACGGTTTTAGCAAAACCCAGAAAACTAAACTGTCCTAGTTTTCCCTAAAACTAGATAAAATACTCATAGCCGTACCTCGTACTATAAGCTCGCAATAGTTTTAGCAAAACTAAGAAAACTAAACTGTCCTAGTTTTCCCCAAAACTAAGAAAATACCCATAGCCGTACTTAGTCACCCACTATAAAATAGCCGTACCTTGTATCCTACTATAAAGTCACACAATAGTTTTAGTAAAACTAAGGAAATGTGCCCTATAGTCCACCCACGAACTATAAGATCCTTTAGTTTTTTAAGAAAGTAAAAAAACTGGCCTCATAGTTTGAACCACAAACTACTTATACCCAAGGCCTCTAGTTTGAAACCACAAACCATTTAAAAGTACTTTAGATAAGTTTACCTGTGTCTTTCTAGGACTTTTTTGGTATCCTTCCGTGAACCAAGGGGTTGAAACCAAAACGGTGCCTGTATTGACTTTCTCTCCTGTGTCGGTATTTCAAGGATCCGTCACTCCTCTCCTCTCCAGCGTAACCTGGCCCCCCTATTTACCAAATTGTTTCTTTGTAAAGGAAACAAGGTAGGGGTCTTTTCTAAGAGTCTCTCGACTCCCTGTGCACAGTGTCAGGCTCAGGCAGAGAAAAAAGGAGATCTTGGATCCGGCTCGAAGGACCAATATGTTAGAAAAATATCACTCGACACCAGGTTGAGAATCAATGATCAGGTAACTAATTTATTCTTGCAAGAAGGAGCAGAGTTAAGTCACATACAAAGGATATGGTTTAACTCACACACATGGGGTATGTTGCTCAAAGGAACAGCAAAAAACATCAGGCTTATATCGTCCAAAACACAGGAGATAACAACAAAGTCGTAAATCGAGGTGGCGCTAATATCAGCCGCTGTTGAAGCAAACACAGTAGTGGTGGCTTAAAGCCCACCTCTGCTCCGCGCCGTTCGTTAGATGAGCCTGGTCAGATTAATAAGAGAAGGAGTTCAAAACACCGGCATAAAAGTTATAACAATAATCAGATTTTAATGGTAAAAAACACCAATACAAATGACAGAGTACTCCGGGCTCCCAGCTCTACTGCTGTGCGATACAGGTATCGGGACCAGCCAGTCAGAAACAAGGGGGGGGCATTTTGCATGAATAAACAACAGTATATATGGACATTTTTGGGGCGGAGATGTGGGTCGGCTCTTCCGTCCCATTTTACTCCTAAGTGAAGCGTGAGAGCCTCGGAACTAGTCAAGGTCAGAATCACTTTTTATCTTCCACCTAACTTCACTCCTTTACTTTCCCAGGGAAGATTTCACACAAACTATTCTTTCCCAAAACAATCAAACATTGTACACAGATATATTGGTGCTTGAGATTATACTGGCCCCAGGAAGAACCTTGAAAGGAACATGTGCATGTGCTGGTGGGGGGGAAAGTGTATGTGTGTGTGTGTGCTGATATCTGGGTCAGTGAGTGTATGTGTGTGTGCTGGAGACAGGAGGTGTAAGTGTGTGTGTGTCAGGGTATCTGGGTCATTGAGTGTAAGTGAAAAGGGTTATATATATAGGATTACTTTAAAACAGTCCCAAATAATACATGTTCACTTCAATACAGTTCAAGATAATACCTGTTTACTTTAATACAGTTTAGAACAATATCTGTTTGCTTTACCGCGGGTGTCGGAAAGTCGGGTCATCTGCGACGGGTCATCTGTGACGTCTTCTGGAAAGAGTCACGTACTTCCTTCACGCTTCATAGAAATGAGATATTTAGGAGACAGCAAGTCTGTCTTCTCATAAATATCAACAACCTGAAATGCCCTGCCTCCTCCTATCACAAGAAGAGGCAGCTGCAAGGCCATACACAGTTCAGAGCCACACATGATATCAGTGCATTAAAACAAACCCAAAGAGTGGAGACAACAGTATTTCTCCAACAAATCTGTTGTCATTTTAGAGCAGTTTTTGGAAGTGGACATTTTTGTCCCGAATGACTAATATGTAACTTTTTTGTTTAATCTGATTTTGTGCAAAAACTAATAATGCAAAAAAATCAATTTTTCTGCTAATCTTTGACATATCCAAGACTGTTATAAAAAAAAAGAGCCAGTCCCCAGATATGTATTTTATGGAAAATAACTAATTTTCTCTGTTTTCATCATGAAAAAAAACAGCGGTTTCATGTATTCAAAATGGCATTTAAAGGGTTAAAATCCTGAAAATGATTACATTCTTGGTATTTTCTATTAGGGCGGAAGTTGCATACACTCTACATGAAAACTCCGGTTATTGCCATAAATATGAAGATGGATTATCAGTAATCATTGGATTAACCTTCAGCAGCGTTTATATCGTTTTAATGAGGCTATGACGGTATGACACATTCATAGGTTGTTAAATGTTAAGAAGCCCTGAGACACAGTTTCGTGTTTTGCCCGCGGGGGTTTAACAGGTTAAACAGGGAACGAGCACACACACACATCCACTATATAAGTTCCCTCATATTTATTTAGTTCAATAAAGTCCATGCAAATGTGCTGAACCGGATACTGGCTCCGGTATGTTACCTCTCTTTGGTTTGAACTGTCCCTGCGGGTTATACTGTGCACACACAGAACATGCTAAAAACATTTTAGCAGTTTGTAAAGCCATAGGCTGTGAATATCTTCTGTATTACTTCCACCATCCCCACTGTTGAGCCGTGGTCCAACCCATGGCTCAATATAGCTGCATATCGAAATAAGCTATTTGGTAATACAAATGTGCCTTCTGTACTTTCCCACAACCCCTCTTTATTCTGTGTACACAACTTCTTCTTCCAGTATACCTTTTCTTTGTCAGGTGCATTCGCTTGCATGTCTTTTAGGATGTCATGATCAATGTGTTCCATATTTTCAGAAATACATTGGTCATTGTCCTGTCACTGTCTTTGCGCTGCTTTCTTAGCCTCTTCATCTGCCTTTCGGTTCCCTGTGGACATTGGGTCCGTCCCTGTAGTGTGTGCTGCACACTTACAGACCGCCACTCTCTTAGGGAGTTGTACTGCATCCAAAAGTGATAGGATCAAATCTTTATGTGTAATAGGTTTGTTTGTGGATGTTACCATCAGTGTTGGGACTAACGCGTTACAAAGTAACGCGTTACTGTAACGGCGTTATTTTTGGTACTCTAATGCATTACTTTTTAAATTCAGTAACTCAGTTACCGTTACTACATGGTGCGTTACTCTGTTACTGCGTTAGTTTTTTATATAGTCAACAGCCAGGCGAACAGAGATGAGAACTGTACTTAAGTACTTGAGTAAATGTACTTAGATACTTCCTGTGTCACATGCGGAGACGCGCTGTGGGCGTGTTTGTGTTGTTTACTAACAAGACTATCATGGCGGCGGCGGAGCTCAAGTCTAGTTTCTCCACCTGGAGATATTCTCACTATTTCACTTTTGTCGAGCACAAAGAAAAGAAAGTTTCTGTTAAATGTAAGTTGTGTCCTGGCGGGTCAAAGATCCTATCTACTGCCCAAACCAGTAATTCAAATGTCTTAAAACATCTGCAAAAACAACATGCTGGGACGAAGCTAGTAACTAAGACCGGCACAGACTCAGCCGACGCCACTCCACCTCCACCTAAGCAACAGCGGCTGGATTTTAACCAAGGGACTGCTAGCCAGGGAAAAGTCGATAAAGCCATTGCACGGTATGTTGTAGAACACATGCAGGCTATTGCTACAGTGGAGTCACCCGCTTTCAGGGAGCTAGTTAGCATGATACCATGTCCGGGCGGCACACGGCATATGGGACGGAACACTTTTTCCAACTACCTGGAGAAAGAATATACAAAAATGGAAAGCCAGCTAATATCGATATATATATATAATGCATGTCAAGTTGATCAACAGATTGTATTATTCTCCAATGCAATAACAGTACTGAAATGAAGGCTATAAGGGCATTAATGGGAGCCCTTTTTTTAAGTAACGCATTACTTTTTGGTGTAAGTAATCAGTAAAGTAACTGAGTTACTTTTGAAATGAAGTAACTAGCACAACACTGGTTACCATCCCCCTATTTTTCCATTGTTGTGCAAACACATGTATACATGAATAAGCATAGTTGCTGTCTGTATAAATGTTAACTGTCTTCCCTTTTCCCAGTTTTCATGCCTCTGTTAGTGCGATTAGTTCTGCTGCCTGTGCTGATAAGTGAGACGGCAATGCTGCGCCCTTGAGCAGTTTCGTCTGTGTCACTACAGCATAGCCTGTTGCATTAGTTCCATCAAGATTCCTCTGACATGAACCGTCAACATACATCGTTATGTCTGCATCTGGGAAGGGAATGTCCGTCAGGTCTGTCCTTGGTAACACTCTGTTCTCAGTTTCTGCGATACAGTCATGTGGCTCCCCATCTATCTCTACTGGCAGTAGTGTAGCTGGATTTAAAGTAGTACATCTCTCGATAGTAAGATTTGGTTGTGATAACAACGTAGCCATGCATGCTAAATGTCTAGCTGGTGACATATAGGTTTGTTTATTTTGTCAAGGATCTAAAAAGCACTATTGTTGCAGATGCCTGTACTGCCATGGAGGCTGCTATTACTGCTTGTAAACAAATGGGCATGGCTCGAGCTATGGTGTCCAACTGTGAGGAGTAAAATGCCACTGGTCTATTTTTCCCCCCCATGTAGTTGAGTGAGTACTGACGTCATAAACCCATTCTTACAATCTGCTGTTTGAACAAACGGTTTAGCATAATCTGGTTACATCTATTCCCATTACTTTTAAGGTTACAAATGGTTTCTCTACGTGAGCCAGCATTAATTCTACTGTACCTAATTCTAAAATCTCCACTTCCTCATCGGATGAGCTGATAGACACGTTATCTGAACTTGCTTCTGTGTCACCGTCAAGGTCTGAGTCATTTTGTCTTAGGTCATCTTGATTTGGGTTATCTTGTTTTGTAGTTGTTTCTGTTGTTTGACTTTCTACGTTAACCTTTTTGATCTGTTCAGGGTCTATGTTTGTGTGTGATAATACATGACCTGATTTTGCAGATGGACTTGGCTCTAATCATGCCTTCTCCACCCAGTCCTCCGTTCCTTCCTGTGGCCTCTTTGCTCTGCAGTCGTTTTACCAATGTCCAAATTTGCCACACAAAAAGCAACTTCCCTCCGGGACTTTTCCTCCTCCCCGTCCTCCACCTCGTGCCCCACCTCGCCCTCCACCTCGTCCATCCCTTCCGCCACGGCCCCGTCCACACCCTCTTTGATCACATCGGAAAAGCAATTCAACAGAACATACATCAGAAGTGTAATCATCAGATTCATCCTGTGTTAAAAACACGGCAGTTTGCTTTTGTTTCTTTTGTTTGCCAATTTCACCCCATTCAGTTTAAATGCCCCCCTTAGACAATCAGTCACATTCCCTGATATATTCATAACTGGCATAACGGGCATTCTGAATGTCTTACCTGACCGTGTGTTGCTGGGTTCCTCCCTCATGCCGGCTGTTCTCTGCGCGGGAGCATGAGGGTCGGTGTGTGGAGGTGGTTGGTAGGGCGGAGCGGGTGGCCAAGGCAGCGGAGTCGGTGGGGGAGCAGAGGGGGGAGACGAGCAGGAGGCCAGGGGTCCGAGGAGATCCCCGGGGTGTTGAGCCTGTGCATGGTTTTCATCTATTCATTGCTCCTGCATCACAGCAGGGCCCACAGGAGGGAGATACGGAGGAGGGGTCTGCATATCACTTGATCGTCAAGTTTCTCCAGTTTCTCGGAATAGGGGAGATTAGGATACAAGTTATACAAAACCTCATTTTCTGATTCTAATTTCTCTTTTTCTGATTTAGCTGTTTCCTCAGCATTTTCCCTTTCTCTTCCTTGCTTCGGCGAACCACATCATAGCCCCTAATAAATCCTCTTCTTCCTCCCTTTTTCCATTACATTTGTTCTCGATGCTATCAATCAATTGTTGGCATTCCTCTACCACTAACCTCCCTTGGAAGTCGTATTTATTTTTGCCACTTTTTAATCTCTTCACACTCGTTCTATGCGATCATCTGCATCCATTTAGCATCTCCTGATAAGATGACTATGTCTGTTTCGATCTTCTTCCAACGGGTCTTGCTGCAGCATGAACTCATGATTAGACTTCTATAGTTTTCCCCAAAACTAAGTAAAAATGCCCTATAGCTTACGCATAAACTATAAAACTCACAACGGTTTTAGCAAAGCCCAGAAAACTAAACTGTCCTAGTTTTCCCCAAAACTAAGAAAATACTCATAGCCGTACCTCGTACTATAAGCTCGCAATAGTTTTAGCAAAACTAAGAAAACTAAACTGTCCTAGTTTTCCCCAAAACTAAGAAAATACCCATAGCCGTACTTAGTCACCCACTATAAAATAGCCGTACCTTGTATCCTACTATAAAGTCACACAATAGTTTTAGTAAAACTAAGAAAATGTGCCCTATAGTCCACCCACGAACTATAAGATCCTTTAGTTTTTTAAGAAACTAAAAAAAATGGCCTCATAGTTTGAACCACAAACTACTGCAGATTATCATCTGATATTTGGGAAGTGTGTTACATTTGAAATGGCAGAAAGTCTTGTTGCAACTTCCAGATATTAAAAGAGGCCCCTTGAGTTTCTCTGGAAATTATCAATAGTAGCAGTTAAGTGAATACTGTTTAAACAATACCTGTGTTTGTGTTTTGTATTGGTTTCTCTGTTTTATCCTTTCATAAATGTGAGGACTAAAACTTGCTCAAACATTCTGGGGTGCTTGGAGTTTTATTGCTCTGTGGGGGAGGTATAGATGGCAGGGTGAGAGTTGGATGAGAGTTCCTTCTGCTTAAGATCTCCAGTATGTCATGTTTCAGGGAAGTCAACATATCTTGAATAGTATATGTGTGTGTTTGATTACTTTGTATTCATATGAGAGTATTAATATGTATTATCTTTGTGAACAAAGGGATACAGCTCAGGCCTCTGGAATGTGCAGGAAAGTGTGTGTGTGAAAGTCTATGCAGGAAAGTGAGATAACGGACGCCAGATACATTTTATTACCATCTCAGAGACACTTGTTTATTATCCTGGCTGGCTCGCGCTGATTCGCTAAGAAAAGCCATCTTTTACATCTTCCAATGACTGACTCGGCTCCTCCGGTGATTTTTGGGTATAAAAGCTGGGTTTGAATTTAGTTCATTCTCTTTTCCTCCTGCTGCGAAGACCGAAGAATCCCACCAGCACGAGAAACTAGAGCAGGGGCGCTCCTAATTATATTGATTTGTATTGCATTGTATTATTGCCTTTTATAATTAAAACAGATTATTGTTTAACTGGTATCCTGGTGTTTTCTGATTTTCCCTACTGTTATGATTTCAAGCAGCTCGCCAAAACGACACGCTGGGCAGAGGTGGGTTGTAAAAACCATCTTCTGCCACAACAAGTGGTGACCCGACGTCAGCGAGTGGGAGTTCAGAGGAAATCACATCAGCAGCCAGCGGACGAGGAAGTCCAGGGACGACACCTCGAAATACTTTCTGACAACTAAAAACAGAGCTCTATAAATACCAGGTGAGCGCAGACACCCGTTACACTCAAAATCTGTGTTTTGGCCATATTCCAAATTTTAGAGTTGTCAGGAATATTTCCCAGTGTCATAGTCTTCACGCTAAAATAGTGCAATACATATCTTTATATAAGTATACAAGTTATATAAATATAAAAGTGAAGCAGCTGTACTTCAGCGCGTGGGGTATTGAGTCTCGCACGGCTGAAAGGGCACAACGTCCCTAGCTTAAGTGATTGGTATTGAGTCCACACAGGCTGTACTTGCTGGTGGAAGTCAAGTGGAATATCGAGTTTCCATCCATGACAAAACTGAATAACAAATCCAAGGCTTGTAGAAGCTGGAGGTGAGTTATATGTTGAATCCAAGGGGAGATACGCAAATTTCAAAAAGCCATTTTGAAATGACCGGAATCTCGACATCCTTTGTTCTGTGGGGTTAACGCCCGTTCTGTTGAAAGAAATATCGCATCTTAAAGCTGAACAGACAGCGTGGAGGATATATTTATGTGCTTTTGAATAAATAGAATATATTATTGAACATATAATGGCCTAAGTCAGATAAAGAAATGCGAAGTCATAATGGTAGAATACCATGGGTTTAAGAAAGCCCCCCTTTCTCCACATTTCTGCTCTAAATTGCTGTGCAGCAGCCCGGAGCCAGACTGCTTGTTCATGTCTGGAAAATGGCTGCTGAGCGTTGAATTTAAAGCAAGGAGTGAAAGATCAACGACTGATCTGAAGTTGGAGTGAATAACATTGAAAATTAATACATCAATGTGTGATTTGAGGTGGTAGATATTGAAATAAATAAGAAACTATAATTTGTTGTTTTTAGCATTGAGGGATACAGTTACGTCACATTGTGGTTTTTATGAGAAGTTTTGAGAACTGATTGTTACTATTGCATTGCATTGTGAATTTCGTGGAATTTGTCATTAACTGAGAATTGTACTTAATCATATTTCAGAGGAATTTAATTACATACAGAAACGTTGAGGGAAAGTAAAAAGAGATTTACTGAGTATATGAAGTACATAGAGGTTAAGGTTCGATTCAAATTAAATATGATAGTGGATTATTCCACCTAGATTAGACATAAAAAGAGGATAATTTGTTAAACATTAAATAACAAACTCACTGTAAGAAATATACATTGTAATGTTATTTAGGAGTTGTGTTGATCATACCACAGTGACTCTGAGAGTTGTGTTGATCATACCACAGTGACTCTGAGAGTTGTGTTGATCATACCACAGTGACTCTGAGAGTTGTGTTGATCATACCACAGTGACTCTGAGTTGGTGGTTGTTTAATGTAGATAGGAAACTGAAAACGCAAACAATTCACCACAATTGTGTTTTTAAGTTTGTGAAGAAAGAGTAGAAAGTAAACAGAAGGTTTTGTAAGTTTGTCAGTCAGAGAGAAGCTGTTAAATGTTAAAACACAGAGGTGATACTGAGTCTTCTCGAGTAATGGATTATGATCTATGCCATGCTTACATGGACTCGTATGTTTTATTTCATATCTAACAGAAGTGACAGAAGAAAGAGATGGGAAAGTGAGAAAAGAAGGACAGGGGAAAGTGAGAAAAGAAAGAGGGAGATAAGGATGAGAGAGGGATGTAGAAGAGAGAGAGACAGAGAGAGACACAGAGAGAGACAAGGAACTATGATAAAATAATAGGACATGAGGTGTTACACTTTTATTCAAGCCAGACTACAAGTCGTATGGTTTAATTTTTATTGAACTCAGTCTCCAAGCAGTGTGGTTTATATCTGCACATGTGTTGAGTGATCCCCTCCCCTTCCCCCACTCACATGAGGCCAGTGCTATACTGCTAAACTAGTTGGCCAGCAAGTTGGCATACTAGATGGTGAAATAGTTGGAGTAAAGATGTACACGAACAAGGAGAGTAGATTAAGTTGTTTTGTTTTTCATGCCTTTCACCAAGGCTCATTTGAATTGTTATTATTTTAATGTAGTGTTGTTTTGAGTTATATTTATAAAACTATAATGTACCCACACGCATGTGGTTTCTTTGTCACAGTTCATTTTACAGTCAGCCACCTTATGGCTAGATCTCATCTCTGAGAGTCCATTGTGTTAATGTTAAGAGCTCCTTTTGTTCTTCAGGCCACATGAGGTCAAGAGTCATTCTGTTAGACCACAATCTTGTGTAACACAAATCATTGTTCTTTTGTCACATTTTGAATTACATAAGATTTCATTTTGCTAAATCAATTTATCTATAAATGTTGTAGATGGAGTTTGGTGTTTGCTAACATTTTTAGGAACGAAATAGGCCTACACTTGGGTCAAATTACATTACTGTGATCTGATTAGTGTGCTTTGCAACTTTACAATTGTTGCTAGATAGCAGTGTGATTTTTGAATGCGGAGGGGTTCTTTCATAGTGTGTGGAATATGCGATGCTGGAAACATGTGGGTGTTGAGAAACTTAGTTTGGGTAAATATGTCACAATGGATGAAACGATTATTAGAGGGAGTTTATGTAATATCATTAGTAGACATTAATTGTGTTGTTTGGATGGCATTTAACTACTAAGACCAATAGTATGATTAGAAAGAGACGGAGTGGAAAGGGTTGGATTTATTTAACCTCAGTGTGCTAGAATTTCTATAGGTAATGCGTCCCGAGACCTGGACTCTCTCTCTCTGCATGTCAGACGGCTAAGACCCCGATCCGCCTGAGCAATCAAAGGCCTAACCCAACAGGAGACTCCTCCTTCTCAATAGACCAGACAGAGAACCAGAGCTGAACCAACAACAACAATAAGAACTGCATCCAGAACTATCTCCACCTGTGGCATCCAGAACCAAACAGCTTGCTGACAGGCAGAGATCTATCAGTCCCTCAAACAAGAGCAAAGTGTGGGACATGAGAGCAGAATCCGCCCTCCATAAAGCAGCAGAGAGACTGTGAAGGAGGAGATGAAGTGCAAAGCAGTGCAAGAACAGTGGCATGAGGGGGGCTGCAGATGTAGCTGTGCAGAGGGCTGCCTCAAAGAGTGACAGCTGATGGACAACGGGGGAGGAGTCAGAATCAGAGGAGTTGGTCGAGAATGTGAGGTGGCCAGGGATCACGGCTTGAGATAAACCAGAGGAGAGGAGAAGGGAATCAACGGGAATGAGTGAGTTTACACATAAACACACTTATAAGCGCACATTTAAAGAACTTGAATTGACTTGATAAATAAGTAAAGATAAAAAGTTGTATTAACCATGAATTAATCAATTGGTAAATTAAAAATAGCAGTAAAGAGGAAACTATTAAAGTAAAATGAGAATCATCCTAAAACACACTGAGGGATAAAGGGGGATACATGACATTATATAACCATATTCTTCAATCTTTTCATCATGTTAACAAATCATTCTAAAAGAGATTTTTATTCACTTATGAATAAAGTAGTGATCTTAGTTGTTACAATGTTGAACACCATTAAAGGGATAGTTTTAGGAACCGCTCTATAAGACAAACCTTTATTTGAATGGATAATGTTAGAGGGAGAGCTAGTGCCAAGCCAGATATAGTATTCCAATCTATAAATTATTGATTTCACCATTGTGCCATAGTGATTACCATAGGAGGGCTTTAAGATGGAAATATGAAATGACTTCTGTTTTTAAATCCTTGATAAAGGAGGGAGTAATTGTTGCATGTTCGGACACCCAAGGTTCCACACACTGCTAAATAATTTAACATTGTTTTTAAGTAGACCAGAATTGAAGATAAATGGGTATAATGAGCTATGAAATGCAGAGCTACACAGATCCAAGTAATGTTTTGACACAAGATAATAGTTAAGTGCACAAGTTTCTGAAATAGATCTATTAGACATTTTAATACTAATTAGGTGTAAATTAATTGCAGTAGTAGTACTATGAGGAAGTGACATTTTTTGGCTAACACTTTTCAGGGAATGTGGGGAACAGCTGTTCCGATGAAAAGTTAGAGATATCTGGAAAATTATAGTTGTAATCGTGAATTAATTAATGATGGCGCTCCATATATGACAGATTTTTGTAGACAAAGGATACTGGCCTATGCTGAAATATCAAAGTCTCTGCAGAGAACGACACATGGCCAAAAAGACTGAGACCAACTGACCTTTGACCCTGACCGACAGTGTAACTTGAGAAGGCACTGTCAATGACTGACTCTGGGGTGACTCTGACCAGACCAAGACTTTACAACCTGACAGACGGTGTGAGTGTGAATGAATGCCGGCATGTGATCAGTGTAACTGCATGATTCTAAAACAATAACTAACCAAGCATGTTTTTGGACTAACATATTATTACCCGTTTCTAATCCACTTGATGATATTTTACTCCCTCAGGAGGTGGCAGTTTGCAGAATGTGAAACTCAAACTAAAACATGAAGATTCTGTTTCTTTTAGGACTGAAGGATGGAGAGAAACACTTAATTTCACTGAAGTGTTTACTGTGGAAATGATGGATGTACATTTGGGAAAATGTTTGGTATTTTCTTATAATCCATGGTTACACATGAGGTTCATGTGTAAAAAGGGGGAGTGTAAAATTCACAATGTACATTTTTCATTTAGGGACTGAAAGGAACCTGCTGCCCCAACTCAATTGTTCAATCTGACCATTGATTGATAGTTTTAGAGTGGACCTGCTCCATATCTGGGGATAAGATACTGTTTGATGAATGTTGACATGTTTCTAATATTGATTGAGTTATAACAGGTAACATAGATGCAGAATCAGTGGCCAAGGGGCTGCTGTAAGTTGACCGCTTGATAATATCTAAGCACTGACCGGTAGAAGCAGTATCACCAGGAAATCCTTCACTTTGTCAGTATCATGGTTTTGGTTGTTTTTGAATCCATAACATTAGTGTGTTTCATTACCAGAAACATTAGCAGTTCATATTATATTTAGATTTTAAATAGGATCTCAGGGATTTCATTTAAAAATAAACACAGATGCTTGTCAGAAATTCAGAGCTATTGAAATATGTTATTTAGTTCACCTAGAGATGTGGGGTTTTTATTTTTAGTATTTTTATTCAAGTATTAAGATTCTGAAGCTGCACTGGCAGACAGGAGGTCTACAATTAATTTAGAAAACCTGTTCACAGACGTCTGTTGTTTTAAGACACCCCACCAACAGGCTCCAAGCGGCCTACGCAGTGGTGGGTCAAACAGCGGAGGGCCCCGGAGCCCTGAGCGTAGGCTTGAGGGATTTGTATCAGATTTCTCCACACAGGTTGGTGACGCCAAAGGGGGACCCAGGAGGCCGACACAGCGGAGTTCATCTGGCTGAAGGTCATCAGGACAAAGTGGCTCAACCCCAGGCTCTCCGGCCCCGACCGAGTGACCCAGCGGATCTCTCATGCCGTCCGCGTGGGAGGAAAGGGGGACAGCCCGTACCACGGGAGCCAGTGTGCGGCGGGGAAAGCACCTGTTAGGACCGGGGACGACATCAGGACGGACGTGGCCCTCGCAGAGGAGGTCGACTCGGAAGCAGCCATCAGTGAACTGGACGACAACGACCTCGAGGACATCCTTACAGCAGACAACTAGGAAGCGGCTGTCAGCGGGCTGGGGGACTTGTCGAGGCAGCAGAGGAGTCTACTTCTCTCTGATCAGTTCCACCAGTGAAGGGAAAGCCGCATCTCCCCCTCCCTATCAGAGGGGGGGGGGGGGGGGGGAGATGGTTCCTTCACTGCCATGGAGAGTGGTGTTCTGTTCTCAAAGATTTCAAGTACTTTGGGTCTCAGTTTCTGATAGATTTATACAATATTGGGGGACAGACACAGTGGAAAGGAATGACAGTAGTTATGTTTCAAGTGCCTTGTGTAAGTTGGTCTCTTTATAGAGAGACCAAAAGGGGGATTGCAGATTATCATCTGATATTTGGGAAGTGTGTTACATTTGAAATGGCAGAAAGTCTTGTTGCAACTTCCAGATATTAAAAGAGGCCCCTTGAGTTTCTCTGGAAATTATCAATAGTAGCAGTTAAGTGAATACTGTTTAAACAATACCTGTGTTTGTGTTTTGTATTGATTTCTCTGTTTTATCCTTTCATAAATGTGAGGACTAAAACTTGCTCAAACATTCTGGGGTGCTTGGAGTGAACAGGTTTTATTGCTCTGTGGGGGAGGTATAGATGGCAGGGTGAGAGTTGGATGAGAGTTGGATGAGAGTTCCTTCTGCTTAAGATCTCCAGTATGTCATGTTTCAGGGAAGTCAACATATCTTGAATAGTATATGTGTGTGTTTGATTACTTTGTATTCATATGAGAGTATTAATATGTATTATCTTTGTGAACAAAGGGATATTATTTGGATACAGCTCAGGCCTCTGGAATGTGCAGGAAAGTGTGTGTGTGAAAGTCTATGCAGGAAAGTGAGATAACGGACGCCAGATACATTTTATTACCATCTCAGAGACACTTGTTTATTATCCTGGCTGGCTCGCGCTGATTCGCTAAGAAAAGTCATCTTTTACATCTTCCAATGAGATGGACTGACTCGGCTCCTCCGGTGATTTTTGGGTATAAAAGTTGGGTTTGAATTTAGTTAATTCTCTTTTCCTCCTGCTGCCAAGACCGAAGAATCCCACCAGCACGAGAAACTAGAGCAGGGGCGCTCCTAATTATATTGATTTGTATTGCATTGTATTATTGCCTTTTATAATTAAAACAGATTATTGTTTAACTGGTATCCTGGTGTTTTCTGATTTTCCCTACTGTTATGATTTCAAGCAGCTCGCCAAAACGACACGCTGGGCAGAGGTGGGTTGTAAAAACCATCTTCTGCCGCAACACTACTTATACCCAAGGCCTCTAGTTTGAAACCACAAACCATTTAAAAGTACTTTAGATAAGTTTACCTGTGTCTTTCTAGGACTTTTTTGGTATCCTTCCGTGAACCAAGGGGTTGAAACCAAAACGGTGCCTGTATTGACTTTCTCTCCTGTGTCGGTATTTCAAGGATCCGTCACTCCTCTCCTCTCCAGCGTAACCTGGCCCCCCTATTTACCAAATTGTTTCTTTGTAAAGGAAACAAGGTAGGGGTCTTTTCTAAGAGTCTCTCAACTCCCTGTGCACAGTGTCAGGCTCAGGCAGAGAAAAAAGGAGATCTTGGATCCGGCTCGAAGGACCAATATGTTAGAAAAATATCACTCGACACCAGGTTGAGAATCAATGATCAGGTAACTAATTTATTCTTGCAAGAAGGAACAGAGTTAAATCACATACAAAGGATATGGTTTAACTCACACACATGGGGTATGTTGCTCAAAGGAACAGCAAAAAACATCAGGCTTATATCGTCCAAAACACAGGAGATAACAACAAAGTCGTAAATCGAGGTGGCGCTAATATCAGCCGCGGGTGTCGGAAAGTCGGGTCATCTGCGACGGGTCATCTGTGACGTCTTCTGGAAAGAGTCACGTACTTCCTTCACGCTTCATAGAAATGAGATATTTAGGAGACAGCAAGTCTGTCTTCTCATAAATATCAACAACCTGAAATGCCCTGCCTCCTCCTATCACAAGAAGAGGCAGCTGCAAGGCCATACACAGTTCAGAGCCACACATGATATCAGTGCATTAAAACAAACCCAAAGAGTGGAGACAACAGTATTTCTCCAACAAATCTGTTGTCATTTTAGAGCAGTTTTTGGAAGTGGACATTTTTGTCCCGAATGACTAATATGTAACTTTTTTGTTTAATCTGATTTTGTGCAAAAACTAATAATGCAAAAAAATCAATTTTTCTGCTAATCTTTGACATATCCAAGACTGTTGTAAAAAAAAAGAGCCAGTCCCCAGATATGTATTTTATGGAAAATAACTCATTTTCTCTGTTTTCATCATGAAAAAAAACAGCGGTTTCATGTATTCAAAATGGCATTTAAAGGGTTAAAATCCTGAAAATGATTACATTCTTGGTATTTTCTATTAGGGCGGAAGTTGCATACACTCTACATGAAAACTCCGGTTATTGCCATAAATATGAAGATGGATTATCAGTAATCATTGGATTAACCTTCAGCAGCGTTTATATCGTTTTAATGAGGCTATGACGGTATGACACATTCATAGGTTGTTAAATGTTAAGAAGCCCTGAGACACAGTTTCGTGTTTTGCCCGCGGGGGTTTAACAGGTTAAACAGGGAACGAGCACACACACACATCCACTATATAAGTTCCCTCATATTTATTTAGTTCAATAAAGTCCATGCAAATGTGCTGAACCGGATACTGGCTCCGGTATGTTACCTCTCTTTGGTTTGAACTGTCCCTGCGGGTTATACTGTGCACACACAGAACATGCTAAAAACATTTTAGCAGTTTGTAAAGCCATAGGCTGTGAATATCTTCTGTATTACTTCCACCATCCCCACTGTTGAGCCGTGGTCCAACCCATGGCTCAATATAGCTGCATATCGAAATAAGCTATTTGGTAATACAAATGTGCCTTCTGTACTTTCCCACAACCCCTCTTTATTCTGTGTACACAACTTCTTCTTCCAGTATACCTTTTCTTTGTCAGGTGCATTCGCTTGCATGTCTTTTAGGATGTCATGATCAATGTGTTCCATATTTTCAGAAATACATTGGTCATTGTCCTGTCACTGTCTTTGCGCTGCTTTCTTAGCCTCTTCATCTGCCTTTCGGTTCCCTGTGGACATTGGGTCCGTCCCTGTAGTGTGTGCTGCACACTTACAGACCGCCACTCTCTTAGGGAGTTGTACTGCATCCAAAAGTGATAGGATCAAATCTTTATGTGTAATAGGTTTGTTTGTGGATGTTACCATCAGTGTTGGGACTAACGCGTTACAAAGTAACGCGTTACTGTAACGGCGTTATTTTTGGTACTCTAATGCATTACTTTTTAAATTCAGTAACTCAGTTACCGTTACTACATGGTGCGTTACTCTGTTACTGCGTTAGTTTTTTTATATAGTCAACTGCCAGGCGAACAGAGATGAGAACTGTACTTAAGTACTTGAGTAAATGTACTTAGATACTTCCTGTGTCACATGCGGAGACGCGCTGTGGGCGTGTTTGTGTTGTTTACTAACAAGACTATCATGGCGGCGGCGGAGCTCAAGTCTAGTTTCTCCACCTGGAGATATTCTCACTATTTCACTTTTGTCGAGCACAAAGAAAAGAAAGTGTCTGTTAAATGTAAGATGTGTCCTGGCGGGTCAAAGATCCTATCTACTGCCCAAACCAGTAATTCAAATGTCTTAAAACATCTGCAAAAACAACATGCTGGGACGAAGCTAGTAACTAAGACCGGCACAGACCCAGACTCAGCCGACGCCACTCCACCTCCACCTAAGCAACAGCGGCTGGATTTTAACCAAGGGACTGCTAGCCAGGGAAAAGTCGATAAAGCCATTGCACGGTATGTTGTAGAACACATGCAGACTATTGCTACAGTGGAGTCACCCGCTTTCAGGGAGCTAGTTAGCATGTTACCATGTCCGGGCGGCACACGGCATATGGGACGGAACACTTTTTCCAACTACCTGGAGAAAGAATATACAAAAATGGAAAGCCAGCTAATATCGATATATATATATAATGCATGTCAAGTTGATCAACAGATTGTATTATTCTCCAATGCAATAACAGTACTGAAATGAAGGCTATAAGGGCATTAATGGGAGCCCTTTTTTTAAGTAACGCATTACTTTTTGGTGTAAGTAATCAGTAAAGTAACTGAGTTACTTTTGAAATGAAGTAACTAGTAATGGTAACTAGTTACTGGTTTTCAGTAACTAGCACAACACTGGTTACCATCCCCCTATTTTTCCATTGTTGTGCAAACACATGTATACATGAATAAGCATAGTTGCTGTCTGTATAAATGTTAACTGTCTTCCCTTTTCCCAGTTTTCATGCCTCTGTTAGTGCGATTAGTTCTGCTGCCTGTGCTGATAAGTGAGACGGCAATGCTGCGCCCTTGAGCAGTTTCGTCTGTGTCACTACAGCATAGCCTGTTGCATTAGTTCCATCAAGATTCCTCTGACATGAACCGTCAACATACATCGTTATGTCTGCATCTGGGAAGGGAATGTCCGTCAGGTCTGTCCTTGGTAACACTCTGTTCTCAGTTTCTGCGATACAGTCATGTGGCTCCCCATCTATCTCTACTGGCAGTAGTGTAGCTGGATTTAAAGTAGTACATCTCTCGATAGTAAGATTTGGTTGTGATAACAATGTAGCCATGCATGCTAAATGTCTAGCTGGTGACATATAGGTTTGTTTATTTTGTCAAGGATCTAAAAAGCACTATTGTTGCAGATGCCTGTACTGCCATGGAGGCTGCTATTACTGCTTGTAAACAAATGGGCATGGCTCGAGCTATGGTGTCCAACTGTGAGGAGTAAAATGCCACTGGTCTATTTTTCCCCCCCATGTAGTTGAGTGAGTACTGACGTCATAAACCCATTCTTACAATCTGCTGTTTGAACAAACGGTTTAGCATAATCTGGTTACATCTATTCCCATTACTTTTAAGGTAACAAATGGTTTCTCTACGTGAGCCAGCATTAATTCTACTGTACCTAATTCTAAAATCTCCACTTCCTCATCGGATGAGCTGATAGACACGTTATCTGAACTTGCTTCTGTGTCACCGTCAAGGTCTGAGTCATTTTGTCTTAGGTCATCTTGATTTGGGTTATCTTGTTTTGTAGTTGTTTCTGTTGTTTGACTTTCTACGTTAACCTTTTTGATCTGTTCAGGGTCTATGTTTGTGTGTGATAATACATGACCTGATTTTGCAGATGCACTTGGCTCTAGTCATGCCTTCTCCACCCAGTCCTCCGTTCCTTCCTGTGGCCTCTTTGCTCTGCAGTCGTTTTACCAATGTCCAAATTTGCCACACAAAAAGCAACTTCCCTCCGGGACTTTTCCTCCTCCCCGTCCTCCACCTCGTGCCCCACCTCGCCCTCCACCTCGTCCGTCCCTTCCGCCACGGCCCCGTCCACACCCTCTTTGATCACATCGGAAAAGCAATTCAACAGAACATACATCAGAAGTGTAATCATCAGATTCATCCTGTGTTAAAAACACGGCAGTTTGCTTTTGTTTCTTTTGTTTGCCAATTTCACCCCATTCAGTTTAAATGCCCCCCTTAGACAATCAGTCACATTCCCTGATATATTCATAACTGGCATAACGGGCATTCTGAATGTCTTACCTGACCGTGTGTTGCTGGGTTCCTCCCTCATGCCGGCTGTTCTCTGCGCGGGAGCATGAGGGTCGGTGTGTGGAGGTGGTTGGTAGGGCGGAGCGGGTGGCCAAGGCAGCGGAGTCGGTGGGGGAGCAGAGGGGGGAGACGAGCAGGAGGGCAGGGGTCCGAGGAGATCCCCGGGGTGTTGAGCCTGTGCATGGTTTTCATCTATTCATTGCTCCTGCATCACAGCAGGGCCCACAGGAGGGAGATACGGAGGAGGGGGCTGGCGGTGTCTGCATATCACTTGATCGTCAAGTTTCTCCAGTTTCTCGGAATAGGGGAGATTAGGATACAAGTTATACAAAACCTCATTTTCAGATTTCTTCTTTTCTGATTCTAATTTCTCTTTTTCTGATTTAGCTGTTTCCTCAGCATTTTCCCTTTCTCTTCCTTGCTTCGGCTAACCACATCATAGCCCCTAATAAATCCTCTTCTTCCTCCCTTTTTCCATTACATTTGTTCTCGATGCTATCAATCAATTGTTGGCATTCCTCTACCACTAACCTCCCTTGGAAGTCGTATTTATTTTTGCCACTTTTTAATCTCTTCACACTCGTTCTATGCGATCATCTGCATCCATTTAGCATCTCCTGATAAGATGACTATGTCTGTTTCTATCTTCTTCCCACGGGTCTTGCTGCAGCATGAACTCATGATTAGACTTCTATAGTTTTCCCCAAAACTAAGTAAAAATGCCCTATAGCTTACGCATAAACTATAAAACTCACAACGGTTTTAGCAAAGCCCAGAAAACTAAACTGCCCTAGTTTTCCCCAAAACTAAGAAAATACCCATAGCCGTACCTTGTATCCTACTATAAAGTCACACAATAGTTTTAGTAAAACTAAGAAAATGTGCCCTATAGTCCACCCACAAACTATAAGATCCTTTAGTTTTTTAAGAAACTAAAAAAACTGGCCTCATAGTTTGAACCACAAACTACTTATACCCAAGGCCTGTAGTTTGAAACCACAAACCATTTAAAAGTACTTTAGATAAGTTTACCTGTGTCTTTCTAGGACCTTTTTGGTATCCTTCCGTGAACCAAGGGGTTGAAACAAACGGTGCCTGTATTGACTTTCTCTCCTGTGTCGGTAGTTCAAGGATCCGTCACTCCTCTCCTCTCCAGCGTAACCTGGCCCCCCTATTTACCAAATTGTTTCTTTGTAAAGGAAACAAGGTAGGGGTCTTTTCTAAGAGTCTTTCGACTCCCTGTGCACAGTGTCAGGCTCAGGCAGAGAAAAAAGGAGATCTTGGATCCGGCTCGAAGGACCAATATGTTAGAAAAATATCACTCGACACCAGGTTGAGAATCAATGATCAGGTAACTAATTTATTCTTGCAAGAAGGAACAGAGTTAAATCACATACAAAGGATATGGTTTAACTCACACACATGGGGTATGTTGCTCAAAGGAACAGCAAAAAACATCAGGCTTATATCGTCCAAAACACAGGAGATAACAACAAAGTCGTAAATCGAGGTGGCGCTAATATCAGCCGCGGGTGTCGGAAAGTCGGGTCATCTGCGACGGGTCATCTGTGACGTCTTCTGGAAAGAGTCACGTACTTCCTTCACGCTTCATAGAAATGAGATATTTAGGAGACAGCAAGTCTGTCTTCTCATAAATATCAACAACCTGAAATGCCCTGCCTCCTCCTATCACAAGAAGAGGCAGCTGCAAGGCCATACACAGTTCAGAGCCACACATGATATCAGTGCATTAAAACAAACCCAAAGAGTGGAGAAAACAGTATTTCTCCAACAAATCTGTTGTCATTTTAGAGCAGTTTTTGGAAGTGGACATTTTTGTCCCGAATGACTAATATGTAACTTTTTTGTTTAATCTGATTTTGTGCAAAAACTAATAATGCAAAAAAATCAATTTTTCTGCTAATCTTTGACATATCCAAGACTGTTATAAAAAAAAAAGAGCCAGTCCCCAGATATGTATTTTATGGAAAATAACTAATTTTCTCTGTTTTCATCATGAAAAAAAACAGCGGTTTCATGTATTCAAAATGGCATTTAAAGGGTTAAAATCCTGAAAATGATTACATTCTTGGTATTTTCTATTAGGCCGGAAGTTGCATACACTCTACATGAAAACTCCGGTTATTGCCATAAATATGAAGATGGATTATCAGTAATCATTGGATTAACCTTCAGCAGCGTTTATATCGTTTTAATGAGGCTATGACGGTAAGACACATGCATAGGTTGTTAAATGTTAAGAAGCCCTGAGACACAGTTTCGTGTTTTGCCGGCGGGGGTTTAACAGGTTAAACAGGGAACGAGCACACACACACATCCACTATATAAGTTCCCTCATCCACAGAGATTCTGCACCTTAAACTATGACGGAGGAAGAGTTATACACGGTGTACAAGGGGGTCTACGTGGTCTCATCTGTGCACACGCCAGAGAGTCTGAAATACTTACAAGAGTTTGCTTTTCGCCCAGATGATATCATCATCGTGACGTATCCCAAATCTGGTGAGTTGTAAGTGTTGGGTGTTGAATGTGTGCACCACTACTCAAGATACGTTTTTATTATTGGATTTGTAAAATAAATGTAAAATGAAAAGGAAGACATTTCCTGCTGCTTTGTATTTCTGTGAGAAGCCAGATGAGACAAGAGCAAGTCAAAAATAATTCACAAGCACTGATATTTGTTGCCATTCGCACGATATGAGTCCTGATGCAGCAGTTCACCAACAGAGAGTTTCACAGGCTGTTAGGGAAAAGGCTCTATAACAATCTAACAATTCCAAATGTTGTTGATCACTGCTAAAACATAGCTATTTTCCATCGTTCTCGTGACCTAGTGTCCAAAAGTATAGTTTAAATAGAATGAGATTTTTTTTTTTATATTGAAGTTAAAAGCATCAATCTGGTGCACTTTGAGAGCAACATGAAGAGATCTATGGAGACATCTCTCAACACCCAGATGAAACACAACTGGAAGCAGATTTACTTTTTTTTTTTTAAATGGATATTTTACTAATCACTCCCCTTTTAAACTGTATTCTTGTTTATTAATAACAACTTTTTTGTACTGTCAGTATTTTATACCTGTTTTTCATCTATTCTCTTATTTTTTATAACTATAATGATCATATAGAGGTGTGCCTTTACCTCACTGAGCTGAGGTTATCAGAGCCTCTCAGTCTTTCAGGAGAGAGCTCTCTAAAACTCCCCCCCCGTGGCCGATTACACAGTAAATTCCAATGTTAATAAAAGCACACAGAAGCTGAATACGTTTTTTGGGAGTTTGATTTATTTTAAACACAAATACAAAATTAAAACCTATAATTGCACACTAAAATCATTATTTCAAGAAAAAAAAATTTTTTCACATAGACCTCTGTTTTTTACTGGGGCTGGGGCAGTTCAACTTGATTTTGGGGGCGGGGGGGTGCCATAGTTTAGGGGCGATGTACGCAATATAGGCGTAGTTCTGTTAGTATAAGATAATAAGATGTACTTTGTTGATCCAAAATCGGGAAATTGTGTTGTTATGAAATTTCCCAATTTTTTTTCGAATTATTTTTTTTTTTTTTTATTGTTGGCGCCCCCAATAGATTGATGCGCCCTTAGCATTCGCCTATACTGCCTATGTCGAGGGCCGGCCCTGGGTCCGTTGGGTTGTCGTTAGGCAGTGTTCAAAGACATCCGGGGTCAAGGCCTACAGTGGTACCATGATCTCTCTGTCCATGCTCGGAGGTCCGGTTGAGGACAATGACCCTACTACTGTATGCCAATGATCCAAGTATCAGCAAGTTAGTTCCTCTGATTTTGACTTACTTAATGTTTTAAAGGTCACCTATCATGCTATTTTTAGGCAATAGCATAGGTCTCAGATATATACTGTTGCGGCAGAAGATGGTTTTTACAACCCACCTCTGCCCAGCGTGTCGTTTTGGCGAGCTGCTTGAAATCATAACAGTAGGGAAAATCAGAAAACACCAGGATACCAGTTAAACAATAATCTGTTTTAATTATAAAAGGCAATAATACAATGCAATACAAATCAATATAATTAGGAGCGCCCCTGCTCTAGTTTCTCGTGCTGGTGGGATTCTTCGGTCTTGGCAGCAGGAGGAAAAGAGAATGAACTAAATTCAAACCCAACTTTTATACCCAAAAATCACCGGAGGATCCGAGTCAGTCTATCTCATTGGAAGATGTAAAAGATGGCTTTTCTTAGCGAATCAGCGCGAGCCAGCCAGGATAATAAACAAGTGTCTCTGAGAGGGTAATAAAATGTATCTGGCGTCCGTTATCTCACTTTCCTGCATAGACTTTCACACACACACTTTCCTGCACATTCCAGAGGCCTGAGCTCTGTCCAAATAATATCCCTTTGTTCACAAAGATAATACATATTAATACTCTCATATTTTCAGCTTCTGGTTACACAGACTACTTATTATGAATACAAAGTAATTAAACACACACATATACTATTCAAGATATGTTGACTTCCCTGAAACATGACATACTGGAGATCTTAAGCAGAAGGAACTCTCATCCAACTCTCACCCTGCCATCTATACCTCCCCCACAGAGCAATAAAACTCCAAGCACCCCAGAATGTTTGAGCAAGTTTTAGTCCTCACATTTATGAAAGGATAAAACAGAGAAACCAATACAAAACACAAACACAGGTATTGTTTAAACAGTATTCACTTAACTGCTACTATTGATAATTTCCAGAGAAACTCAAGGGGCCTCTTTTAATATCTGGAAGTTGCAACAAGACTTTCTGCCATTTCAAATGTAACACACTTCCCAAATATCAGATGATAATAATCTTCAATAATACAAATATATAAAAAACATGTCTATGAACAGTGGCGTTTTTATATGTACAAAAGTGGTGGGGCACAACAAACTTAGATGTCTATAAGCTTCTGCAGTGACGTGCAGTGAGGTTCATGGCAGTTCAACAAAAGGATACCCAAAAAATGTAATTTTATCATTTAAATATTGAATTGTTCTCTCTTAGTAAGATCCCATTTTCAATAAAATTGCGGTCTTACCTTGACTTGAAGATGAAGTCCATTTGCCTTTCCTTCTGGACAAAAATCTCTTACTTTTTTGTAAAAGTCCTCCTTATCTTCTTGTAGTTTCAAAAGTCTATCATAAATCTAATCTAATCAATAGATTTATGATTCGAAAATGATAAAAGTAGGGTAGACATGTGGATATTATCCGGCTGAACAAAACGTGCATTTATCTAACAGCTACGTTTCCCACAGATATTATTTTGAGCTATTTTCTAAAATCCTATGGAGAAATCTCATTGCTTTTTTGTGGAGGGAAGCCATGCGCAGCTTACTTCCTGGTTTGAGGACGCCTCTCTCTCCTGCTCTTCACACACCACACTTTTCGCGGCACACATACTTACAGCCAATCAGCTCTGAATGATGTGAGATGGCGTATGGTGGGGATGGCAGCTCACTGCCCCTATGGCCATTATTTGTTTGCCACACACATTAAATAGGAAAATACTCTGAGCATGCGCAGTGTAGTTTTTACAGTCACCATTGACTTAGACCAGTGGTTCTCAAATGGGGGTACGCGGATCCCTAGGGGTACGTGAGATTTATTTTATGTTAATGAAAAAAATAAACATAAGTAATGCATTTAAACAAACTACTAATAGTAGATTAACTACTTTATTCAAAGGTTTACAGTAATTCTGTAAATAAAATGGGAAAAAATAAACGGGGTGCTCTCTTTTCCTCTCCCTCTCCTGACAGCCCGTCAGTCTCGTGCTGCTCGCTGAACCTGTAATAAGTGACCCGACAGTAAAGAATACATATATTTATAACTAGTTTAGCTAGTTCCAGAGTAGATAAACAAGCTAAGTGTGTTCTAACTCTTAGTGTATTTAATTTTGCTCCACTCAACGATCCGTCACAGCGGCGGAGCTGTGATCATGCAGAGCTGCATGTTCTCCGTCAGCAGCAGCTGATCTGATCTCTCTCTCGCGTCCGGTTAGACTTCACTCGCGTTTATGTCCAAATCTATCAGATCTAGCTAGTTCTAGTTAATGATATGACTGCCTGCTTATCAAAGGACACCTAAACAATAAGCGTTGCTTGGCAACGGCGTGTGGCCGCAAAGTATAGCGCAGCATTATGCATATGTTTATATGAGGGGTCAAAATCCCATGCTCATAAAATGCTCATATATTTTTTCTCTTCATTCCCCACGCCCCAAAGTAAATAAATAAATAGATATACCAATTTTAGAAAAAGTAACGAAGTTTGAGCAGTGTGGGTTTTATATTAACAGAGTTACACATATTTAAAAACGCGAAGTGTAATAACTGCAGTTTGCCTCCCTGTCAGAATGACAAAGATCCTCAGTGAAGCACAAGCCCATGTTTCTCACTATGTAAGTACAACTTATTAAAAAGATCAGTTCAATGCAACTAATGTCTTCTTAGTGTTATCGCATGATGTTAAAATTGATTTGCCATGAATTTAGTGATGGATTCTAAACATTTTAAATGTAGCATTTAAGTGTTTCTCAGTTACAATGTTGTTGTTTTAATAAATCAGACACTGATGGTGCAGCGCTGTAGGCTACTGTACCTCTTTATAGGCATTTTTTCCTTACTAAATTGTGTTTGCGCTGACCAGGGGGTACTTGGCTGAATTTTTTTTTCAAAGGGGGTACATTATTGAAAAAAGTTTGAGAACCACTGACTTAGACAGTGAGTGGGAGGGGCATGATCGGGTTTTGTCCCACATGGCTCAAAACAGCTCAATAGGCACACTGTAGACACTAATTAGAAGAACACAGACTAAAACAGCAATGTACAGACGAATCAGATGATTAAACATGATCTTAAAATATATGTTATACACTGAACACAAATATAAATGCAACACTTTTGTTTTTGCTCCCATTTTTCATGAGATGAACTCAAAGATCTAAAACATTTTCTATATACACAAAATAACCATTTCTCTCAAATATTGTTCACAAATCTGAAAGAATGTGTGATAGTGAGCACTTCTCCTTTGCCGAGATAATCCATCCCACCTCACAGGTGTGGCATATCAAGATGCTGATTAGACAGCATGATTGTTGCACAGGTGTGCCTTAGGCTGGCCACGATAAAAGGCCACTCTGAAATGTGCAGTTTTGCTTTATTGAAGGGGTCTGGGGGGGTCCGAAAACCAGGCAGTATCTGGTGTGAGGGGTAGGGTTAGGGGTAGGGTAATGTTGTGAATCGAGTGGCCTGTGTTCGTCGTCCATAACATACGCCTGCCCATACCATAACCCCACCACCACCATGGGCCACTCGATTCACAACATTACCCTAACCCTAACCCCTAACCCTACCCCTACCCCTCACACCAGATACTGACTGGTTTTTGGACCCCCCCAGACCCCCCCAATAAAGCAAAACTGCACGTTTCAGAGTGGCCTTTTATCGTGGCCAGCCTAAGGCACACCTGTGCAATAATCATGCTGTCTAATCAGCATCTTGATATGCCACACCTGTGAGGTGGGATGGATTATCTCGGCAAAGGAGAAGTGCTCACTATCACACATTCTTTCAGATTTGTGAACAATATTTGAGAGAAATGGTTATTTTGTGTATATAGAAAATGTTTTAGATCTTTGAGTTCATCTCATGAAAAATGGGAGCAAAAACAAAAGTGTTGCGTTTATATTTTTGTTCAGTGTATATATATATATTTTTTTATACTTTCTGCTGACACTAGGTGGGGCTGTGTTTTGCTCAAAATACCAAACAGATCACCCATTCTAGCCATGCCTCATATCCCTCTATTTCACTTCCTGTTTCAAAAGTGCTGATTTGGGGTTGAAAGCTTTAAAGAATAAAAAAGGAGGGGTCTGAGCTCATGCGGGACCCGGCAGCTACCGTCTAAACTAAATACTTCCGTGATGAAACTCCATATCATGGATTATCAAGGGTTATCTCTGAAACAGTATGGAGCTCAAAGGCTTTCTCTCTTGCCGGTTATACCACAAGGTGAGTTCCTTTTTACTTCCTGCTTCTTCACACACATGCTCTCCAGTACAGGTTAGCTCTGAGTGTTAGCGATGCTAATGTTAACATGCACCGACCATATTACGTCCAAAACAGTCGGGCATTGTTTCTGATAGCATCTTTCTGATAGGGCCGTGGGTCCACATTTCAGATATTACGTCATATCGGACGCAAATCTGGATCAGCTCCGTTGTAGCCCGTTTTTAGAGATTTGGGTACGGAGGAAAAGAGAGAGGGTTTTATTTTCTGACGCTGCGTGAGTTCCCTGACACACCGGGGACACATGTTTATGTAGAGAAGACATCAAAAAGTGCATTTTGCATGATAGGTCCCCTTTAAGTTGTTTCTAATGGTGTGTCCCTTCATGTATTGAATCTCTTCTTGTGGAACCTACTGCTGCAGGTCTCCCTTGAAAAAGAGATCATTGATCTCAATGGGATTTTACCTGGATAAATAAAGGTTTTGAATTGAATTGAATTGAATTGCACAAACAATTAACAGATAGCTACAAAGCAATGCTTTTACTGGTGATTCAACATAATATCCAAACGACATAGTAACATTTCTTGTAAAATCATATGAAATAAGAAGTTAACTTGAGACAGAGTGGAGATTGACATTTGGCCAGAGATTTCAATAATAGTTTAACCATCTTTTGGATGGTGTTTTTGTGTATGAGGTATTACATTTGGCAAGCACACAAGATAAGAAAAAACCCTCCCTCCTGGTTGGCTATTGCCTGTAACTTTTCGAATGTTTTCATGGTATTAACAATTCACGTGTAATTAATTAGTGGTTATCTTATTCTGAAGGCTGCATTTAAGCACAAGCAAACGAGTAAGGGGTGAGGTGAAAATGGGTATAATTTCACCTCACCCCAAGTTTTACAAGGGCTGATAAATACATATTTAAGACAATCTATTTTTTCTTTTTGTTTAGGTACACACTGGATGCAGGAGATTGTCCCTCTGATCATGAGTGGAGGAGATCCAGAACCTGTTGACACGATTGTTAGCTGGAATCGTGTTCCCTGGCTTGAAGTGCAGCAGACCGCCTCCCTCGAACTTGAACAGAGGCCCTCTCCACGACTGTTGACTACACACTTCCAGTACAACATGATGCCACCATCTTTCTTTGAAGTAAAGCCAAAGGTAAACCTATCAACTAAGGCGGATCAGATTCAATGTGATAAACGCATCACAGACAGTATGTGTGAAGGAAAGGGTCTGACGTCATGTCATCACTGCAGGTCATCTATGTGACGAGGAACCCCAAAGATGTGTTCACATCGTCTTTTCATTATCATGAGGCGGCTTCCTTCCTGGCGGACCCAGGCCCACAGACCCAGTTCCTCCACAAGTTCCTTGATGGAAAAGGTTTTTCTGATTGTTACAGCTATGTAATGTTTAGAATGCGTTCATAACACCATACATATCAGTGAGTGGGACGGAAACTCTTAAAAAACCTTTTACCTGGTAACATGATTCAAAGGGGACTTATCATGCACATTCTCAATTGTGTTTTGGGGTTTTACTAGCCCATGATTACGAACTTTAATGTTCAAAAAACACATTCTTGTTCTTATAAATCCTCTGAAAATGCTCATTTGAAGCACCTGTCTTTTTAAAGCAACCCAAAATACCAGCAAGAGTCAAATAGAGAAGACGGTCCATTCTTATACATTGTGGGTCGCTAGCACACCATGGATACATGTGTATCTTGCAAAGCCATTAGCAAGTGCATTTTGCATTATGTGTAGCCTTTAACAAGGGAGATCTTGAAAGGTTCAGTAAACAAACTAAGTTATGATAACCTCTTATGAAAGGAATACTTGTGTCTCCTGTTCCTTCCAGTGGTGTTTGGCTCGTGGTTTGATCATGTGAAGAGCTGGCTGAATGCTGCAGATGAAGAGCACATCATGCACATCTCCTATGAACAGATGATAATGGTGAGACTCAGGAACAATCCTCAAATCTGCCTCAAATCACTTTTCCAAATATTTTCCCAATAGTTCAAACTCCTCCTACTAAGATATTGTATACTGGGAGAGCCGCTGCAGGACTATGAGCGTATCTGTGTTTGTCTGCAGGACCTGAAGGACTCTGTGGGCAACATGGCTCAGTTCCTGCAGAAACCTCTGGACCATGAAGCGATAGAGAAGATAGCCGACCGATGTTTGTTCAAGAACATGAAGAAGAACAACATGTCAAACCTCTCTACTCTTCCTCGTGAATATCTGGACCAGACAAAGTCTGAGTTTCTCAGGAAAGGTGAGTGTCATTAAATAATACATAGAGTACAAAAGGTGTATTTGAATCTGGAGGAGCTATAACCGAGGACACACTGATGTATTTCCGTTGCGCAATACATCCTGAAATGATCTGTTCATGAAATACATAATAATGTTTATGGAGAGTTTGCTGGGCTTTAGTTTCTCACTAATATTGTACTATCTAGTCATAGCATGTCTTTGGGGGTAGGGCATTCATTGGGGCTGACTCATGTTTGGTGGATGGTATCAGGACCATCAGGGAATCCTCACATAGAAACTGACATACTGTATTTCTAAATAGCAAGAACATAAAGATAGAAAGGTGCACATATTTCTCCAACTGAATAAGGATTTCCTTTTCTTCCCATGTGTTTCAGGAATTGCTGGAGACTGGAAAAACCTGCTAACCCCGGCAGAAGCAGCGTACTTTGACGCTGTTTACAAAGACAAAATGAAAGATGTCAAATATACATTTGCATGGGATTAAATGGGAATACTTTAACATTGCCTCCTGCAGCATACCATGGTTCTCAGAGATGAATAAGCCATTTCTTAATCACAACAAATTGTTTGGTTAATGAGGTTTGTGGCAGCAGAATTGGAGAAACACAAACAAACGTTCTTTAACTCCTCTTGATAGATTAAACTGTGTTATCGTTTTCATAGACAGACCATCAGAATCAAAGATGATGTGTTTGAAGTACTAGGCACGAGCAACCCTCTCTCTAACTTCTTGATTTGTTCATATAACACTGCTTTAACAGAGGTGTTGTTGTGTGACCTGAGGTGTTCACCTTGGCTGGTTTGTGTTATGGCCAAACCGATTATTGATGTACCATAAGTCACGTATTATTTCACTGTATGCATCACCAGGCTGCATGTTTGATATGAAACATCTGTAATGAAGTCAACCTTCACTTGAACTAGTTGTAGGCGACGCTGTAGGCTCCTGTGGATGAATGAAGTATCTATATAACCCTTTGCCCTTATTCCTCCTAGCTTAGCACTTTCTACTTTTGTTGTTATTTTGTTTTACTTGCTTGTAAGCGCTTTGAGCACCAGGAAAAGCGCTTTATAAATGTAATGTATTATTATTATTATTATTATATATGATATCCATCTATCTATATATCCATATATCTATCTATCTATCTCTATATCTATCTATCTATATGTACCTGCAGAGTACAGGACTTAAATACATTGTACATATTATATCAATCCTATAATATTTGTTTCTAACATATCATTTAAAGTGCTTAAAACAAATGTGGGATATTCATTTGATAAAAGTAATTGACAAAGAAATTAACGATTGTCATATTTTATTATGTAGGATACAGAACTGGACTGTAGTCAAGTAAACTTACTTAATAACACATTCCACATACTTGTTCTTTGCGTCAGTGTTTCAATGTTATATTTTATAACCATATAAATTATTAAAACAATTAAAATACATGCCCTACCGTTGATTGTGCACACTTTTGCCTGAAATTAATCTGCCACTGCCAGGCCCATGCACAGTCAATATAAATATAAGTAATTATATTCTTTCATCTGATTTAACCAAATGCTGTTATAGCTACTGAGTGTTCTAGTTTTTCTCATGCAATAATGCATAACACAAAAACACTGCAGCCAGTAGATGGCGGTAGTGCCCTCGGGGCTTAGAGCGCTGTGCCGTTTTGATACAGTGATAGACTTGGGCTTGGCAGACCAGCGACGTGCGGTCAGGGGAGGCAGGTGAGTCAGAGCCTCACTTGTCATTCTCCAATGTAACGGAAAAAAAGAATAATAATACAAATAATAATAATAATAAAATGTGTCCACTGATCTGTGTTGTAAATGTGATTTCTGTTTGATTCCAATCGCTTTTTATAGTCAAAATCAGCTAATTTGCCGAGCTCCGCTACAACTACGGGGAGCGATGAGAAGTGAGGCAGGGACGAGCTCTGCCTCACAGAAGCCCACAGTAACTGGCTGGACACGGGCACTAATTTAGCGCGGGCACTTATTTTGTGAGCGCGCTCAAGCCAGTTACTGTGTGGTGAGGTGAGGCACAGATGAGCTCTGCCTCACCTCAGAATGCATCACCCCACAGAAACTGTCTGGAAAGCGGGCTCTAAGCGCATGCCTGCACCATCTCACTGTATGTCACCAATGTAATGTTTGTAGATCCCTTTATTACATTTATCCTCGCCATCCATAGTCTCTAAATAACTTATTTCACGTATATATGATATTTAAGCTCGCTGGTCTCATCAAACAACGGCAATGAAAAAAGCACCAGGGGAGGCAGCCACAACCTCTGCCGCACTGAAGGGGGCGCAAGTGAGCCCACAGGTTCTTGTTGCTACTGTTATTCTACGCAGAGACGGTAGACGAAAACAACAAGCTAGACTTTTGAAACTAGAGGAAGATAAGGAGGACTTTTACAAAACAGTAATAAAGATTGTTGTCCAGAAGGAAAGCATGGACTTCATCTTCAAGTCAAGGTAAGACCACATTTGTAATGAAAATTGGATCTTACTAAGAGAGAACAATCCAATATTTAGATTTTGGGTATCCTTTTGTTGAACAGTCTGTTTAAAATGAATCGAAGCATCAGACTAAAAAAGCTTTTGAAAATGACAGAATATTTCGATTAAAGGTGGGGTAGGTAAGTTTGAGAAACCGGCACGATATACACTTTTTGTTATATTCCATGGAATGCTCTTAACATCCCGATAGCAATGAATATCTGAAGTGCTTTGACAAAAAATACATAAAAACATTACATCTGTGGAAGCCGTAGTACTGTAAAAAGCACGACCACTCATTTTAGCCGGCCCGGCTAAAATAACCTGCCTGTCAGCCTTCCATCTGTGCACAAACTTATCTCGTGCCCTCATTGGTCATGTGCGCGTTCGTGTGTGTTGGAGGAGGGGCTGTGTATTTTCAAATTCTAGCGCACTCGAGCTGGTTTCTCCAAAATTACCTACCCCGCCACCTTTAAGGTCAAAATATATAATATTTGTAAATCTGACTCTGAAAGAGTCAGTGCCTCACCAGCCATGAACCTCACCGCACGTCACTGTGGCAGACATACCATGGATGTATAATAAGAACTGGATACAGCGTGGGAGGCGGGGCCTCATTCATTCCTATGAGAGTTGCTCATTAGCGCATGATGATAAAATGGCCCAACTTTTGAGAGAGCGAAACGTCACAGATTACCCAGCATGCCTGAGAAGTACCCGTATGTGCACTCATAGCGCATGCGCAACTTTAACCAAAATGCTCGTTCACATCAAGCACGTCAATTTGCGTGCACGTTCATGACAGCATGGTAATGATTTGTTATTATGATGGATTTCATATTAACGAGGCGGCAGTTAGCAGCTAGCGGCTAGCTAGTAATTATGCTAATGTACACATTAATGGTTATGTACTTATATTACGCTGTAACAGGATCTAGTGATATCCAACAGAGCTTCATTTAGCATGAAAGAATGATTGCACTGTATATATATATATATATATTAGGGCTGTCAAACGATTAAAAAGTTTAATCAGATTAATCACAGCTTAAAAATTAATTAATCATGATTAATCACCATTCGAACTATGTCCAAAATATGCCATTTATTTATGTATATTGTTGTGGGAATGGAAAGATAAATGAAAGAAGGCGGATATATCCATTTAACATACAGTATGTATGTTTATTATAACATTTTTCTGCGTGTCAAAATGAAAGACAACCCACACACCTATCAATCATCAAACCGTGGGGTCTTAATTCATTACGTGCTCACTCCTGTTTTTTTCCCTCCTGCATATGTAGTGCAGGTCTCCGTCTGGTATTGAAATGTCATAATTATACATGTATTAACAGTGTTATCAAAGCAGATGATGTTCTGAAAACCACATGTCTGAAATGGTTACCTTTAATCCTGTAGGACTCAGCTCTTCTTTTGATAGCAAGCCTTCAGGATATATATGGCGGAATGGAAATCCAACAGTTCTTTCACCATGTTTGCATCCATGGTTTGCTGGCCCTCTCTAATATGAAGCCCTACACAAATGCTGTCCCTCCAACACACACACAGGCAAACAACTACTCACTAAATTACCACACAACATACAAAGACAAACAAACAATCACATTCACTACTCACGCACAATCGATCTTTCTCTGTCAAATCTCACTATTCTATCGCTATGTATCTGTCTCTCTCTCTCTAAATGTCTCTCTCGCTCTAAATGTCTCTCTCGCTATGTCTCTCTTGCTATCCTCATGCAGTTGTGTCATTTCCACCAGTTTATATAGCCATAGAGACAACCAAGGAGCAGATCACAGCTTGTCCCAGGTGGTCGATCCGTGTGATGAACATGTGCTTCAGTTACAGTGTTGGGTGTAAGGCGTTACAAAAGTAACGGAGTTACAGTAATGTATAACTTTTTGCTGTAACGAAGTAATGCATTACTAATGAAATGTGGGTAATATATTACCCGTTACAATTCTCAGTAACGCAGTTACAACACATTTTAACCCGAAATTAAATGGTGTTTTGTTTTTGAACCATTTACAAACATCGCAAGACATTCTGACACCAGTCAAATTGTGCGGGTAGATTAGTAAACCTGGTGTTTTCCCTTCAGGCTCATCAAGATCCAGGCTGTCGGATGTTCTTTTCCCCATGACCGCCTCGCTGCACAAATATCCCGCTTATTACACGGCCATACTAAACACACTACAGAGCCCATTCCGTGTTCCTGTTATTGTTCACTTCCTCTCTGCCTTCTTCTGGTGATTTATCTGACGTCCAGCGCTCCGTCTTTTAACCTCTTTTGCTTTCTCTTTCTTGATCCTCCTTAGCAACCTTCATTATAGTCATCGACAGTGGTCTGTACTACTGTATTAACAACGTGTCACATGTTCAATGAATCAGAATCGAGTATTCAACTAAGCCGTGTAATACAAGTTGTGAGTAGCCTTAATGGCCTATACAGTTGTTATGCTATACCACATTGTCCTTCACTGGATGTATAATGAGCTGCACTAAACTACATTTTAGCATTTAAAATAATTAGCCATTCTTTTAAGGTTATTTTGGTAAAGTAACTCAAAAGTAGGCTAATATAAAAGTAGTGTAAGTCATTACATTTCAGAGACAGTCATATTGTAATGTAACGTAGCCTATTACTTAAAAAAGTCAGTAATAATTAATGTACTGTATTACATTTTGGAAGTAACTTGCCCAACACTGCAGATGATCCAGTCATCTCGATGAGCGTTCGGGCTGTGAATAAACGACTTGTGTTTTGCTTTGAGGCTGTCTGAAGGTATGGACAGCTATCAAAGCTACTATACATCACATTAAGAACGATGTACAAATGAAAGTCGGACACAAATATATAATTTAAATGATTTATTCAAGTTTGCAATATTTTGAACAGGCATCCACACAGTCACCTACTTTGTAATGTTCGATACCTCCCTGTAAGCGTCACGATATCCACCTCTCACCCACAACCTCACATACGAGTACTGAATGTGCATCAAAGTGATCTTAGGAAGGCAGATATAGCAAAAGATGAACGTAAACGACAAACGAGGCGATCGACATGGTAAGTCAACAATGGGTCCTCAATGTACACGCCCCGGATTCCTATGACGAAAATAATAGAATGTCGCCAGTTGTCATGACTCACGTTATACTGCAACACCGGCCGCTGAAAACAGAATACCACAATTGCTTGAAATCATGTCCCGCGCGCCAAACACCTTAACTCAGCATCTATTGTACGGCTATTTCACCCTGCATCGGAGCCTCTTGTTTGGTCATCGCCCTGGCGTATACAAGAATATGACGGATAATGAAGTGTTGGATGCGGAGAGAAGAGGGTGTGCTAACGGCTACGTCATCCAGGTTCATAATCACAAGACTGCCATCACATTCGGAGCAGCACAGCTCGCGCTCACTGCCATGTCTTATCATTTCTTTTGACAGTGACCTAGCACACCGCATTGCTCCAGGTCAGTGGACAGTAAAGTTCGGCAGAGACTTCAAGGTACATTTCTCCACCATCTCATACGCCTGCTTTCACATGTCTTTATTTTCCCTTTGACCATGAACATCACTGTTATATTCCCAATTCCTACAGGGTTTGCCTCACCAAACCACGGGCAATGACTGGTGTCTTCATACTGATGGTCAATTCCTCTCTTGACACTTTTTTTTTTAAGGGGTTTTGTAAATTTTTGAAACTCATAACTTAACAGATCTTTATCCTTTCACAGTATGCACTCAACTTCAGCACAGATGCTCCACTTTGGTTTAGCGAGGTCAGTATTTCTCCTCTGAGTTAGTATTTCAGGGGGAAGAGGGGGCTAACATTGAGTAGACAAATGATGAGGTTCCATTCATTTTCAACTTTATTATTGTTACATTTTCTTTTAGCGGGACAGAGCACAGATCCGGAAATGATGGTGCATTATGCTGATGGAACGGTACCAGATTGAAGGGTAAATCATACCTTTTAAATGTTACTTTATAGACGACAGTTTCTTTGACACTGATTTACATTTTCATCCTGATATGTGATTTGTATAGCCACGGACAGAGGTTTTCTTACTGGACCAATGAGGCCGGAGAGCTGCTCAAAGGGGCACTGGAGCCAGTGTACAGGGTCCCAAAGAAGCAACAGACAGAACATGAGGTGAGCATGAGGCCGATAGGCACACTCCTGTTTGTGATAAACTAATGTAACAATCCAGATTATTGAACACATGCATACATATCAATATTGTATGAGGGGCCGTACAGGCCGTAATTCATACTGGTCCTCTCACGCACATACATTCTCCTTATACATACATACATTTTCACTCTTACACAGATATATTCTCTTTTTACATACATACATTTTCACTCTCACACACATTCATACATTTTGCTCTCATATTATCATATTTCAATGCACACATTCACATATTGTCACTCACACATTCATGCATTTTGTTCTCATATTCATATATTTTAATGCTCATATTTATACATTTTGCTCTCATGCACATTCATTCAATGTTTACATTTAATATTATAAATAATATATGCATGTATGAAGACAATGTATGTATGCAAGAGAAGAATGTGTGTAGACAATATGTGTATGCAAGAGAAGAATGTGTGTATGTATGAAGACAATGTATGTATGCAAGAGAAGAATGTGTGTATGTGTGAGAGAAAGTATAGTGGAAACGGAAGGAGTATGGTTGAAACGGAAGGCAGGTCATTATTGCGCTGTGATTGGCTCAGAAGGTCGAGCGGGGCGGGCTCATGTTCAGAACTTCGGATTCAAATCAACATGACGGAGGGAGATGAATCCGTGTATCTACGGACCATTTGTTTTTCTTTATTAAACAAGTAAACGGAAGAGCGTCTGAAAGGCGTTTTTGCCCTTTTGCTTTTTACCTTACTAAATGGTCTAATGGTCAGTGGGGAGTTCCAAGCACTCGTTTGCTTGGAACGGTGATATTATAAACAAGGGGAAACTAGGGGAATTTAGCGATCACAAAGAAAACGGCCAAGACACACATTGAGCCCAGAAAATGAATGTTATTTGAATGAATGAAGGCCAATATAATCTCAAGCACCAATATATCTGTGTACAATGTTTGATACTAATATCTCTGTGTACAATGTTTGATACTAATATCTCTGTGTACAATGTTTGATACCAATATCTCTGTGTACAATGTTTGATACTAATATCTCTGTGTACAATGTTTGATACTAATATATCTGTGTACAATGTTTGATACTAATATCTCTGTGTACAATGTTTGATACCAATATCTCTGTGTACAATGTTTGATACCAATATCTCTGTGTACAATGTTTGATACTAATATCTCTGTGTACAATGTTTGATACTAATATATCTGTGTACAATGTTTGATACTAATATCTCTGTGTACAATGTTTGATACTAATATATCTGTGTACAATGTTTGATACTAATATATCTGTGTACAATGTTTGATACTAATATCTCTGTGTACAATGTTTGATACTAATATCTCTGTGTACAATGTTTGATTGTCTGGAAAGGAATAGTTTGTGTGAAATCTTCCTTGGGAAATTAAAGGAGTTAACCCAGGTGTAAGATAAAAAGTGATTCTGACCTTGTCTAGTTCCGAGGCTCTCACGCTCTGTTCAGAAGAAAAATACTTTTTCCCAGAACTCTGATTCGCTTAGGAGTAAAATGGGATGGAAGATCCGACCCACATCTCCGCCCCAAATATGTCCATATATACTGTTGTTTATTCATGCAAAATGCCCCCCCCTGTTTCTGACTGGCTGGTCCCGATACCTGTATCGCTGGGAGTCCAGAGTACTCTGTTACAGGGCACTCTGTATTTCGTATTGTGTTTTTTACCATTAAAATCAGATTATTGTTATAACTTTTATGCCGGTGTTTTGAACTTCTTTTATTAAATCTGACCAGGCTCATCTAACGGACGGCGCGGAGCGGAGGTGGGCTTTAAGCCACCACTACTGTGTTTGCTCCTACAACGCTCACAAGGACCAGCACAACCTGTACAACGGCTGCACAGTGGTAAGATCACGACAAATGTCAGGGTATTTTGAGATGAATTAAGAATATAATGCAATGTTATTACTGTAACAAGAATCTGTAAGTAATGCATCATTTTACCTCTGTTATCTAGCTTCTACCACACTACATTCTACACGTTACACTTCATTTATTTCATAATACATATTATTATGCATGCCCTTCATCTAATAGTGTTTTATTTTTTGTCTCACGGCTTTCACTTTTGCTGTAACGTAAATGTCCCCTATGTGGGACGAATGCATACGTTTTCAAGATGCAAGGCTTTTATTGTCATGTGTGCATAGCTACAGTGGAGTTATGACAATGCAAGTCTTAGGTCCCAGGCTCCTCCAACAGTGCAACACCATAACACAGATAATAGTGCAAGTAAATCAAATATAAATAGTGCAGAATAGTGTATATACAAGTAATTGGAATATTGATATATATATTGATTGATTGATACATTTTATTTCGAACAAGTAAAATAAATAATTACAAAAACAAAAAATGCTGCAGTGCATATTCATGTATGAGAAAACAACACAAAGTGACATTTACAACAACAACAGCATTAGCAACATAAACAGTCCTACATCTAGTGTTCGAAAAGGAGTGAGAAGAAGTATAACTTATTTAATCTCACCCCCTTGTCCCTAAATTATTATTATTAATTATTATTGTTATTATTATTATGAATCTGCTTTACTTGTTGATTGACATATATATATATACACATACATATACATCGATACATACAGTCAAACACCCTCCCCATCCCTGTACCTGGAGAAAACAAGTTGCGAACAGGTGAATGTTATGGATGTTGTTTCAAAAGGTCCGGTGTTTAACAGTCTTATGGCCAGTGGGGTGAAGCTGTCCCTGAGTCCGGTGCTTTTAGTAAAGCAAAAGAGATAGTTTAATCTACTCTCCCTCTCTGTGTTTTAGGTGTGTACGTTGACGAAGGAGGACAACCGCACGGTGAAGGGTGTCCCTGAGGACGAGCAGCTGCACGTGCTGCCTCTCTACAGGATCTCTCCCACGGACGAGTTTGGCAGCGAGGAGGGGCAGCGGATGAAGACGGGAGCCATCCACGTGCTGCAGGCTTTCCGACGACCGGTGCGCAAGCTGCCCGAACCGGCCAAGTCCTGCCGACAGCGCCGCCTGGAGGCCAAGAAGGCAAACTCAGAGAAGAACAAACTCCTGCAGCAGGCGGGGGAGACGCCGGAGAAAACCGTGGTGAAGGCAGAGGTCTGCGTCACGGGGTCCCCTCACCCCCCAGGCAATAAAGGTAAGATGATGTTTTGGTACTCATGAATGAAATTGTCGTTTGAGCAGATGTTCAGTAGGGCTGTAAGGAATAATGATAATACACTTTATCTGTAGAGCACCTTTCATGCACAAAGCAGCCCAAAGTAAACACAAGACAACACAACAACAATATTACAATAAATACAGAACAAGATAACACATGAAGTGATCCTAATGAAATTCCCTTAAATTAAAGCTGACAAGAAATTAAAATAGGTTAAAATAAAACAATGTTAAAATGTAAAATAAAAGCAAAACAGAAAAAAGACAGAAAAACATGGACAATGATACCAGTGAGAATTGAAAGTTAACCCAAATTAAAAGCCATAGTACTACCAACATTCATTCATGATATATGAGCACTGCACGGCTTTTCATATATCTAAACCTGGCTTTTCTGCACAGTTGGAGATTGAGGCTACATTCATCTATTTGTAGAATTAGATTCCAGCGGTGGCTTTGTAGATATGGTTTCATTTAGATAACTGAAGAGCTTTGTAAAATACAAAAGTACATTTGTTGAATAAAGAGGTATTTAATCTCTCCCAAAATGGTGTTTATACAACCAAAGGCTCTTCCTCAATCCAGGGTAGCTTTGTTGCAGTAAGTTATTTTAGTGGGAATTGATTACCTTGCAAAGATTGTAAAGTATCTCATTAACACTAAACAGAAAGCTCAAACATTACAAACTGAAATGCATTTGAAGTTTGTTTTGACCTTGTCTTGTGTTTTAAACTTTCAGCAATTATAAAACAAGAGGTGAAGCCCAACATCAAGAAGGAGCCCTTCAACGGATCAATGGATGGATACCCTGTGCAGGCAGCAGACCCCTTCAACAGCAGGTACCCCCACCCTGCCTACTATGCAAGGGGAGGCCCCCCCCCCCACCGGCCAGCCCTCTGCACCCGACCCCGTCAACGGTCTCCACCCAAATCTGCCCGCAAGGCACTATGGCTACTACAACTACCCCGCCAATGCACTTTTCCGCCCCAAGCTGAGGACCTACGAGGGTCGAAACGGCTCTTTGCCCAAACAGGGCGGCACTCCTGTCCCGGTGGACACTAAGCCGGATGTTCAGAGTCTCCAGGCCCGGCTGGCGCAGTCCTACCCGAACCCCCCCGAGCTCGCCAACCACCCGAACCACAGCGCTTACATCCAGCCTGCGGACTACACCCAGTCCCGCCCCTCCTCCGTCTGCTCCGACTCCTCCAACAGAGGCTCATCAAACAGGAGCCTATGGACATGCCGGTGTATGAGAACCCGATGCAGAGCCAGGCTAACACACCGAGCACCACCCCCCAGCCGGCCCCCTGGCCTGGGCACAAGCTCAATGGAAGTATCGCCCCCGAGGCCTCGCTGATGACCCCCGACAAGCAGCAGCCGTTCCCCCAGCAGTGGACGTCCTACCCCGGCTTAAACCCCCGGATGGCATCCCCTGCCCCGTCGCCATCACTCCAGATACCCCCCTCTCCATCTCCGTCCCCTCATCTCGTCCCAGCACTCCCGGGTAACATCCACCAGGGGTCTCCCCGTCCGGGAACACCTCAGCACTGGCCCAGCCCGGCCCCCAGCCCTCAGCCCAACCCGTGGGCCATGGGGCCGGCGTTCTTCCCCGGTTTGAAGCACAGCAACCCCGCAGGAGCTTACCCCGACAAGATCTGGTCCAAGACGGGGGAGAGTCGGTGTCCCACTACCCTCGGGCTGCAGGAGAAATCATGGAGGTCGTGCGGCGGTTCGCTGGCGGGCAGCACGCCGTCCCCCGTCCCTGAGGGCCGCCTTTTCCCCGACGCCCTGCAGCAGTCGGATCAGGTGAGCTGGAACCCCGGCCGCGCAGAGAGCGACGCCGAGAGCAACAAGGGCCGCGACGAGGACGAGTGGTCCGACAGCGAGCATAACTTCCTGGACAACAACATCGGGGGTGTGGCGGTCGCCCCGACCCACGGCTCCATCCTGATCGAGTGTGCTCGGCGGGAGCTGCACGCCACCACTCCGCTCAAAAAGCCCGATCGCTCCCACCCCACGCGCATCTCCCTGGTCTTCTACCAGCACAAGAACCTGAACCAGCCCAACCACGGCCTGGCCATCTGGGAGGCCAAGATGAAGCTGCTGGCGGAGCGGGCGCGGCAGCTGGAGGGCGCGCTGCTCGGCCTCTCGCAGGAGGAGATCAAGGCGCTCTCGAAGAAGCGCAAGTGGGGGACGACGGCGGCCGGCGCCAGCCCAGGACCGGGACAATCTAAAGACAACAGGGAGGGGCCGGTGACACGGTTAGCCCCCACTTGTACTAACTGAAGATGTTTTGATCAAAACAAGAACCTCCCTTCCTCTCCCTGTTCATGCACTTCCTCTACTCACCCCCTCTTTTTATTCCTCACACCTTGTATATTTTGTCTCACACACACATATTTACATCTCACTGTGTATGGCCCACTTTTAAAGGACACATCATTTAATTGTTGAACACTCTCTGAATTTTGAGACTTGGACTCTGGCCCCGTACGATAAAAAAAGATGAACCTACACAACGGCAGCTACATTCCTTTCTGAGTTTTAGGATTGTTCTTGGTTCTTTATTTTTCATGTCAAGGATGCAGTATGTACAAAGTGTTTTTGTTCAGTCTCTCTCTTTGTAGCTGTATGGTGTATTATGTGAATACATAGTGTATGTGGTGAAAACCCCACAATATTGTTTCATGTTGCGCGATAAATAAAAAGTGAAAATGTGTTTCCTGAAGTGACTTATGTTTGTTTTCCCTCACAAATCTCCTGCTCGGAAATAAAAAGTTAGTTTGATAGCGAGTGGTGAAGATAGATGGATAGATAGAGGATCTTTTATACACTGAACACAAATATAAATGCAACTTTTGTTTTTGCTCCCATTTCTCATGAGATGAACTCAAAGATCTAAAACATTTTCTAAATACACAAAATAACCATTTCTCTCAAATATTGTTCACAAATCTGAAAGAATGTGTGATAGTGAGCACTTCTCCTTTGCCGAGATAATCCATCCCACCTCACAGGTGTGACATATCAAGATGCTGATTAGACAGCATGATTATTGCACAGGTGTGCCTTAGGCTGGCCACAATAAAAGGCCACTCTGAACACCCTTGAACAAAGCCCAGGAGTCTGATTGTTTTGGCTTATTATAACTAAACAATCTCCCCCCAGGATCGCCCTGCAAGGTGATCAACTCCAAGCAGTGTGTATTATAGGAACATGTAGCTGTGCGTGTGAGTTTTCAGCATTCAGGAGGATATGCAGCTATACGCGTGAGCACGAGAGATGCATTCGCTGCGCTGCATCAGGACAGAGTGAGCCGGAAAGGGCTTCCACACGCTGTTTATATAGAGGTGTAGGAGGGGCTTATTCCCCATGTAACTTTCGTGAAGCCTCCGTATGTCACGGTGAGCAGGTGAGTATCCATCGTTTTTTCTTAATCCTGTTTTTGACCTTTGTGACCCCAATAAAATGTTCATTCCAAATTGTTATGTTGTCTCTGTATTTATTTACAATTCACGTGTTCTCTAAAGTGGGCCTCCATTGAATTATTTCAGGCATGAAGAGGAGTACTGTTCTAAACAGTTTAAAAGTGTCAGACATAGGTTGTTGCAATTGCACTGGTTTCAGTTGGCTTCAATTTGTTTTATATCGTCAGCCATAATGACTAACATAATGAAACCAGATAAATGCACGTGATTGTTGCAAAACAATATGATAACGTTACGTTTTTAATAAGTCACGTTTTTTGGGAGGGGCGGAGGACCATCTAATTAATGTGTCTACATGAATATAATTAAATGGAATGAACGGCATCATTTAGGCATTGTATTTCCTGGATTAGGCTACCTTCGTTTTAAAATATACTATCCAAATTTCACATATGAAATGGCCAAAAAGTATCACTTTAAACGTCATAGGCTACTTGATTATTATTATTATGTAATTATTAACATCCAACGCTTTTTGAGCCAAATACGCAACTGCGTGTGTTCATAATTGCATGATGTTAGCAGCTCGAATACATCGTCCTCATTTAGGGGAAACGCAACAAATGAATAGTTTATTTTCAGTAAGTGTTACTGGACAGCTCCTCAAAGTCCTACAGCTTGTATTTAAGGCAGCGCAGCGCTCTCCCTCGGGAGCTCCATTTCCCTTTAATCGTGCTCTGTGAATTCTGTAAATTCTTTCACTGCTCATATATATATGCGAGTTCGGGTCGGGTTGCGGATCTTGTGCCGACGGGTCGGGTCGCGGAACTAATTGGCAATATGTGCGGGTAGCGGGGCGGATTCGGTATTGCACGTCGCGGGGGCAGATCTTGAAAATCAGACCCGTGCAGGACTCTGCCACACATACACACACCCTCCCGGTCCTCCCGATGGCCAGTCGGTGCCTGCCGGTGAGCGTGGAAGTGTGGTCTGCCGCAAGCGCGCGGCAGGAGCGGGGCTGTCAGCATCAGCTTGTAGATGGTATTTTAAACTTGATGCGCTCTGAAACTACGGGGCGGCCGTGGACAAAAAAATACACATGCGTTAAAATAATTAGTGCCGTTAATTTTTTTTTTTTTTTTTGTTATTAACGCGTTAACTTGACAGCCCTAATAAAAACACAACAGTGTCATTGCAAGTGACACTCAGTTGACTTTTATGTCCACTGCTAAATTCGTTATTCAGGCACATTTTTAGTTGTGCGGTCCATATCTCATTAAAATATCTAATGTTAGTAACTATTAAAGAAAGAATGGGGACAATTCTGTTTCAATGTAGTTTGACCATTGTAACTGCTGTGCAGACATACTGATAAAATAGGGCCTCTAACTAATTACCTTAAATAAACTCACTAATGAAACCAGTTCAATTCACCTTATTCTTATCATTCTTTATGAGCGCAGTAACGGTAAGGTATCTAATTACTTATTTATTTAGTATTCCATAATTTAATAAGAGATGGTCAAACTGAAGTGGCAGAAATCCTACAACGAAGCGGGACAGTGAAGTGTTCTCCGTGAGAGGGTGATCAAGAAAAGAGAGCGAGCGGCCCCGTCGAGGGAGTTTACGGAGCAGAGTAAAAGACACAGAAAGACAGAAGCACACTAACAAGTATATGTAGGTGTTTTTTTTGTAAATAACCAACGGTGTCAAGAGGAAGTAAAGTCCCCTGATTTGTCCCTTATACTCTAACGCCAGGCAGGCATTTGGTGTGGTCACAATAGCCATATGAGGCCGGAGGGCTTTCCTTTGCTTCCAGCTGTCAGATTGTAAACAAAGTCACGTGACTGGGGGCAGATGACAGCGCGGACAAGGTGTGTTTCCCGCAGCGAGACGCTACAATACTAATTGTGGGTTTATGTTGATTCGGCCACAATAGAACAAAAATTAAAACTGCTCTCTCCAGAGGGGCAGGTCAGACACAAATGGCAAACGGGCTGTTGCCCGGGCAACATTAGCCCGTACCTGCACGTCCCTGATTTTAGACAAACCTGGGACCATACCTAGAGAAAATGACCACTGCTATGCTTACCTATCATGCTTCAATCTAATGAGTTGTGTGACTTTTTAATGATGCTCTGAAAACACATTTTTCATCGCAACAAGGAACACTTATCTACAACTATAATTTAGCACAATAATTTGCATCTGATATTGTAATTGATGTTTGACAATCAATTATATAAACACCCGACAAACCTCTTTTTTTCTTTGTAACACACAGAAACAATGGATCGTCCTGTCCTGAGCCCCTGCTGCTCTACAATGATCGGCTGCAGGATCTGCGTGGAGCAGTGGCTGCAAACCTCACCACACCGTCTCAAATGCAGGGGACCATCTAGCATTGACTCGTTGGTCCATGTGGTGGGTTTAGAGGAGTTCCTTACCTTGCTAAGGAATGGCAGTGAGTGTGACTAACACATTGTTACACTTTTATGTTAAGTTTGTGAGAAGAAAAGATGATGTTCCTTGTTGTGGTTGCCGCCCACAGTATTCTGTAGAGCTACTGTTTACAGCTGATTGTTTTGTTGTTATTGCAGAGAATAATTATGCTGTTAAAAACACTGATTAGTAAATAAAGTTAATTAAAACCCTGGTTACAAGCATTGTCATTTTGAAAGGTACATATGTATTTTCAATGATCATAATCCTGAAATATACTCAATACTGAAGAAGTGATCCTTGCATTTTTACCCCATGGAGTATCAAATGAATAATGCCAGTAAAGGAAATTAGCCTAACAGGTACCGTGAGGAATTGAAAATGTCATAATTTACCTTATTGTTGTGTTTTTGTATTTGCTTGGCTTACACAAGTGTGAAGAGTTTCATTCGGATATCAGTGGACATGGACATTGGGATGTCACCAGCATGTTACCGTCATCTTTATGTAAAACAATACACTCATTTCTATTAAGGCCCCAGGTAGACCACCACACCTGTCAGGGTGCGAGGAAAAGGTAGGACCCAAAAGCAGTATTAACAAAAAGCAAGCTTTAAATGTACAAAAAAAAAACGATGACAAAAGAAAACGAGACAAAGTTAGCATTACCAAAAAACAGGGGAGCACGAGTAAATAATCCAGGACCAAACTTCAAGGACAAACATGGGCCCTTTCTCATTTCATCAAATCCCCCTCCTCGACTCCTCGGTCCTCCGGTAGTGACCCGGAAATGAATTTCAGCGCGCCATGTTGAAGGACATCTCATTTCACATTGAGGACCGAGGGTCGAGGAGGCTCTCTGGAGGAGCTCTAACCGAGGAGAGAGGGTCGAGGAGGCTCTCTGGAGGAGCTCTAACCGAGGAGAGAGGGTCGAGGAGGCTCTCTGGAGGAGCTCTAACCGAGGAGAGAGGAGGCTCTCTGGAGGAGCAGAGAGGAGGCTCTCTGGAGGAGCTCTAACCGAGGAGAGAGGAGAGAGGAGGCTCTCTGGAGGAGCTCTAACCGAGGAGAGAGGAGAGAGGAGGCTCTCTGGAGGAGCTCTAACCGAGGAGAGAGGAGAGAGGAGAGAGGAGGCTCTCTGGAGGAGCTCTAACCGAGGAGAGAGGAGAGAGGAGGCTCTCTGGAGGAGCTCTAACCGAGGAGAGAGGAGGCTCTCTGGAGGAGCTCTAACCGAGGATACACTGATGGGTCCTCCACGGCTCCTTCGCGGATGCATTTCCGGGAACGTTGGATATAAAAGACGCGTGACACACCGCTGGAATCATTTCAAAACCATGGCGGGAGCAATGCACAAATGTAAGTGTTGATAATGATTTGTTGGATTAGTTATTTAAGAAGTGAAATGCGCGATCCAACTCCGCCCGTCTGTATGCAGTTAGAGCCCTCTAACCACATTCCTTATTGACATTTCACCTGATATTCTTTATGTTTTTATTCACATTTTAAATACACCCAATCCTGCTACAGCATGCCATGATGTTTAAAAGTGTAAACGTTAATTTTTTTGTAAAAGTTAAATCAACCAGAACTTTGTTTAGCATTCAGCACCATCATTTGGTTTGGGCTATGTTGTACACTAGAATCCATCGCTCATTACAGTCTGTAAATCTTCCAACAGTTTTAAGCTACACTATTCATATCTTAGACTGCACTGTAACTTTTATCTATGTATTTTTTCTTTTAATGTTTATTTTAGTATTTTTTCTTTTTAATGACTGATTTTAAATGCCATTTTCTTAATGTCTTTCATTTTTTGTAAAGCACTTTGAATTCCCTTGTGTTGAAAAGTGCTATATAAATAAACTTGCCTTGCCTTACACCTTTTACTTTGTCTTTTCAAAGTGAGGGTCGAGAACGATAACCTTTTTACTGGCCGAAGGCACACTGCCAAGAAAGCCTGGGAGTGAGTGACATTTTCCTGGTTGGGAACATATGATCCTTAGCATTTACATATTGGTGGTTACAATTTGTATTTTAATATTGTCTGCTGAACCTGTGAGTTTAAATATCGATTGCTTTGTTAGATGACACCTGTTGCTGCAGACCTTATTAATTGCTGACCAGCTTGAAACCTCTCTTGTATCACTCAGGGAAATTCTAAAGGCCCTTGGCTTGTGCGGTTCGGTAACCCCCACGCAGATCGGGAAAAAGTGGGATAACCTGAAACGGAAATACAAGGTAATGTGTTATCATTCTTTCGTTTACTCGTGTCTTGTGTGTCTGTGAAACCATGGTTGTGTCTGCTCGCTGCTTTTGTATAACTTTACCTCTCGTTTTTGTAGGAGTTGAGATGCCCCCCAACCGGGTCAGGGACCGACAGGGGAGAGGCCACAGCAGCCACATGGCCGTATTTTACGGCCATGCATGAGGCCATCGGTGGGACGCCATCCATCGACCCTCCCACCCTGATGGACTCGGCCACGGCTGCTGTGGCTTCTGGCAGTGGCTCAACATCCACTGAGGCTGTCCAGACTCCAGAGCCAGGCCACAGTGGAGGATGAGGAGGCCACAGAGTCTGGCTCGGACAGCCAGGAGTGTGTTGAGCCATCCACCTCTGCTGCTCCCCCTCCCCGGAAAAAAAGACAAAGCCCTTTACTACAGTTCCTGGAGGCAGAGGCGGTCAAGGAGGAGGACCGCTTCAACCGCCAGCAGGCAGCCTCGGAGGAAGCCTCCGCCAAATTCCTCAAGCTCTTTGAGGAACTAGTTAGGAAGGAATAGTGTCTGTTTTTCTTCTTTTTTCTGTACTTTGGATGTGTTCATTTATTCTTTATTTATATATGTTACAACATTTAGTAAACATATTTAAGTTTGACCTTAACTCTTGTGTGGTGTGTTCATATTTCTGTTATTCAGCCAGTGTTCGTGGGTCTGGTGGACCCGAACACCCTGTATGTAATATCAATGTGTAGGGGGGGGGGTACAGTGGGTGGTCACTGAAAATGTGTTCTGATATCTTCACAGAAAATTCAATTCAAATCCTTTATTTATCCAGGTGAAATCCCATTGAGATCATTGATCTCTTTTTCAAGGGAGACCTGCAGAGCCAAGGCCATTGAGTGAGTTAGAGAAAATAAATTAGCATTTTTCTTTAGAAAAATAATAAACGGGTCCCACAGACCCGAACACCATAGGGTTACATCAAGCATGAAGCCTTCTTTACAATTAGACATACAGAAACACACATGTTTACTGAAGATACAAGGAGATCTTTATTTGATACAAAGCTGAATATACATGTTATGATTGTGACCTGACTGAAAAGCCAACGTTTTTAAAGTCTTTTTGCAACCCAAGGCATAACTGTCTATAGTCATACAGAAAGTCATGGCCACTGATTTCCGCTTTTTAGATCTCCACCTCAAAAAATTCTGCGTATAAACCAACCGTGTGTAAAGTATCCAAATGCAATATCAGGGATGTTTTATTATAAATAATATATACATTAACATTGAGGCAAGTTACTGCATGTAGCTCAAACCCCACATAAGTACAATTGCTAACACAAGTCTCTTCTTTCTTTTCAAGTTCAGTCAAAGCATAACAATATTTTATCACTGAACATGACTCAATTTCAACACTAAACGTAACACTTTCTGAAGAGATTGTGCGATGGCCTATTTCACATACAATTTGTAATAAAGATATGTGTCTGTAAAGTCCTTTGCTCTAAATAAACTTGAGCAAGGTGAAATTGGAAATAAGGCTTATAAATGGACAAACAAAAGAACCGAGTAATGCATCTGGCCAGTAAATGCATTTTTCATCGGTGAAGAAAACAAACGGGTAACAAAAAAACTGGCCATAAATAAAAATCCTCTCAACAATAATCGTGGTAGTTCAGCTGGACCGGGTTTTGGTCAGGAGCCGAGATTTGGTTTGCCAGTCTGTCTCTCCGGCCCTGTCCACCTCGCTCCCCCCTCACAGGACGAGGTGGAGACCTCTCTACCCCCTCCTGCTGGGTCTGCTTCCTCCAGATGAGGAGCAAAGCCCGCCGGCAGACATGTCAGTACACCTGCTGCAAGAGTGGCCAGGCCAAGAGGATCGACACTGGCCACACTCGCATTGCAGACGGGCCTGGCACCACGAGGGGGCAAAAGGGGGCATTGACCCCTCAGTTGTATTCTTTGCCCCCTCACTTTGAGCATCTCTCTTCTTTTGATTCTTCCATCAAAAAGTACAATAAATGTCACAATTATTAAATTAAATAACTTTAAATAATTATTTTCCCCAATACACGTTACTTTGTTTAGATCAGATGTGTGGGCAGGCAGTCAAGCAAGGTGTAAAAAAGCCTCGTAACAGAGTAACAGTGTTGTGCCTGTTTGTAGCGTTAGCATATTTCTTCTTCTACCTACTTCTTCTTCTTCTAATTCAATGTACCTGCCCGCAAAATATTGGACAAAAGAAACTCGGCTAGTAGTGTCAACTAAATCCATAGTATTACAACAAAAGTGCTTTAAACGAGGTAAATTACGAATTTATGTTCTCAATCTCCAAGTGTGGGATTGAATATTAAATTAGATTACCTTTATTGTCCCCAGGGGGAAATTCATTTTCACAGTTCTGTGAAAAAAATAAGACTGAGAACTACAGATAGCACCACACATGATGGTTACTTGTTATTATTTAGGGCTGCAATGACTGTATGGATCAGGTTTTTGCCAAAGCGAGCCCTTTTAGTATATTAATCATAGGTTATGTATTATATCAGGGGTTGGCAACCCTAGGCACGCGGTACCGTAACCAGTGGCACACTAGGAATACGTGGAATAAGTGTGCAAAATATAAGTTTTTTATTATCGGATCCTGAACAAGACCGCCGCCAGAGCGTGTCTCCCTGTTACCTGCAGAAGGAAGCCATGCACGCAACGCAGCGCAGAAGGATAGCTTCTAGGCCCCGCTCTCTTTAACTCCAGTCGACTTCCTGCTGCTTTCCTACGTGGTGAAACGATTAGGGGTGTAGTGCTGCCAGAGCGCACCGGAACGCTGCGCTGGTGTTAACGTATAACTTGTGGGACGAACAACTGGTGATATTCTATTATTTTAGACAGATGTATCGGGGCGTGTATCTTGAGGACCCATTGTTGACTCACCGGAAACATCTCGTCGTTAGCATTTTTTCGCTCGTGGCTAATTCATAGGCTCAGCGCTAACTTTGTGGTTAAAAAAAATGATCAGTTAGCTGAGTTTCTTCCTGTTACATGGATATAAAACATTCATAGTTTATTGAATATTAAGATGCCCTCAGACGCTGTTACCTGCAGATGACGCGTTTTTCCCCCCGGTATCGGGGGGGCGGTCCAGAACAGGTTAAATGTGAGCAGAAAGCAATCCATTTAATTGGCAATCTTGTCTGTATCAAACCTGTGTCTCTACCATGGCTTACACTGTACAAGTACCAACAGGTTTAACAACTAAATTCTAATGACCAGGGGCCTCATTTATAAAGCCTTGCGTAGGATTGGCGTGGGAAGGTTGCTTACATAGGACAAAGCAAATAAATACACACCGACACTTTCCGATTCATAAAAGACTGCGTACAGGCACAGGACTTGCATACGGCACATCCTGTGCCAGTATTCTTTATAAATCACAATCAACTCGAAATGCGGCGCAGCTTTTGCGGGCTTCACGTAACGCCCATATTTGCCCATAAATAGTCATTGAGACGCCCATAATGAATATTCATCAAACCGATTTCAGGTACAACGAACATGGCAAAGAGCGAAAAAAGAGGCAAGAAAAGAAACTTCACAAATGGTGAAGTTGAAATCCTTGTCGGAGAAGTAGAGACAAGGCAAAACATTTTGTTTGGTGGGCACAGTATTGGCGTAACAAATGCCAAAAAGGCAGCAGTGGCAGATGCTGTCAACTCTGCATCAGCACAGGGTCGCACTGTCGCTGAAATAAAAAAGAAGCGGTCAGACGTAAAAGTGGAGGGCAAAAAACGCCTTGTCTCACACAGGCAGAGTGTCTGTGCCACGGGAGGGGGAAAGGGGGCACCGGAGCTCAGCCCCATGGATGAAAAGCTGGCAGGTATAATCGGTGAATCCCTCCTGAGTGGAGTGGTGACGGAGGCAGAGGGGGACACCGATGTTCAGGGTGCACCGGATGAACCAGGTAACCACATTAATGTACCCGTGTTTGAAATGAGAGTAAACCAAATGCATCAAGTTGTGTTATATCTGCTGGTATGTAAAGAAAACAATAAGTCTATTTAGAAAAACAAATCATAACTTTATTTAACAAAACCATTTTCATTTAGATGCTGCTTGTTCCAGCGGGGTTGGGGAACAGTGTACCGAGGAACCTGTGTTGAGCCCCGGCGTCTCCACTGCACCTCCTGCGCAGCCCTCCAGCAGCGGCCGTGTCCTCACGGAGGCAGTCCTGCAGATGCAGAGTGAAACAATTTCTACTATACACAAGGTTGCAAGAGAGCTGGGACAACTTCGTAATGTGTTGGCTGACACTTCTTTAAAACAATTGGCTAATAAATTAAATGTTAATGGGTCAAGATATGTTTTTATTCAACACTTTTTTATTAAAACTTGACACTTTGTTTAATTTGTTGCACTTCCACAGATCATGTATCTGAGGGGAAATAGGTCCCTTTTCTTGGACCCATTTGGGGCCACCAAAGACCAGATGAGCCGCTGCAAAGAGCTAACATGGTAAATCAAATATCAGCTGTAATGTCTTTACTAGAAAAATTCATGCATTCAGGATTATATTAAGGGAGCCACATAAATAATGTTCCTGATTACTACTGTTTTACTTGAATAACGTAAGATCGTTCTCTGTGAACATTCAGCTCTTCTTGACTTAAAAAAGGATTGTATGTCCAAAACATAATCTGTTCCCTGTGTAGATCGCTGGTCCGCCAGAAAAACCCAGCTGTTGGGAGATGGGCAAGCGAGAGCCTGGATCATCCCAAACAGCAGGACACGACATCATGCGGTGTGTTCATTTGCAAGGTAACACTTATGAATGTGTATAGAGTGGCGAAGTCACGCCCATCTACTTCCGGTCCATGGGACCTTATTTCGGAAAAAGTATGTATTGAAGTCAATGGAGAGAGAAAACGTATCTTTCGATCCCGTTTGAATTGTGCCACGAATTACACATATGATGTTTGTCAATCTTAAAAAATAATTTCCATGTCAAAAAAGTCAGTTTGTCGTAAAATTGTTGAAATATAAGACTATGAAAAATACGCAACTAGAAAGACTACAAAACCCAGGGTCGCGTAAGTGATGTCACAATTGTTTTCCTCCACTAAGAGATAGCTAAGATAAGATAACTTTAACAAGATGCCTGTGTGCTTAGTAGCAGGTTGTTATCATACCAGCAATGGGTCTTGCTCGTTCTTTCGCTTCCCATCTGATGAAAGGACCAGGAGTGGCTGGATCAAGTTAGCTACCTACCTACGTATGGGTATGTTTAACAAATATTTAGGTTCAAGTACCGTAAATCATTAGAGTGATATTCCCTGAGCAGTTTGCCTTGATAATGATGGAAGAGTACCCATTTGATTAACACAAGCTATGCTATTTATCTTTACAGAGGAGCCAACACGATGAACCTGAGCAGTCCATTGATGCACTTAAACAAGCAGGGACTGTTCAGCAGGAGGTAGGTCAACTTTGTATTATGCTTTGAAAGCATTGGGGTATGTTTATTGCAGTTTATATGTGCATTTTTATTTCACAGGAATTGGAGGAGAGTTATCTTCCACTAACAGCTGTGTGGTTCAGCAGTGCAATGTTGGTTGAGATGGACAAAATTAGTCCATCCCATCTTCCTGGCCCTGATGAGTGCACACCAAAACGGCAAAAGGTAATTTGTTTGTTGCTTTGTATGTTGGTTGATGCCCTATTATAAAATGTATCCTTCCTGACAAACTTTAAATGTATTACAGTGAGGACAACTTATACTGTCCATAAGGAGTTATTAGTGGAGGATTAATCATTTTGTTTTCCTTCCGTTAGAAAGCAAAGATGGAGCTGAAGCAGAGGGCTCCTGCCTCCAAGAGGACCCTGGCAAAGCGACAGGTTGTTCTTGTTTTCTTCTTTTTTAAAGGCAATATAGGACTTGTTTAAAACTAAGAAATTACACAAATATTGGTGGTGTTATTTATTCTCAAGTTGACTTAATTGTTTTGTTTTTTTAGGGGGAGGCAGCTCCCATGGTTGTGGAGGTGATTTTACGGCCACCTACCAGTAGAGGGACAGTTGCTGTGGAGCAGCAGGTCTGTGCTCTTTGTGTGAAGGATGTGATATAATAATAATAATAATTTTGTATTAATAATTGTATAGCTTTCTATTATTTAGTTAAACGTTTGTGAAACAATTTAAGACCGTGTTTTTAGCAGTTTTTTTTATATATTAATTTTCTTTTAGGTGGAGCCATTGCCAGGAGTGGAGCCATTGCCAGGAGTGGAGCCATTGCCAGGGGTGGAGCCATTGCCCAGCGTAGAGCCATCACTGAGCGTAGAGCCATCACTGAGCATGGAGCCATCACCAAGCAACGAGCCATCACCCAGCGTGATAGTGGATGTTGATGATGACAACAGATGGAGAACAGGTAAGGGCTATGCTTGCATGTGTTCAGAAAAAGTGCAGTTGGCTGTTGTCGCAGGGACTGATGCGAGGTCTGCATCAGTTTCTGACGATAGAATATCTGTTGCATGTTCTATAGCGGCTGCGATCAAACATTTGATTGCGCCTGTGTGTACGGCAGTACACACAGGCGCAGTACAGAGCAGTACAGATATCGATGCCATACGTGTTGCAGGGTCAAAGCTTAACTCGTTTGTATTAGGGGAAGCCCATACAATGAATGTAAAGCCAAAGAACTTGTGCAGGTTGGTTGAGCAGACCAGTGTGTTTGGACGTAAGTGGAACTTCAATATGGGCCTGCCAGTGTACGGCGAATATAATTTGTCTGAAGGGGATAAGGTATTGTCGGAGAAGCTGCTTGAACACTTATCCAGGGATGGCATGTGTCTGTTTAACCTAAATTCCACAGCCAGTGCAATTATTAAACACAATGACTGTACTGTGGTCGTTGATTGTGGCACACGTGGTGCGTCTGGGTTAGCATCCAGTGTTGGCACATCTGTAGCCGTGTTCAACACATGCCCTAATGACCTGATGCTTTACATCAGGAGTCTCAAGAAGTCATTGAAAACAGAGGTTTTGCATAACAAGCCTTTCTGTGAAAGCAGCTCAAGTTAATTTGGAGACGGCTAGAGTCATTTCAGACAGTGATGGGGACACGTGTGTCAGGGGAATATTCAGTCAGGGTGACCAACGGTTTAAATATGCAGGACTTCAGTGCATGGCTGTAAGTTTGGTAGGCATAGCAAAACACACAGTTGACAGCGTGTTTACATGGCGGTCCGACCACCTGGATAAAGTTGTTCTTGGTGACAATCTGTACACCTCCCTGCGTGATGTTAGTGTATTCTAGAACCCTGAAGGCAGGAGAGACTGAAAAGAGTCAAGGGAAGCTTATAAAAGTTAACAGCATTTAATTACACAAAAGATGCGGTGGTGTACAAAATGAAATGTGCGAGTGGAGGCGCTCTCCTCATCCGACCGGTCAGTCCAGGTCAGCAGGTAGAAAGAGGTCAATTCTTGGCTTGCTCTTCCTGTTGTCATCTGAGGTCTTCTCCTATTGGCCGGCGTCGTCGGGGGGCGGGTCCAATGCAATTCCTGCCTTTTTCCGTTGTTAAATTATATCATTCTGGTGTCTGTGGTCATTTAAACATTCCCTAATAAACGTTATTCAGCGGTAATAAATGAGTGCTAAACCCAGTGTGCTCGGTGTACAACATCACATGTCATTTCACCTTTGATTCACGGTTTGAAAATGCAGCATTTCGCCACATGCTAATGCTAACCGGAAGTGAATAATTTTCAGAATAAAAGTATTAAGTTAATAGTTAGTGAACTTCCGGTTTTTCAGAATAAAACGGATTTAAATTAAATTGTGTATTTAATTCAAATTACGCCATATCAACATTGATTTTAATTTCTAACAATCCCTCCTTACATACCCTTTAAGGTATGTAAATAATATTGAAATCAATTAGTTCTTCATCCGAACATTGCATGGTACATAACTCATAAAAGTAAAAAAATACAAATAAGAATACATATTCATCATAAATATGAAGTTTTTCATTTGTGCATAACTTCTAGCTTAAACCTTTAATGTCACTTCGTAAAATAGCAGCAATTAGCTTGGTATGGAAAACGTTTAACTCCCTCCTTTCACATCATAAATCATCTTCTTACTGTATCTGGTGTAAAGGCACTTGTTCTTTTACAAAGTATAAGAAGGATTAAAATATCTGAAAATAGCTAAATATTACTCCTTATTTACTTTTACTGTGTCTCTGGTGTAATGTATGAATCTCTGCTGGTTCTAGTAGATATAGTTCTCCCCATCCACATTCTTGTTGGTTGTGGGACAGAGAAATAATAATTCAGAACCTGCTGATATTTGAATCTTACTACTTGGCATATGTTACAAACAAAAAACATCTTCATGGTGAACTAAATAAAATCCTTGTAATCTTTCTCAAATCTAAATATAACAATGAACTATTCCTGTTTGTGGTAAAGACACACACTAACGTTATGTAATACAATTTCATTATGGATTCAAAAACAACTAAAGTCATGATGATGTCAGAGTGAATGATTTCCTGAGTGTATCTGTCCTGTAAGGTACGTCATTCTCTGCTTGGATCGTGTGCAGCAATCCCATCGATTCACCTGGCAATACGGCTTCTACCTGTCTATTATCAAGCATTCAATGCATACAGAATTCCAACATACTGTCATCAAATGTCTTTCTATTATGAATTTAAATGTATATCCCCATAATGAAATAAACAATAAAGTCTATGGCTTTTACTTCTAATTCTTTAACAGGCTAGTTACAAGATGTTGTCTAAATTAAATTCAGTTTAATTACATTACCATGTTTTAGCTTAACTTAACTGTAATATGTTCTTTCTACATTTCAAACCTCAGTTACTCTAATGTCTGTTAAAATATTACAAAATTGTTTCATTATCACAGGTCAATTTCTTCGGTAATTACATCTCTCACAGTAGCCCCTTTGCCACTGCTTCTGTGTTACCCGTTATAATTCAATCAATATTTAGAAACATGTCAACATTCATCAAACAGTATCTTATCCCCAGATATGGAGCAGGTTAATTATAAAACTACCATTCAATGCTCAGTTTGAACATCTGGGTTGGGGCGGAAGTTTTCTGTCAATCCTTAAAAGAAAAATTTTAATTGTATATTTTACAGCCATGTTGACATTATACATTCTACACACTCCCCCCTTTTTACACATGAACTCATGTGTAACAAAACCCTGGAATGGGGAGGGGGGAAAAAACTGTCAGGTAAATATTGGTTAGGGACATAGCAAACATTATTTACAATATGACATCCATTATTTTCCACAGTAAACACTTCAGTGAAAATAAGTGTTCCTCTCTGTCCTTCAGGCCTAAAAGAAACAGAGTCTTCAGATTTTAGTTTGAGTTTTACATTTGCAAACCGCCAACTCATGTGGGAGTAAAATATCATCAAGTAGATTAGAAACGGGTCACATGTGCGGTTTCCCCTTTTTGTGGAATTTTTAGGAAACCTCTCGTTTCCCTTGGAGCTCCAAAATAATATGTTAGTCCAAAAACATGCTTGGTTAGTTATTGTTTTAGAATCATGCAGTTACACTGATCACATGCCGGCATTCATTCACACTCACACTGTCTGGTTGTCACGTCAGGTTTGGTCAGGTACACCCCAGAGTCAGTCATGGACAGTGCTTTTGTCACACTGTCAGTCAGGGTCAAAGGTCATTTGGTCTTGGTCTTTTGGCCATGTCGTGCTCTGCAGTCTTTTCAGAGATATTTCAGCATAGGCGGGTACCCTTTATCTACAAAAATATATCATATGCGGAGTGCCATTCATTATTCATTCACGATTTCAACTATGATTTTCAAGATGGTTCTAACTTTTCATTGGGACTTCTGCCTCCCACCTTTCCTGAAACTTGGTACAAAACTCACTTCCTTATAGTACTACTACTGCAATTCATTTACACCTAATTAGTATTAAAATGTCTAATAGATCTATTTCAGAAACTTGTGTACATCACTATTATCTTGTGTCAAACCATTACTAGGATCTGTGTAGCTCTGCTATGCATTTCATAGCTCATCTTCAATTCTGGTCCACCTAAAAAACAATGTTAAACTCTTTAGCAGTGTGTGGAACCTTGGGTGTCCGACCATGCAACAATTACTCCCTCCTTTATCAAGGATTTAAAAACAGAAGTCATTTCATATTTCCATCTTAAAGCCCTCCTATGGTAATAACTATGGCACAATGGTGAAATCAATACTTTAGATTGGAATACTATATCTGGCTTGGCACTAGCTCTCCCTTTAACATTATCCATTCAAATAAAGATTTGTCTTATAGAGTGGTTCCTAAAACTATCCCTTTAATGGTGATCAATATTGTAACAAATGAGATCACTACTTTATTCACACGTGAATAAAAATCTCTTAGAGAATATTTTGTTAACATGATGAAAAGATTGAAGAATATGGTTCTACTCTGTACTTCTAAGTCCAAAACACCCACTGCTTAAAGTCTAGTGAATATTTCCATCATGTCTCCCCCTTTATCCCAGTGTGTTTTAGGATGATTCTCATTTTACTTTAATAGTTTCCTCTTTACTGCTATTTTTAATTTACCAATTGATTAATTCATGGTTAATAAATATTTCTGTCTTTATGTATTTATGAAGTTAATTAAAGTTCTTTAAATGTGCGTTTTGTGAATAAGTGTGTTTATGTGTAAACTCACTCATTCCCGTTCTCCTTTTCTCCTCCCCTGGTTTTCTCAAGCCGTGACCCTGGCCTGCTCACTTCTAATCGACCATGCCAACTCCTCTGATTCTGTCTTCTCTTCAGTCCATCAGCTGTTGAATCCATCCGCTGTAACTCTTTTAGGCAGCCATTGGCCCAGTTACATCTGCAGCCCCCATCATGCCACTGTTGTTGCACTGCTTTGCATTTCATCTCCTCCTTTACAGTCTCTGCTGTTTTTATGGAGGGCGGATTCTGCTCTCATGTCCCACACTTTGCTCTTGTGCCAAATCTCGTGGCTCAGCTTGGAACTTCATGCCCCGTCTGAGGGACTGATGAGAGTATCTCTCTGTATGTCAGCATGCTGTTTGGTTCTGGATGCCACAGGTGGAGATAGTTCTGGCTGCAGTTCTGGATGCAGTCTTGTTGTTGTTGTTGTTGTTTCAGCTCTGGTTCTCTGTCTGTTCGATGGAGAAGGAGGAGTCTCCTGTTGGGTTAGGTCTTTTGTCTGCTTGGAGGGTCGGGATCGTAGCCTTTCTGACTCAGAGGGGGAGTCCAGGTCTCGGGACGCATTACCTATAGGAAGTCTAGCACACTGAGGTTAAATAAATCCAACCCTTTCCACTCTGTCTTTTTCTAATCATACTATCTGTCTTAGTTGTTAAATGCCATCTAAACAACACAATTAATGTCTACTAATGATATTACAAAAACTCACTCTAAAAATTGTTTCATCCATTGTTACATATTTACCCAACATAACTCTTTCATATAATTGAAATACCCACATGTTTCAAGCATCACATATTCCACACACTACGAAAGAACATCACCATATTTTCTCCAATATTTTAAATCCCACTGTTACTTAGAACAATAGTAAACCTGCAGAGGACACTAATCAGATAACAGTAATGAAATTTGACTCAAGTGTAGGCCTGTGTCTACTTTCCATTATACTTATTACTTTTGCTGAACATTTATTTATATTGTCTAAATTCCTTGTCTATGATGTGCAAACAGTTTGAGTGTAAAAATGTGTTTTTCTCAATGTATTTACACTCTACGGATTTTTGAGTTTACTCATCTCCTAGTGCTGTCGTTGTAAAAAATGTTCAATTCCTTATTGTTTTGTACCAGTTTTCCAAAATCAGCTCTAACTGCCGTGCCGTTTCAGGAAAGGTGGCGGTACGGCTACACAATGTGTAAATGGGTGCCAACATGTTCCTTTTTTAACTTTGATCCGGAGCGCATCTGCAGTGCGTTCTACAACTTCCCATGGTCCACTCCATACAGGTTGCAACGAGTTCATCTTGTGGATTTTTACATTTACCCAATCACCTGATCCAACAGAAATATTCGTCATGGCCCTGGCATATGCTTCCGCATCAATATTTCTAATATCTAACACTGGTTCTCCTCTGTATTGTGAGGTGCTACCTTGTGGTGGATATTGCTGAGTGGGGCAATCTCTGGCCAGATGTCTACAATCACCACATATGAAGCAGCCATCATCCCTTCTTCCTCTCCATTGTCCCTTTTGCTGATGCTGTATGGGAGTGTATACCTGTGCTTGCGGCTGTACTTGGGTAGGAAGATACACAGGTGTTTGCTGTTGAAGATACTGTGGTGCTTGTGGCTGTACTTGCGTAGGAAGATACACAGGTGTTTGCTGTTGAAGATACTGTGGTGCTTGTGGCTGTACTTGCGTAGGAAGATACACAGGTGTCTGCTGAACCTGGTTTTGTGGACATACACTTCCTCCTCCGCTTTGTTGAACTGTTGGAGGTGTCCGCCCTGCCTTCTCTGCTAGTATGGCCATCTGCTTTGTTGATTTCTTGTTTTTATTAGCTTTGGCATCTTTCTCAGCTACTTGCATCTTCAAAAGTCTTAGTTGTAGTGTTTTAATTTCTTCGTCATTTTCCCACTTTGTTGCCTGGTATTTCATATCGTGGTGAATGAGATTTAGTCTCCATTCTTCAATGGGTTTAGCGACTAAACCCACCACGTCTCCCAGGCCTGCCTGCACTGATCGGGGAAGGGCTTTAATGACAGCATCCTTCCACAACATTACAACAGCCGGAGAAACGTCATGCCGTTCTCCAGTGTAGTCCTCCCACAGTCCTTCACATCTCTTCAAGAAGGCATGCATGTCTTCCCCCGGTTCTTTTCTCAGGCTGTTGAGGGCATGTAAACTGCGTGTTGTCGGGTAGATGTGACGAATAGCAGCCCAATAATTCGACCTGATGTAGTTGAATGGAGTGTCATCTGGGTCATTTGTGCAATTGGCATCGGAATCTATTGTTCTCGCTTCAAGTCGTCCTTCAATCCGTCCGAGCAGGGCTCTCATGTCTCCCAAGCACAGGTGGTCTTGGACGGTGTACATCTCCAGATCATTCACCCACTTCTGACCTCCTTTCGTAAGTGGAGGTAGCTTTGACACTAATGCTTCCATGTCCCTGTGAGTCCATGATTGGTATTGAAATCCTCCTCTTCCAGCCGCTATCAATGGCATGGAGGTATGTGCACCGGTCTTGGTTATTTTAGTTGTCTTGGTTCTTCTAGTTTTGGAGCATGTCCCAGGGTAATGTTGCTCGTTTTCGTCGCTACTATTATTCTCAGGAGGAGATGCAAAACTGCGTTGTTGCTGTGACTGTTCATGGTATGGGGAGTGTCTACTGGTTTCAGACTGTGTACTGCCGTCGTCATCTTCATCTCCCCGTCCTTTGGAATAGTCAGGAGAGTAGTTTGTTCGCCGTTTTCTTTGAGTTCTTCGTTCTTCTTGTTCTCTCCTTTGTCTATCTGCCATCATGTCCTGGAACCTTACATCTTCTTGTCGTCTTTCCGCCAGAAGTTGTTGGTATTTATCTTCCTCCCTTTGTCTTTCTGCAATAATGTCATTATGGGCTTCAACTGCCTTCCGTCTTTCTTCAATAATGTCATTATGGGCTTCATCTGCCTTTCGTCTCTCTTCCAGTCCTCTGATGAGTTCTGCTTCCATTCTTCTGTTGAGCTCCTCTTCCATTCTTCTGTTGAGTTCTTCCATTCTTCTGTCGAGTTCCTCCATTACTGGCAGATCTTCTGCTGCTACCACATGTAAGCTGTTTGTCAATCCCTGGCTGGTATATTTTAGATGGAGAATCAGTTTTGCAACCATAACTTTTCTTTTTTCAGCTTTTTTCATAGCGTTTTTAGCAGGTCCATACCGAGGGGGTTGTCCGGCTTTGATCCATGCTTTTTCCTGTTGTAGGTATTTAGCATTCTCATGTTCAACTACAGCTTTTCTATGGGCTTCCGTTGGTCGAGGTTGATCATCTGCTGGAATCAATCCTCTCGTTTGCCACTGCTTGAACAGTTCCTCTATTTGGTTCCATGTCTTCTGTCTTTTACTGGGAACTGTCCCAGCATCTGACCAGGTGTTTACTCTCTCCTTAATATCTGCAGTTGTGCCTGGCACAGCGAGTGCTCTTAACTCTGGCGACATGTTTCTTAAGTACACGGATAATATTATTAAGTTATCAAAAATGAATTACTAATCCTCTGAATAGTACACTTGTATTCTTTATAAAGATATCTTATGCCATCTGAACTTAACTTTAAAATCTGGTAATTTTTTACAGAATTTGGAAAAATAAATGTAAATGTTGTAAAACTGAGATTGGAAAATCTAAATTAGACAAATTAAATTAAAATTTTGAAATTATGCAAATTTTAAAATCTGAATAAATAAATACAAATGAACAGTGTATGGTTTTGACTTTGTAATATGAAAATAGGAATATGGTGGAAATCCAAATAAACCGTGTACACTCAAGTTTATGAAATTATGCAAATGTCATAAAATGTGTTAACTACAATACTTCAATTCAAAGAAACCACATGTAATCTTTATCTGTGTGGTGAAGAATGTATTAACTGTAATACTTATTATGTCCGCTAGGGGAGCTGTTTTATTTGTAACTCCTCTCAAATGTATCAACTAGTACTTCCGGTTCATAAACCTACTTCCTGTTTATTTCCTCAAAATATAAAGTTCAAATTACTTTCTTTGAAAAGCATGAAAAACAAAACAACTCAATCTACTCTCAACGTTTATCTACACCATCCCTGTGTATTTAATCAGTAGTTACCGGTTGTATCTTTACTCAAACTATTTCACCATCTAGTAATGCTAACTGGCTAGCTAACTAGCTTAGCAGTATAGCATTAACCACATGTGACTGGGGGAAGGGAACAATGGGAAAACTCAACATCTGCAGATAAAAAACCACACTGCTTGACAATACAAAACAACACAATCTTCATTTATCTTAGCTCTAAATTCTATAGATGCTGACCTTAAAAGCTGATCTCATACCAATCTTGTACACAATCGTTTCGGCTTAGAACATCACACAAAAATATACTTTTCGGCTTAAAAACTCCACACAATATACTTTATTAAACCAGACTACGCAGGTTTAACACATCAAACATATAGACTAACATGAAAGGACCCAGTCCAGTGTAAAACAGATCAGGTCTGGTACCTACCCAGAGGTATTTAACACAATGTGGACCCAGTCCTATCCCAGATAAAATCTAGTGCCTCCCCAGAAGGTCTTAATACGATGTAATATTCACATTAATCGGGCGGCGGCGAAGATACAACAGAGACGAATAGAAACACTATATACAAACTCCACACCACTCGCAATCACCACGGAATTAAACAGGTAACTGTCTCACCTTTCGTTTTGGCCCAGCCAAAAACTCATTTTCTGCAGCCTAGTGTGATGCTAGTTAGCTTGCAGCCTTCCCCTTTCTTCCAGCTCTATCCCGCTTCAGGGCCCACCCAGGGACGCCAAATGTTAGTGTATTCTAGAACCCTGAAGGCAGGAGAGACTGAAAAGAGTCAAGGGAAGCTTATAAAAGTTAACAGCATTTAATTACACAAAAGATGCGGTGGTGTACAAAATGAAATGTGCGAGTGGAGGCGCTCTCCTCATCCGACCGGTCAGTCCAGGTCCGCAGGTAGAAAGAGGTCAATTCTTGGCTTGCTCTTCCTGTTGTCATCTGAGGTCTTCTCCTATTGGCCGGCGTCGTCGGGGGGCGGGTCCAATGCAATTCCTGCCTTTTTCCGTTGTTAAATTATATCATTCTGGTGTCTGTGGTCATTTAAACATTCCCTAATAAACGTTATTCAGCGGTAATAAATGAGTGCTAAACCCAGTGTGCTCGGTGTACAACATCACATGTCATTTCACCTTTGATTCACGGTTTGAAAATGCAGCATTTCGCCACATGCTAATGCTAACCGGAAGTGAATAATTTTCAGAATAAAAGTATTAAGTTAATAGTTAGTGAACTTCCGGTTTTTCAGAATAAAACGGATTTAAATTAAATTGTGTATTTAATTCAAATTACGCCATATCAACATTGATTTTAATTTCTAACAGTGACCAACAAGGTATCAGTGGCGGATACAAACTACTTTCGGTTCCAGATCTGCCCAAGGAGACCATTATCGACGGACAAAGATTTCTGTTTGAATACAGTGACTTTGTGTCTGGAGATGTGGTTGAGGGGGATCTCATTGATGAGTGTGTGCACACCACTCTAAAATACGGACTGGAAAGGATGTGTACTAACAATGACACATGCTTTCTGACAATGAATGGCGGCACATGTGCCATCATTGGTCAAGATGGACACTACGCAGCGGTCGACTCCCATGCACGCAGTGCGTCTGGGATGAGCGATGGCGAGGGGCGTAGTGTTGTTTTGTATTTCAGAGGCCTTGAAAACGTGTTTGAATACATATGGACATTTGCAGCGTTCCTCAAGAAGTCTCAAAAACAGTTTGAGATCGCTGGTGTCCGAGTCACTCAAATAGGCCCAATAGAAAACAGTAATCTGTCTTTGGCTCCAAGAGTGACTCCCAAACCGACAGAGACTGATTTGGGTTGTAGTTCAGCTATTCAGTCCACACTTGGCTGCACCAACATTCAGATGGGTGCAAAGCGTAAGATTCGTAAGGGATCTTCTGCTTGCAAAAAAATAAAAAAGAGTGATGTTACCGCAGTTAATTCAGACGTTGTTTTTGTCAAAGAAGTAACAAGTGAACGACTGCAGTTTAATCCTCTTAGTAATCAACTTGCACAAGCTCTTTGTGACCAGTTACATGTGCAGTCAGAGAAAGTAGATGTTGTGTCTACACAAATTGGTTTGTTAGGGGCTCCATGTCTCAATGACAAAATAGAGGGTGACGGGAACTGTTTCTTCAGAGCAGTGAGTCAAGCTGTGTGTGGTACACAAAGGCAGCACACAATAATTAGGCGTGCAGTGGTTCATCAAATGCAGAGCAACACTGGTGACTTGTGAGCGTATTTTGACCTCCTCCATGTCAGAATACCTCAGCACATCGAAAATGCGTGAGGTTGGCAGTTGGGCAACAGAATTAGAAATTCAAGCAGCAGATTGGTTTGGAGTTAATATATTCACATATTGTGATCCACGCTGGCTTAAATATAGTTGCGAGAACGGGCAGTTGTCTAATCAGGGGGTTTATTTGGAAAACTGCAATGGTAACCATTATGAGACTGTTGTTGTTGTGGGTGTTGCAAAGTGGATACTTCGTGTTCAAGACTGTACAATGTCAGACGGACAACTAGAGGCAAAAGGAGGGTTACGGAACAAACGCATGGTACATCGTCTGCTGGGGACACAGATTGTGTGGAAAAGAGTGATGCAAGTAAAATCACTCTTAAATTTAATCCATTGTGCAATGAAGTGCAAAAAACACTTTGTAATATAGACTTTGAAAAGCAGGATGTGCAGGGACCTACAGTAACTAGGTGCTCAAATACACTTGTAATTGTGCAATGCTTTCAAAAGAAAAAATATACTTGAAACACTGATAAAAATCATTTTGAGCCAGTGGTTTGTATCATACCTTATGATAAACAAAGGTGCTTTAAATTGTGTAAAGTGGGTGGTTCGTAAGAGACACGGTGTATGTGTAGCAGTGTTGATATCTGTACTGGGAAGGGTGGGGTTAAAAAGACTGCAGAGTGTTGCAAACAGCTGCAGTCGACAGATTTAAAAAAGAGATACAGGTCACACATTAAACTGTATTATAAAAGTGACACCATGTAGCAGCAAAGGATCAACAGGTTATCAAGAGAGTCAGGTTTTCATCAGAGTGGAGGTTTTAGTTCATCATCATAATCAATCCACCCGTAGTTGATGGATGTGTCATCCTCACTACGGTTGAAAGTGGAGCTTTGCGCTGGTATAAATGACACAATACAGTTAATCTTGTAATAATCATATGCGACAGCCCCCATGAAGTCACTGAGTTTGAAGATCCACTGGTAGTTGGTATCTGCTTTGGGCCCCACATCGAAGCCATCCATCTTGCGTAATACCACGTGATGTAGACCGTCTCTGCGCCTGCGCGGCGCCCTTCTCCGGGCTCTCATTCTCGGGCGGGAGATCACTGTCCTGCGCCGTGCTCCTCCTCTTTCTCTGGAACCTATAAGACAAAAAACGTTCCGAGGTTGCCGTTAGTATCTGGAACCATGGCACCAGCACCATCATCCATCACCATGTCCAACCTCGGCACCTTGGAACCATGGCTCCAACTCGGTCTAAACCATCATTTTTGCACAGCAAAAATGATCATCCCTCAACTAAAAGGGATAACCCCTTATAAGCGATGGTGTTTCACTCTGAATAATTACACCGAAGCTGATCTGGAGCCGATTAAATCCAAGCTAACCGAAGCTACATGCCTGTATGCTATCGTTGCTAAGGAGACCGGAGCTAACGGTACTCCGCATCTTCAGGGATTCATAAACCTGATAAAAAAGGTACGACTTTCACAAGTAAAAGCCTTTGTAACTACCCGAGCCCACTTGGAGCAGGCGAAGGGCAGTGATGCCGACAATGAAAAGTACTGTTCTAAGGACGGAGATATTTACCTAGCCATTGGTAAACAGTCAGCGTCTGGAAAGCGGACCGATCTCGATGCAGCCGTTGAGATTTTGAAAAATAACAGTGGGAACATGTTCGAACTAGCCAACCAACTGCCGGCTGTCTACATTCGATATGGGCGTGGCTTCAACAACTGGGTGGATACGGCGCGAATCCAGAAGCCACGTGACTGGAAGACCAACGTCATCGTCTACGTAGGTCCTCCAGGATGTGGAAAATCTCGCGCATGCGCAGACGCTTTCCCTGCCGTCGAGAACGTCTACTACTAAACCCGCGGGGAGTGGTGGGATGGCTACTCCGGACAGGAAACTGTCATAATGGATGACTTCTACGGCTGAATGAAGTATGATGAGATGTTACGAATCTGCGACTGCTACCCCCATCGTGTCCCTGTGAAAGGTGCCTTCATCCAGTTTATGGCTAAAACCCTGTGAATCATCTCCAACTCCCCCGTGGATCAGTGGTATAAATTCAACAAGTTCGACCCCGCTGCCCTCATGCGGCGGGTTAATGTGTACAAAATGTGGAATGGAGCCAACGACACCTTTGAGGAACTGAAAGACACACCAGCGTACAACCCAACTTTACCGTATCATTTTTAATAAAAATTGTCAAAGTTAAACATTACATCTCATGTCATTTTTATAACACATTGGTACGTTAAGGGAGCGAGCCGTTAGGCGAAGGGACCGATTACTCAGGCCGAAGGGCATGCTTGCACAGCGGGGAATCGAGATTACTGTAAGGTTAGCAGACTCTTGAATTTCATCCAGGCTGTAATTCGAACCATGTACGTTCTGGGCTCTGTTGCTGGTTCATGCCATACCTTGAGCCCGTAATGTAACACACTTTGTCCCTGTTCACTGTCTAACCAGTTACTCTTCCCCGCTTGTGCCCCACTGACAAGGTAGTACTTCGGCACGTAAGTACGGGTAAACCCCTGTTTACCCTTCCATTCCCTGGATGTTGAATGTCCGTAGTATGGTGGGACATTTGTGGGTGTCTTGAGCTTTTACACGACAGGCAACAGCATTGCATGTTTCAGGACACATGTCTGATGCCTGTTGATGTTGGACAGGAAGTGTTGGATCAGTATTTTGATAGTACATTACATGTCGCTCCAGCAGAGGGTAATAGTCCTGTGAGGCTGTGAGCAGACATTTCCAACAAAGCAAAATGCTTTCCTGTATTGCTCCCACTGGGCTTTAACACCTACCAAGATAACATTATCACGCTATTTTAATATGCGTGTTTTAAATGCTGATGTTAGGTTTGCACAAAATATAGAATACATTTTTTATGCTCAGTATTTGTCTGAGGTGCAACAGGTATTGTCCAGTGTGTCTATTGCATTGTGAAAAGGCAAAGCAGGCTTTCCATCCAAACCGATGGAAGATCATTTGTTGAATCAGGAAACCATAAGAAAACTGTTGCAATTTGATGATGGCTTTCGTTGACTCTCACCTATTAGAGTACTGCAGCATTTTGGCAGCGCGCACAGAATGACCTCCTAGCTTGTGTGCGTACCTGGTTTTGTTCATTCTCTTCGGCTGATCTTCGGTGGGCAAATCTACTCAACACTATTTTAAAACAGTAAGGCAAGGCAAGTTTATTTATATAGCACCTTTCAACAAAAGGCAATTCAAAGTGCTTTACAAAAAAAACGAAAGACATTTAGAAAATGGCATTTAAAATCAGTCATTAAAAAGAAAAGATAATAAAATAAACATTAAAAGAAAAAATACATGGATAAAAGTTACAGTGCAGTTTAAGATGTAAATAGTTCAATTAAAAGCAGCGACAAAAAGAAAAGTCTTCTTGCTGGATTTGAAAGTAGTCAGAGTTGCAGCGGACCTGCAGGTTTCTGGGAGTTTGTTCCAGATATTTGGAGCATAATAACTGAACGCTGCTTCTCCATGTTTAGTTCTGACTCTGGGGACAGAAAGCTGACCAGTCCCTGAAGACCTGAGAGATCTGGATGGTTCATCATTTAGCAGGAGGTCAGAAATGTATTTTGGGCCTAAACCATTCAGTGCTTTATAAACCAGCAGCAGTATTTTGAAATCTATTCTTTGACACACAGGAAGCCAGTGTAAAGACTTCAGAACAGGAGTGATGTGATCCACTTTCTTAGTGTTAGTGAGGACTCGAGCAGCGGCGTTCTGAATCAGCTGCAGCTTTCTAATAGATTTTTTAGTGAGACCTGTGAAGACACCATTGCAGTAGTCCAGTCTACTGAAGATAAAAGCATGGACAAGTTTTTCCAAATCCTGCTGTGACATTAGTCTTTTAATCCTAGATATGTTCTTTAGGTGATAGTAGGCTGATTTAGTAACTGTTTTAATGTGACTGTTGAAACTCAGGTCAGAGTGTCACGATTCTCTTGTTATGTCGTTTTGTAGTTTTGTATGTTTGGGTGTTTGCTGTCATGTTTTCCTCCCTGTTTATTGTCTGGTCCTTTTCCTTGTGTTTTTTCCTCCCGTCGTTAGTTCCCTGGTGTGTCTAAGTGTCTGATTGTGTTCACCTGTTGTCCTTGTGTTTCTCCTCCCCTGCCCAGCTGTTTCTCGTCCCGTGATTACCCCTCCCTGTATTTAGTCGTGTCTCTTCCTGTGTTCAGTGTTGGGTCGTCTTTCGTATGTGACTGAGTTCACCGGTGAGTGTTCTGTTTTGTCTATGTTATGTAGTTATCCTTGAAATAAAGGTTTTTCACGTTAATCTGCATTTGGGTCCTGCTTGCTGCACACACCGTGACACAGAGTCCATGACTACACCTAGATTTCTGGCTTTATCTGTTGTTTTGAACATTGCAGACTGAAGCTCAGCGCTAACTTTTATAAGTTCTGCCTTGGCTCCAAAAACCATTACCTCAGTTTTATCTTTGTTTAATTGGAGAAAGTTCTGACACATCCAGTCATTGATTTGTTCAATGCACTTACTCAGTGTTTGAATTGGAGCATAGTCTCCTGGTGAAATTGTTATGTAAATTTGTGTGTCATCCGCATAGCTATGGTAACTTATTTTGTTGTTCTTCATTATCTGAGCCAGTGGTGGCATGTAGACGTTAAAGAGAAGAGGCCCCAAGATGGAGCCTTGAGGTACCCCACATGTCATATTTGTCAACTCAGATGTGTATTTACCTAAAGAAACAAAGTTGTTTCTGTCCTTTAAGTAGGATTCAAACCAATTTAGAACTGTTTCCGAAAGTCCCACCCAGTTTTCCAGTCGGTCTAGTAATATGTTGTGGTCAACAGTGTTGAACGCAGCACTGAGATCTAAGCAGCAGACTTCTAAACAATGAACATACGCAACTTGGAAGAACTAAAGTTTTATGCGTTCTAGTATTGCAATGCAAACCCATGATGTAATGACAGTAATTAAGAATAATGTAGTCATTGAATGCTCATGACCGAAAGAACGAGATTGCGGATACAAGCGGCCGAGATGGGTTTTCTCCGCAGGGTGGCTGGCGTCTCCCTTAGGGATAAGGTGAGAAGTTCAGTCATCCGGGAGGGACTCGGAGTTGAACCGCTCCTCCTTCGCGTCGAAAGGAGCCAGTTGAGGGGGTTCGGGCACCTAGTAAGGATGCCACCTGGGCGCCTCCCTAGGGAGGTATTCCAGGCACGTCCAGCTGGGAAGAGACCAAGGGGTAGACCTAGGACCAGGTGGAGGGATTATATCTCTTCGCTGGCCTGGGAGTGCCTTGGGATCCCCCAGTCAGAGCTGGTTGATGTGGCCAGGGAAAAGAAAGTTTGGGGCTCTCTGCTGGAATTGCTACCCCCGCGACCCGACCACGGATAAGCGGGAGAAGATGGATGGATGGATGGATGAATGCTCATTTCAGTAGATTTAATCAAACAAAACAAACATATTGGACATGGCCTCAAGACTGTAACCTCTTCACATTCTATTGAAATGGTCAATTACTAGCCATATCTTACACATTGCTGTTTTGAATCATTAATATGTGGATGACGGTTGAACTGGATGATGTAACATGTATGCCATCTGCTGGAATGAAGACGTATCACACTGTTGGCGTTGTTTTTTAGACAACAAAAATTGAATGAAGCTCTCATCTCATAAACAATATTTGAGTACAGACACCATCCTGCAGAGAGCACACTACCCAACAGCACGTTTTTGGTCTAGCATCACTTTACAAAACATTTGCATTAAGACACTAATGGCGCGTTTCCACTGCAGCGGGTAGCTCGCTTTAAGCGTGCCGAGGCGTGCGGGGCCCGTTTTTGGTTGCGTTTCCACTTGGCCTAGTACCGGCTAGCGGGTCCTAATTCACAGTTTTTCTGGCCCCATAAAATCGTGGTTCTAGGGCCAGGAACTACCAGGCTGAGTCGGGCTGAGTATGCTAAACTAGAGAGAGAATCGCTGGCAAGGGGGCTACAACTACAACAAGATGAACATATTTGACCGTGATTTAATTGTAATACACGTTTCAAAATGATGCCGAAGTAACAACATACTGATACCGGTTAGTAAAAACCATGAGTTAATGCTTTGACAAGTCTGTAGACAGACGGCAGGCGAAAAAAACCTTTTTAAAATGCGTGTTTTCTAAATGGAGCTTGGCTAAGCTCACGTTATATATGCTCTGACCGTCCACACTCACAACAACGGCCTATACAGACATAAATAAACCAGCGACTGTATTCTCCATGACACAGGCAGTCTGTGGTTTGTACTTGTTTAACTTTTGTCTGAACAGATATGAAGAGCTGTGAGCTCTGAGTGCTAACAGCTAACGGCTGTGTTGTTTTTCTGGGGCTCTCATTGAAGATGACGTCACGGCTCCGCCTACACTGCGTTACTATAGTAACTACCCCAGTTCCTAAACTGTAATGGAAGCGCAGCATTAAAGTGAGCCGGGCCTAATAAGGCCTAACCAAACCGAGCGAGGCCGAGCGAGGCCTGCAGTGGAAACGCGCCATAAGACTAGCTGGTCCCTTGTAAAGGTGAGTCCACCTTAAATGAGCAGTCGTGATCAGCAGGTGAAAGGCAGGACACTGTAACTTGGTCCTGAGGAGATGTAACGATTATTAAACAATAAATAGTCGAGTCAAGGGGTCAAAGAAAATGAAGATTTGTGATTATTAGCGAATCGGTTGCAGGTGGGTGAAATCACGCTTAGGGAGTAACGTATTATATGTAACGGCATTAGGTCATCAGGATACAAAATAGACAAATGTATTCCCTGACAGTTACAGAAGCAGTTGACGACCAACACACTTATGTCTTTTGAAACGATTATGCCATTTAAATCTTTTGTCACAAACATTGCAGCTCTATTTTTCCGCTCCTGTGTGGACTCTCATGTGTGCCTTTAAACTATCACTCCGTGAAAATGCTTTCTTACAGACTGAGCAGCTGTGTGGTTTCTCTCCTGTGTGGACTCTCATGTGTTTCTTTACATTTGCACTATGTGAAAAAGCTTTCTTACAGACTGAGCAGCTGTGTGCTTTCTCTCCTGTGTGGACTTTCATGTGGTTCCTTAAACTATCACTCCGTGAAAAAGCTTTCTTACAGACTGAGCAGCTGTGTGCTTTCTCTCCTGTGTGGACTCTCATGTGTTTCTTTAAATCTGCACTCTGTGAAAAAGCTTTCTTACAGACTGAGCAGCTGAATGGTTTCTCTCCTGTGTGGACTCTCATGTGTTTATTTAAATGTGCACTCTGTGAAAAAGCTTTCTTACAGACTGAGCAGCTGTGTGGTTTCTCTCCTGTGTGGACTCTCGTGTGCTCCTTTAAATGTCCACTCTGTGAAAAAGCTTTCTTACAGACTGAGCAGCTGAATGGTTTATTTTCAGCACTAGGTTGTGGATCACTGACAGATTCATGTCTATTTTTCAGTGAGTTTGAGTCTGATGCAGGTTCTCTGGCCTCCTTCCAATCAGCACTGTCTTCATTGCCAGGTTCAGAAGAGTCTCCAGTGTCGTCCTCAGTCTTTGGTTGTAAACTGCTCTCTGGATCTGAGCTCCTGGCTGGTTCTGGTCCTCGACAGTCATCTCCATCAGCTTCTGTTTCCATGTGTTCAGTTTGTCTTTGATGAGGCTGAGAGGACTGAGGTTTCTCTTTATCATCTTCACTCTTCACAGGGTCAGGAGTGAAAGTGGACTTGGTGATCTCAGCCTCCTCCAGCTCCTGAAGCTGCTCTCCCTCCTGACTGATCCTGAGTTCCTCCTGTTCCTGCTTAATGTGTGGGGGGGGCACTGGGTCCTCCGGGTCCAGACTGGTGCTCCACTCCTGCTGGTCAGGGAGAAACTCTTCTTTAACCACCACCAGCAGCTGGACATCTGCAGGAAACAGGAAACACACTGTCAGAACAAACTGTTAAGTGTTAGCATTTAAAAATCTAATCACCATTACAATGGGAGATATTTTGCAGCCCTAATTAATGCCTTTGTTTTTATATTTTCACATTATCTTTCTTAGTACCACCTATTGTGTATTTGTGTTGGCTCAATTCACCTTATGTAGGCCCGCCCCTTTCCACTTCCAGTTAAAAATGAAAACGGTTTTTCTTTTTCCGGCGTAGCACTAGCTGCAATGTAAACAATGAATTGTATTTGGGATCGTTCACAGATACACTACGCCTACAGTTAGTGCTGCGTACCGGTACCCCGAACCGGTACTGGACTTGTAAAAAGTTTCGGTTCAAGTCCGGTTAAAACCGGAACGTCGGGAACCGGTACTTGGACTCGCAAAAAAACTAGCACTTACGTATATTCTCCTTCTTGTTCTAAACCATCTAAAACATCCCTGAAGGCAGGAGAGACTGAAAAGAGTCAAGGGAAGCTTATAAAAGTTAACAGCATTTAATTACACAAAAGATGCGGTGGTGTACAAATGAAATTGCAAAAGGAGGCGCTCTCCTCATCTCCCGTCAGCCCAGGTCAGCAGGTAGAAGAGATCAATTCTTGGCTTGCTCTTCCTGTTGTCATCTGAGGTCTTCTCCTATTGGCCGGCGTCGTCGGGGGGCGGGTTCAATGCAATTCCTGCCTTTTTCTGTTGCTAAATTACATAATTCTGGTGTCTGTGGTTATTTAAACATTCCCTGATAAACGTTATTCAGCGTCAATAAATGAGTGCTAATCCCAGTGTGCTCAGTGTACAACATCACATGTCATTTCACCTTCGATTCACGGTTTGAAAACGTAGCATTTCGCCACATGCTAATGCTAACCGGAAGTGAAGAATTTTCAGAATAAAAGTATTAAGTTAATAGTGTGAACTTCCGTTTTTTTCAGAATAAAACTGATTTAAATTAAATAGTGTATTTAATAGAAAATTACGCCATATCAACATTGATTTTAATTTCTAACAGTATATATGTACATCACTATGTATGTAGTATGTACTGTAGAGTTGTAGAAAAGACATGGTGTACAGACAGTACAGTACACTCTGACTGTACAGTGACTACAGTGTAGCCTATACTGTATAGTAGGTGTGTAACAGTGTAATGCGTATATTCTACTCTACACTCTACCTTTCAGCAACGTTTTAGGGATTTAGGCTCAGTCAGCTCAGGGACTGTTTAGTTACTTTAGTTTGGTAAATGAAATAAATGTTTGAACTTTGTAGTAGTTCACTGTAGTTGCTGTCATTAGTCATTTGTAGACTAAGTGGCAAAAAGTGTTTTACAAGCCTGAAACCTGAAAAACAGGCTCAGGGCTTAAGAGGTTAAGCCCAGAGCCTGTTTTTCAGGTCTCAGGCTCGAAAATGACATTCCCAGAACAAATGACCATATCTTCCCTTCTAAAAGGGTTAAATTAATAATCTTTGTTCCCAAAGCAAGGTTACACCTGTGAGTTGGATGTAGAAGTGTCAGAATCAATAGATTTTTTTATTTTAAAGTAAATTCAGATTGAACACAGTAAAAAACAATTATATTATTGTGTCCGTCCAAAAAAAAAAATGACTTGTAGTGAAAACCACCCTTGAATGATGGGATGGTAGACTAAAAGCTTTAGGAATCCAAACTACAACATATAATAAGTACCCTGTATCAAGATTGATGCAAAACAAGTTAAATTTGACCTTTTTAGAAAGATTTAGCAACAAAAAAACGCACTTCTGGGGTCAATTGGGTGGATTTGACCTATCTCTGGCCCCCCTTTCTCGATTTTGCTGAATGACATCTCTTTCTAACCGTCAGTGCCAATGGAATCGAGGGGAACTCCCACATACTCCTTATTTGGTAATGTGTGTGTGAGACTGACGCATAGCCAAAACCGGAAGCTGCGATAACTCTGGTGGCTACCATTAGCAGCTAACTTTTACTCTCCGATTTTTACATAGAAATGGAATTATGGATTATAAATAAAAATAATTATTCCACAGAAACATTATCAACCTATGGATTAACCGATTCAGCCGCGTTTTTTCTCGTTTTAATGCCATTGAACAGATTGACAGCTAAGGTGAGACGATCTCCCGTAAAGGTACGTGTTGTGATGTCTGTGTTTGCTTCCTCTGTCACGAGTTTGGATCACTCAGTGATGATACTATACCTAAATAATCTGTGGAACCTCAGCTTTAATCGGATATCTTGTATGTGCAGCTACGATAAGTAATAAGGGTATCTTTTATCTTGAGTTCTGTGCCAAAGTGAGTTAGCATTTTTCGCTCAGGAGTCATTTAGATGCTTCTTATGAGACTTGTGTTTTGTTTTGGTAAAAATGGTTTGTATCGTCAGTTAGCTGAGATTATTCCCATTAATCTGGTAGAACATATTAATAGGTTCTTAAATATTAAGATCCCCCGAGACACAGTGTAGTGAAAAAAAAAAAAAGTACCCGACGAGGGGGACCTTGGGGCTTAACAGGTTAACAGAACATTTGACGGCACCTTCTTATGTAAAAGTAATGATGGTGCAGTAAAATGTTCCCTGTCAGTGTTTAATGTATGATGTTTCTTGATTATTTCGTATGTTGCATTTCACTGCTGTACATGTTCAAAGTTGCGCTTGTATAAATGATTATAGATGAGGGAACCTGCTAAATATTAAAATGTGTGTGTTTTATATACAGTACCAGTCAAAGTTTGGACACACCTTCTCATTCAATGTTTTTTGTTTATTTTAATATGTTTCTACTTTGTAGATTAATACTGAAGACATCAAAACTATGAAAGAACACATATGGAATTATCTAGTTAACAAAAAAGTGTTAAAAAAATCAAGAATATAATTTTTATTTTAGATTCTTCAAAGTAGCTCCCTTTTGCCTTGATGACAGCTTTGCACCCTCTTGGCTTCTCTCAGTCAGCTTCATGAGGGAGAAACCTGGAATGGTTTTCAATTAACACGAGTGCCTTGTCAAGAGTCAATGTGTGGAATGACTTGCCTTCTTAATGTGTTTGAGACCATCAGTTGTGTTGTGCAGAGGTAGAATTAGTGCACAGTGGAAAGCCTTATTTGACTGCTGTTTTAATCCATATTATAGCAAGAACGACTCAACCCAGTAAAGAGAAACGACCGTCCATCATTACTTTAAGAAATGAAGGTCAGTTGATCCGGAAAATGTCAAGAACTTTGAATGTATCCTCAAGTGCAGTCGCAAAAACCATCGAATGCTATGATGAGACTGGCTCTCATGAGGACCCCCTCGGAAAGGAAGAGCAAGAGTTACCTCTGCTGCAAAGGATAAATACATCAGAGTTACCAGCCTCAGAAACCGCAAATTAAAAGCACCTCAGATTAGAGCCCACATCAATGATCAAAGAGCTCAAGGAGCAGACAATCTTAAAGGTCCCATGACATGGCCATTTCTACTGATCATATTTCCATTGTTGAGGTCTACTAGAATAGATTTACATTGTTCAATGTTCCAAAACCACATAGGTTCTCATAAAGCATCTCTGTATAGTATCTGTATTCACTCTCTGTCCTACACGCCTTGTTGGAGCTCCTGCTGCTCCAGCTGACTCAGATAAGGAAATATATGATACATTATGATGTGATATGCTGCGGACTGTACTGTTACTTTGATCCGGTTACTTATGTTGTGGCAGATATTTAATTAAGCTTTCTAAACGCTAATGTTATATTAGTCAGATTGCTCTGAAGATGGGAGGTGATATTCTATTAATGTTCACGTTCACACAGTCGGTTGATTTGCCGTCTTTCCTGCAACGGCAGTTTTTCTGTATTTCCTTTCTCCTGTAATATGACTTGATCGCTTTAAACTCCGCACACTGAGCTCTGATTGGTCAGCAGGCAGTGCTTTCACTGAGTTGAGCTCTTAGCCTGCAACCTAACCTGCTCCAGGGCAGGCACAGCATACGTTACCATGGAGATTAGGGCAGCACGATATTGAAAAAAACGGACATTGCGGTTTTTGTTCCCCTGCGATATATATATATATTGCGTTTTTTTAAACTGTTAAGCCCCAAAGTCCCGGCGGGTACTTTACTTTTTTTTTCACGACACTGTGTCTCAGGGGATCTTAATATTTAAGAACCTATTAATGTGTTATACCAGATTAACGACAAATAATCTCAGCTAACTGATGATACAAACCATTTTTACCAAAACAAACACAAGTCTCATAAGAAGCATCTAAATGACCCCTGAGCGAAAAATGCTAACGGACTTTGGCACAGAACTCAAGATAAAAGATACCCTTATTACTTATCGTAGCTGCACATACAAGATATCCGAGTAAAGCTGAGGTTCCACAGATTATTTAGGTATAGTATTATCACTGAGTCATCAAACTTGCGACAGGGGAAGCAAACACATACATCACAACACGTACCTTTACGGAGCTTCTAGGGAGATCGTCTCACCGTAGCTGTCAATCTGATCAAAAGACGTGTTCAATGGCATTAAAACGAGAAAAAACGCGGCTGAATCGGTTAATCCATAGGTTTTATAATGTCTCTGTGGCTTTGACAGCAATATTCAGTTATAATCCATAATTCCAATTTGTATGTAAAAATCACAGAGCACAAAGTTAGCTGCTAATGGTAGCCACCAGAGTGACTTGCTGGTGTCACTGTTGGTGATTTATTCAGAATTCAAGGCACCCTTAACCAGCATGGCTACCACAGCCTTCTGCAGTAGCCAGTAAAATATAAATCATATTCTGGATTTTTTAACACTTTTTTGTTTACTAGATAATTCCATATGTGTTCTTTTATAGTTTTGATGTCTTCAGTATAAATCTACAAAGTAGAACCAATTTAAATAAATACAAAACTTTGAATGAGAAGACGTGTTCAAACTTTTGACTGTGTCTAATACTAGTGTATATCTCTCTCAATATATATATAGAGAATATATTATAAATACATGTTGGCAATAATTGATTGATGAGATTTTACATTAATTTACATTAACATTTTAATTACTTAATGACCTTAGTACTAGTTCCCCTATTCTTTAACAAGTAACATTTTAGATGTGTTTAATTTATTATTGAACATATTTATTCATTGATTTCTTTATGAATTATCCTCGCGCAATTTGAATTAATCCAAAGTATTTATTTGTATTTGCTTTTTCACATTTAAAAGAAAAGGTGAATAAAGAAGCACATTAAAACTAAATTATCAAATTATGTCACATTTAACCAACTAGTGCCCACATGTATGGGTAATATTTAAATCAGTAAATTAAATGTATTATTCAATGTATGTATATTTATAAATATATTTATTTTGGTAGGTTTGCTCTTCCGTAATACATTTTAATTATCATAATAAAGTACATGTGTCTAATACTTACATACAGTACTTTAACTTGTAAATCAAATCAAGTTTATTTATAAAGCACATTTAAAAGCGATTTTTGGTCGGGCCAAAGTGCTGTACATGTAATAAATACTACAATCACAATAAAAGACAATAAATTACAACAGATATATAAAAAGCACAGGGAAAAGTCAGGAGTCGTGCTCCGCTCTGACTAAAAGGCCAGGGAGAAGAAGTGTGTTTTAAGAGTAGATTTAAAAACCCCTAGGGTCTGGGCCGACCTCACATGGAGGGGCAGAGTGTTCCAGAGCCTAGGGCCAGCTGCTGCGAAGGCTCGGTGCCCTCGGGGTTTGAGCCTGGTCTTGGGCACCATCAGCAGCTCTGGCTGGGGTGTAGCGCAGGAGGAGTTCAGCTATATAGGCCGGAGCCAGCCCATTTAGGGCTTTGAAAACAATAATGGAGTATTTTCACAGTGTGGTGTTTGTACTTTTACTTCAGGATCTACTACCTGCAGCAAGTGCTGATAAAGGGTCTAAAGTGTTATTAATGTGATAATAAAGTGCTACTGAAGAGTGTAAAGTGTTAATTAAGGGTAAAGGGAACAGACCTGCTCTGTGTATCCGAAGCTGAGGCTGTAAAACAGCGTCCAGAAGTTTCCGGAGTCTCTTGTTCTCCACTTTGGAAAGAGACAGCTCCTCCTCGTACTCGGCTATCGTTTTTTCAAACCAAGCAAATATATCTTCAGTAGCAGCAGTGAGTCGCTGCTTCTTCAACGACAGCAGCGTTTGGACTTTACTCATGTTTACTCGATCACCTTTTCCTGCAAGCTCCGTTAAACACACCGTTTCTCTCTCCATCAAACTCTCAATCTGACTGGCGTTGCTGACGTGTTTCCAGCTAGCATGCTAAGCTAGCTCCTATAGTCCGAGGTAAACGCTCCAGAAAAAATAGCACACAGTCCATTCAGAGGTTTATCCAAACACACAGGTGATGGATCAGTAGTGCTGGAGCTCACACACACTTTCTCAGGAACACAGAGAGAGAGAACCGTAGCGACGAGACGCCGTTGTTGCAGTATAACTTGAGTCTTGACAACTTGCGACATTCTATTATTTTCGTCATAGGAATCCGGGGCGTGTACATTGAGGACCCATTGTTGACTTACGATGTCGATCGCCTCGTTTGTCGTTTACGTTCATCTTTTGCTATATCTGCCTTCCTAAGATCACTTTGATGCACATTCAGTACTCGTATGTGAGGTAACAGGGAGGTATCGAACATTACAAAGTAGGTGACTGTGTGGATGCCTGTTCAAAATATTGCAAACTTGAATAAATCATTTAAATTATATATTTGTGTCCGACTTTCATTTGTACATCGTTCTTAATGTGATGTATAGTAGCTTTGATAGCTGTCCATACCTTCAGACAGCCTAAAAGTAAAACACAAGTCGTTTTCATCACAGCCCGAATGCTCATCGAGATGACTGGATCACTCATGACAAGTTGTGATCAGCTCCGATTAAATTGTGATATAAATGCTGTAGCTATTCTCCAGGGAGCACGTTTTTTTTAATGACATACCTGTATCCCTCTCATCACAACAAGACTCTACACTGTGCAGAAAAACAATTACATACATGAAAATAACCTTGATGCATACATGTGTAGCAGGATGAGAGTCCTAATCCCTTGTAAAGCATATTCTCCTCGTTTGGCTCTTGTGAGCATGTCGCCACCAGGGGGCACCCTATAAAAGGGCAGAGGTTTCTAGCTGGCTGTCTCTTGTTTGTTGGTACACAGACCCGCCCCACTTGCGTGTTTGCCGTGTTTGCTTCCGCCACCGGTGCAGGTATGTTGCATTGCTTGCTTCAGGAAAGGTTCTGCAATTTACCAGCGTATTGATACTTAGCCCTGCTTTGCCTCACCTAGTGGAGGATCCTCCGGGTGCAGCCTGTCAACGCAGCCATAAAAAGCATGAAGCTCTCCCCTCTCTGCGTTATCGATAGGAAAGCCTGATCGGTATGTGCGCTGTACGGCAATCTATTTGGGTAATCCACCTCATTACTTTTATTGATATTAATGCTGTATTTGTATTTATTCATCAACCTAGGGCCAATCCAATGGTTAAGGGACGTCTGCTGCTTTGCTTCACCGGAGAAAGTACGTTTATCGGCAGTAACGTCACAACTGCTGTTGATCCTGAGATGTTTGGGCTACCGTTACCACATTGTGGCTTCTGATTGCTGCTTCTGGCCAGCTTTGCGTCGCCTACTGCGGAGGCTCGCTCACCAGTTAAAGTGCTGCTTTAACTGCACGCCTTCCTGCTGCCTTGCTTGGGCCGACACTCGAAGTGTGGAAGTCACTGAACTCTGGGGCTAACTCCCTCTATAACTTGTCCTTACTTTGGCCAACTTGATTTAAATTAGTTTGTTTATTTTATTCTAGTTAATTGTTTATTTTGTTTAACTGAACCTTTTCTCTTTTGATTTGTTTTATTCTTAAATGTTTACACAAGTTATCTGCTTATGAGAACATATTTGATATTGTGTTTGTTTATTACTTTGATTTACTTATTTAGCCCCCATTAACTGCGTTTCCCTCTTGTTTCCCTACTTAGTTACTGAGAGCTGAAGGTGGTGGTGCTGGTGTCCAAGGTGGTGGTTTTCCTCTTCTTTTGTGTGTGATGTGCTCCCCCGGGATTTGATTTCCTGCACGTATGACTGGGGTGATTTAAGTTTGGTTTGTTTGGGGAACCTTCCACTCACTCGTCGACCCTATCCCCCCCACTAGTAAGCCTCAGCCCCGAATTCATTTCCCCCCTTTTTTCTACAGCCCTGTGCGACTGTTTTTAACTGCATTTTAACTAGTGACTTGTGCCAAATAAAATTGTATATTTTTGATAACTTGAAACCGCGTCTCCTGCTCCATTAGTATTCGAACCTATGTGTCCTCTCTATAACTGAAAGAAGTGTTAATATTTCCTTGGGTGAAACTCCCAAGGGGGCGTTGTCGGAATTGTGAATGGTGTAATCAAACTAACTTTAACAAATACATTCACCTATCCTCCCCTCTGCGGCTACTGCCACACATGGGAATGAATCACACAAACTATCTTCCGTGGCTATACTGATATGTCACAGTAACGGTCAACCACAGAAACGTAAGTCCAGCGGGGCACAAGTTGAATACATATAAAACATTTGTACATCGTTCTTGATGTGATGTATAGTAGCTTGGATAGCTGTCCATACTTTCAGACAGCCTAAAAGCAAAACACAAGTTGTTTATTCACAGCCCGAAAGCAGCATCGAGATGACTGGATCATCTGCAGTGTTGGGCAAGTTACTTCCAAAATGTAATACAGTACATTACTTATTACTGTCTTTAAGTAATAGGCTACGTTACATTACAATATTACTGTCTCTGAAATGTAATGACTTGCACTACTTTTATATTAGCCTACTTTTGAGTTACTTTACCAAAATAACCTTAAAAGAATGGCCAAGTATTTTAAATGCTAAAATGTAGTTTAGTGCAGCTCATAATACATACATCGAAGGACAATGTGGTATAGCATAACAACTGTGTAGGCCATTACGGCTACTCACAACTTTTATTACACGGCTTAGTTGAATACTCGATTCTGATTCATTGAACATGTGACACGTTGTTAATACAGTAGTACAGACCACTGTCGATGACTACAATGAAGGTTGCGAAGGAGGATCGAGAAAGAGAAAGCAAAAGAGGTTAAAAGACGGAGCGCTGAACGTCAGATAAATCACCAGAAGAAGGCAGAGAGGAAGTAAACGATAACAGGAACACGGAATGGGCTCTGTTTGTTTAGTATGGCCGTGTAATAAGCGGGATATTTGTGCAGCGAGGCGGTCATGGGGAAAAGAACATCCGACAGTCTGGTGCTCGGGCTTTTAGCTGCACTGCTCCCAGACTCTAGAACTCCCTCCCCCCGCACATCCGACAGTCAGACACAATCACCATATTCAAATCCCAATTAAAAACCCACCTGTTCAAATCTGCTTACTCACTGTAGTGCTCCCCATTATGTTTCATTTGTGTCCACTTGACTGTCCCCTCCATGATTTCCTGTTTGTGTTTTTATCATGTTCTGTTGCCTATTAGCGTTTTCTTTTCTTTTTTTTAACAAATTGTACGGTGTCCTTGGGTGTCACGAAAGGCGCCTAAAAATAAAATGTTGTATTATCTTGATGAGCCTGAAGGGTAAACACCAGGTTTACTAATCTACCCGCACAATTTCTCTGGTGTCAGAATGTCTTGCGATGTTGGTAAATTGTTCAAAAACACCATTTCATTAAGGGTTAAAAGTTTACCGTTACTGTGACATATCAGTATAGCCACGGAGGATAGTTTGTGTGTTTCATTCCCATGCATCAAGGTTATTTTCATGTATGTAATTGTTTTTCCTGCACAGTGTAGAGTCTTGTTGTGATTAGAGGGATACAGGTATTTCATTAAAAAAACGTGCTCCCTGGAGAATAGCTACAGCATTTATATCACAATTTAATCGGAGCTGATCACAACTTGTCATGTCATCCAGTCATGTCGATGAGCGTTCGGGCTGTGAATAAACACTTGTGTTTTACTTTTAGGCTGTCTGAAGGTATGGACAGCTATCAAAGCTACTATACATCACATTAAGAACGATGTACAAATGAAAGTCGGACACAAATATATCATTTAAATGATTTATTCAAGTTTGCAATATTTTGAACAGGCATCCACACAGTCACCTACTTTGTAATGTTCGATACCTCCCTGTAAGCGTCACGATATCCACCTCTCACCCACAACCTCACATACGAGTACTGAATGTGCATCAAAATGATCTTAGGAAGGCAGATATAGCAAAAGATGAACGTAAACGACAAACGAGGCGATCGACATGGTAAGTCAACAATGGGTCCTCAATGTACACGCCCCGGATTCCTATGACGAAAATAATATAATGTCGCAAGTTGTCATGACTCACGTTATACTGCAACACCGTTACCGAATAAAATGTGGAACGAACAACTGGTGATATCTTCTTCTTCTCTTGTTTTTGGCGGATTGCAAACAACTTAAAAAGGTGCCTACCGCCACCTACTGTACATGAGTATGAATCATCAAATCATTCTCTTTAACCTATGATCTAAACAAAATTAAATTAAAATCAATCAATAAAACCATGAAATAAATAAAACAAAAATACAAATCTATGTTCTTTCCTGACCTAATGTTAAATTATTTTTCCTACCCCAGTTTCACTCAAGAATTTAAACAATGCCTTTCTGGTAGCTCTTACTCCCTCTCCTTTTGTTCCCAAAACAGCAACCACACTCCATTCCCTCTCTGCCTCTAAAACTTTAGCCTTTAATTGTTCTCTTTCCGCTTTATAGATGTCACAATGTAACAAGATATGTTCTACATCTACTTTTACTGCACAGTTCCCACACTTGTTACTGTCACTTTTCCCCATGATATACAGCGTACTATTCAAAGCCGTGTGATTTATTCTGAGTCTAGCCATCATGATTTCCTCCCTTCCGTTTCTTTCTTTATGAATATAATTGTATTTGTACTTTGTGATAGTCCTTGCCTTTCTGGTCTTTCTCCCACCTTTTCTGCCAGATCTCCATCCCTTTTTTCTTAATAACTGCTTTTCCTTCTCCAAGTTGAACTGGTAATGTTATTTGCTTTTGTAGTGCACTTTTTGCTAATTTATCAGCACACTCGTTCCCTTTCACCCCCTCATGTGCACTCATTCCCTTTCACCCCCTCATGTGCAGGCACCCAGCAGAACTGCAGA